>OZ010715.1:24652079-24691517 GCA_963932345.1 Ophion ventricosus | reverse complement strand
AGAGAGAGAGAGAGAGAGAGAGAGAGAGAGAGAGAGAGAGAGCGTGAAATCCGAAAGACAAAAAACCTGGGGTCGCAAGTCCAAAAGAGATGACGTATCTGTATATGGATATAAAACCGTCTTTCTCTCTCTCTCTCTCCTCTCTCTCTCTCTCTCATCTCTCTCTCTCTCTCTCTCTCTCTCTTTCTCTCTATCTCTGTTTCTCGTTCCGACGCTGGCGCAAGCGAGCTCATCTTTCGGCTAGCAAGTGCAGAGCGCGCTGGCTCGCTATTACGAGTACGCTTTATATATATATATATATATATATGCAGATTCCACTCGGAGACTCCGAATGTGGATTACAATTGTGGCGTACGCGCGGGGTAGCAATCTCTTGTCCCGCTTTGACTCGTCTAGGCGAAACTCCGACACTTTCTCATTATTATCCTGCGGGCCCGGGACTTTCGCGGAGGTTGCTGTTCACGTGTTTCTTCTACCGGCAGATCCAACGAGGGACGGTGAAAGAGAGAGGGAGAGAGAGACAGAGAGATAGAGAGAGAGAGAGAGAGAGAGAGAGAGAGAGAGAGAGAGAGAGAGAGAGAGAGAGAGAGAGAGAGAGAGAGAGAGAGAGAGAGAGAAACACCGGCCACGACAGAAAAAAAACGAATACGAAGACAGTGCATAATCGTGAGAAATTGAGAGATAAAAGAGCAAGGAGATAGCAGGTATTCCTATAGTTTCGACGACGCGATGATGGCTGGCTTCGGCATTCTTGAAAGCCGAGTACGAAAATTCTCTTGGAGTTTGCATCGTTGAAATGCAACAAAAGTTCTTTTTTATATTTTTATTTCCTCCTTTTCGTTATATCAACAAAAAAAAATTTCGCCTACTTAGTTTATAGATCTCTGAATGAGCAAATTAAAAAAAAAAAACGTCGAGGGATTCTGGTAGCTAAGATCTGCCGAAAGAAATCTGAGCAAATAAAAAAATTATCATTTTGGTAGTATTCCAACGATACAAATTTCAACATCGTGCATGAAATTGTTATTTTCGGAATGTGCTGGGCGACCCTATATATCCAACAGAGATATTCCGGTGTTCTGTTTCTCGTGACTCATCCTGTATATATATCTGTATATATATTTTTTTCATCCTGGCCATTGTAAACATATTAGTATACGATTCTTTCAAACCTTGGTCAAGGAAAGTTTTATAGGTCAATTTTATCAAATAAAAACAACAGGAAAATTTGTTGAAAAGTCGATAAATATGATTTGCGTCGAAGAAATTAATTTATTGATTTTTTTTAATTGGACGAGAGTGCACGGCTGTGGGGCAGCTCGTGCGTTTGAGCCCGTGTTCACGGACCCTAGTGCAATAAAAATTTCTTTTTACGGTTGCTGATGAGATTTGTCCCGTGATAATATTTTTCAACACGCTTGCTTACTGTTTGTCAATTCAACACGTCGGACATCACCATTTCGACCGGAAATTGGAAAAGTACGAAATAAAACATGACAAACTCAGAAGCTTGCCATTTTTTAATTCATTCCAATTTCCATTTTTAATTCATTGCAACTTTTCATTCATTTCAATTCATTCCAAATTTCCAATTTCCGGTCGGTATGGTGATGCCCCTCTGAATAAAAAATGGCAAGCTCTTGAGGTTGTCATTTTTTATTCAGTACTTTACCAATTTTCGATCGAAATGGTGATGTCTCACGTGTTGAATTGAAGAAAAAAATGTGTTGAAAAATATTATCACGTGACAAATCTCATTAGCAAGCGCAAAAATACATTTTTTATTGCACTAGGGACCGAGAACACGAGCTTGAGCTAGTGCTTTGAGCCTTTTCCCCAAATGTTTGAGTTTTCTTCCAAATTTTTTTTTTTTTTTTTCATGTCCTAACCTTTTTTACTGTAACAATGAAGAAAAAAAAATGATTTTAAAAATTACCCTTACGCGAGTTGCTGTATTTTGATTTATTTGTTTCTATTCGCTATTTGGTCCCTGCCTTCGATCCTAAAGGGTCGTTATTCGAAGACGTCGTTGTTTATCCCTACATACTTATATTTCTATACTTCTGGACTGATTGGTACTAGGGGTAGGGGACACAGAAATGGAAAAAGTGTCCGCCATAGAATTCATCGTTAAGGACCTATTCACGAAAAACTCTGTTCCTGCTTCTCTTTTTTTACTTGATTCTCTACCTTTCTCTGGCTCTCTGTGTCTCTCTGGGTCTCTTGGTATCTTCCTCTGGCTCACTATATCTCAGTGCGGTGTTCTCTTTCTCGAGACGACTGAAGTGGCTCGCCTTTGCGCACCCCGGGAACCTCCAAAGACATGACCAAGAAGTGACCCTTATATACCGTTGATGTCGTAAATGCTATATACATACTTGTGGCGACGAATGCACACCAGCAGAAAGATTGAATTTTTCCTCTCTCGCTCTGTCGGTCGTTAGGTATTTTCAAGCCTCGTGAAAAACTCACGTCGCCATGTAAGAGCGAAACTCTCGACTTTCCTTAAAATACAGTTTCACGGGTCTTCGAGCGTGAAAATTGTAACGTCTGGAACTTTTGAGCACGGAAAGGAAAAATATATTATGGAAAAATCGTGAGTCAAAGAGTTCAACGTATTCAGATTTAGACACGCTATCGAATTATTATTTGTTTGGTATTGTTCTATCTGATCGTTTTATGTTTCTTTGCTTTTTCAAATTTAAGGAGGTTGGAGCATTACCCACAGTCAAAGATTTAAAAATATATATATATATATATATATTTTATTGTCCGGAATATACTGAACCTTTATGAATTTTTTGAAATTTTTCCACCACAAAATACCAGAGCTGAAAAATAGTTTAATGTATGTAACTTTACGTGCGGTTATTTGGGCAGGACGTTCACGCTACGAGTGAGGTATTTTTTCGGCTATTTAGAACCAAGATAAACTATTTCGAATAGCGGATTAACTTAAACTTAACTTTTGTAAACATTTAGAAAAAATCAAAACCCATCTTGCCCATCGAAAACCATATTTATTCAATATTGAACCATAAAGGTTTGATAAAAGATTACGAATCTTTTAATTTTCTTAATATCTTTAATCTTTTTGATCATTTCAATCTAATAAAAGATTACGACTCTGTAATAATAATCAATGATGTTATACTTTTTCAAGTTGGTAGTAACACATTTTTTTCTTTTTTTACCCAATAAACGTATAAAAATGCATAATTTTGCCCTTTAATTGTATATTTTATGAAAACTTATGATCCATAGATCAAATCTATACCTCGTATGCACTTTTGAGGTTTATTGAAAAAAAAAAACTCATAGGACGTCATTTGGCTAAACTGGACCACTCCAACCTCCTTAAATCTTCTCAATGGCATCGAAACGATTGAACGACTTCTGTTTTTATTTGTTTACATCGGATTTTATTTCGTCACGCGGCACAAAAATTTTTCAATTCTTTTGGCAGCGATATTAGGGCCATTAATATTAATTTCGTTTTTCGATTACCCCCTCGGTACATCTTTAATAGCCACAACAATTTGCCCATTTAGATATTATAATATTAGATGAAGTAAAAAGTTCTGAGCGTTTTTTTCGCTTTATTTCAACGATGAAATTCACATAATTGGGATTATCCGATTTAGATCAAATATGCGCCGTTTTTTTCGATAACTTTTGTCCATTATGAAGGCAATTTCATAAGTCCGCGATTGAAGAAGTCCTCGTCCCTATTGGTAAAAAACTTGACCAGCTCATTGTCACAAGCCTCTCTTGAGGCCAGTTTTGTACCATCAAGAAAATTTTGCAAATGCTTGAAAAGGTGATAATCGCTTGGTGCCAGGTCTGGACTATACGGCAGGTGCGATAGAACCTCCCATCCAAGCTCTCGGAGCTTCTGGCGCGTCGTTAAAGATGTGTGCGGCCTGGCGTTGTCTTGATGGAACACAACACCCTTCCGATTTGCCAATTCTGGCCGCTTCTGGTCGATCGCCTGCTTCAATCTGGTCAGTTGTTGACAGTAGAGGTCCGAATTGACTGTTTGGCTCGATGGGAACAGCTCATAGGTGATGATTCCCTTCCAATCCCACCAAACACACAGCAAAACCTTCTTGACCATTAATCCGGGCTTGGCGATCGTTTGGGCCGGCTCATCGCGATTGGACCACGATCTTTTTCGGCTGTTGTTCTCGTATGTGACCCATTTTTCATCGCCAGTCACCATCCGCTTCAAAAATGGATCGATTTCGTTACGTTTCAGCAAAGAATCGCAGGCATCAATTCGGTCCGAAAGGTTCTTTTGCGTCAATTCGTGTGGCACCCATACATCGAGCTTCTTCTTGAGACCAGCCTTATGCAAATGGTTCCGAACGGTTTTCTGGCTAATCTTCAGTTCCTGGGCGATGGTATAAGTGCTCACATGCCGGTCCGACTCGACGATTTCCATGATTTTATCGACATTTTCGACGATTGGCCTACCAGAGCGTGCGTCATCTTCGACGTCCATATTACCAGAACGGAATCGTTGGAACAACCGCTTTGCTGTTGCATTCGATACTGTATTGGGTCCATAAACAGCACAAATTTTTTTGGCCGCCTGCTTCGCCTTTTCACCTTGGTCGTAGTGGTACTGAAGAATGTATCGAATTTTCTCTTTTTTTACCTCCATTTTGAAACGCTGTAACACACAACCGCCTTCACCAAACACAAAACTGTCAAAGATCTTTTTTTGAAGCGTAATGTCACCTTTAAATCGCCGAATAGTATGACCCGATGCGATGTATACATCGTGAGATATGGCTCACTAAAGACATCTAGCGGAAAACGCTCAGAACTTTTTACTTCACCCAATATTAATAAGATTGAAAAAAAAACGATAATTACCCGTCGAGTGTCAACATGATCCTTTGACAAGCACCGTTCATCGACCAAATCGCGTTTGACGCTTATGTAATTTCCGCCCGCGACCTCACGATACATCGACGCTCGACGAGAACAGCCTCCAGAGACCTTTTGCGCTTCGCGGATCGGCTTAAAAGCTCCGACGCTCAATAATTCATGATTGCTTTCCATGGACGTACACGAGAGACTCACAAAAGTTTGCCGTTTACGCTACTGTTATTCCCATAAATTGGCCCGAACTTAATTATCTCCTTTTGCATTACTCGATATGTCCGAAAATCTTCGTCCATAATATCATCATCACGTTCGCGATTCTTTTAACCGTCGTTGTATTCAAGGACACATTCGAGATAAGGTTGCGAGAAAAACCGATAGCCTCGCATTCATGAATGAACTTTGAACTTTGCGTATTTGATCCCTTACAAACGCAAGTGTATACAGACACGCATACGAAAAGATATCAATAGATTGGTGGGCTGAACTCTTGACCCATTGACTCTACATTGAGCTCACAATGTTATAAAAATACAGCCATTTTATATATTGTACGTACTGGTTAATTCACTGGAAAGTACACACTCGAAAACGAGACGTTTCAAAAGGTCGAGGTATAATTCAGAATATTATCGAAAAATAGTACGAAACAAATATGTCACGTTTTGAACAAATTATTTAATAAAAATGATTATTTCATTCCGCAAAAACTAAGACCATTACCCGTCTCGAGCTGATTCTCATTCGATGATAAGCAATTGGTTTTATTTTTAATAAAGAAGAGGAAAAAGGATTTTGGATTAACGGGTTTCCATTTTAAAAGAATGGAGCTAACCTAGAAATTCGACCTTTTCAATAAAAAGAGAAACGAAGCCGACTGAAAGGTGGACTTTGACATTGGGAACTTTATTCGCGACATTATTGACGAAAATAAAATATTCATAGAAATTGGATCATCGAATAGTTCTATAGATATTTTAATCGAGCTGATTTTCCAGCCTATTTTATTATTGTTTATACGTCGAGGTCATACCAAGGTCATGATAAGTAATTGGTAGTAGTAATTAAAGCAATTGGTAATAGTAAGTAGTTTCGTCGGCTTTAAAACAAACAAAGTATATATATATTTTTTTAAGAAGAGGAAATTACTTCATATTACTTTAATTACTTTAATTACTGATATGTATATATAATAAAGAAGAGTAACAAGGATTTTGTAATTATAGGTTCCATTTTTAGAAATAGAGTTGTCATTGAAATTCCTTTGACGTCTCCAATTTAAAAAAAAAACGGAGGCGACGAAAGGTCGATTTTCAGCTTCGAAACTTTATTCATAACATTTTTGACAAAATCAAATGATCTATAGAAGTTTTTGATCATCAAATTCCTACCAATATATACATACATATATATATATATATATATATATATATATATATATATATATATATATATATCTTTGTAGTTGTGTAAAAAACATCGAAAAAGAACATCGATATTTTTCTTTCCACAATACACGATATTAAAGCGACCACCCGCATTCCTTTCTTCCGTTACAGTTTGATATTCGTTCTCCGTTATAACGTGACCGCGGGTGTGTGATATCGAGGCCTGAATCGACTTTGCATGAGATATCTTCGAGTGATGCGCCGAATAAATCCGTCGACAAAGGATAATACAAAACAAAGCGCGAAAGAGGTACGTTGAGCAGAGAAAGGCGGTAGATAGAGGTTGCGAGGGTGAGAGAGCAAGATAATCGAACGACAAAAAGAGGCAAAGTGTAAAAAACAAAGGAGAGACAAGACATAGTGCGCGGGAGGGAGTCACATTGAACGGTGATAAAGTGCGAGAACGCGAGCTGGCGACAGTAAGAAAGTGGCAACCGGTGAGAGAGAAAGAGAGACGAGAAAAGGTGGTGAACCAGGTGCGGTGAAGGTAAAGTGGAGCTGAGTCGAGGGTGGACGTGGGTGAATGAGTGAACGACGACGACGAGGAGGAGGAGGACGACGCGAGTATCCGAGGCACTCGACAGGCCGAGCATAAAGCAAACGGAAAAAATGAGGTATCATCCGATCATCGTGCTCGTCACCGCTTCCCTCATCACCGTACGCGGACAAGGTCAGTCAAAATTATTCCTCAATGTCAATTCATCAGCTTAGACGTTTATATTTATATACGCTGGAGAATATAATTCTCTCTCCTACAACTTTCTAAACCCGAGTCCTTACCCTCCATCCCCCCTCCCCCCTTCGCCAGCCGCTTACGAAGCTATTCGCATCCCGTAGTGGTGCGGATCCGAATCCGTCTCGGAGGCAAAATTCCACGGTCTTCCTCGTTGCATTGTTCGTGGCTATTTCGAAATCGGAGTCAAGCCAGACGAGGGCTGATTTGGTTATTTCGTTTCGTCTTTGGGGTCTTATTTGTTCGAGGAGTATTTGGAAAAGTAATGCATGCTTCACTGGACGACCTTTGGCTATCTTTGATTACTTTATTTGGATTTTGGTCGACTGGAGCCATTGAGTGGATCGCATTTTTACGAGTTTTACTTGAAAAAACATAATTTTCAATTTTTTTATTGATGTTCTTTGATCTTTTTTTTTTGTACCCGATTGAAAACATCGATTCTCGTACTACAAATTCTTAATTGATGAAACGTCCGAGAGTGCATGGTGGAAGTGCCTCTGGATCATTGCTGAACCGAGCAATGATCGTTCTGCATATCGACTATGCGATATTTTTCTCGGAAAGAGAAATTGTTATTATTTCTTATTATTGGAAGAATTTGTTATTTTTAATTGTCTTTAAATATCATTCATTTTTTATTTTCAGTCATTTGAAAAGATTCCGGCCTTAAAAAAAACACATATTACGAAGCAAAACAAAATTTGTTTTGCGGCGTAGTCTCCCTTCAACTCAATACATTTGGTCCAGCGCTTCTCCCAACCTTTCAAACCATTAGAAAAAAATTGATTGTCTAAACCCGAAAAATACTGGCTTACAGCGTTTTCCACCTCGGCATTTGACCCATATTTTTTCCCCCGAGATGTGTTTTTTTTTTCAAATTGGGAAACAGAAAAAAGTCACTGGGAGCTAGATCTGGCGGATAAAGTGGATACGGAAGCAATTCAAACTTCCATTCGTTCAATTCTGATATCGTGACCATGTACGTATGACCCCGAGCGTTACCCTGACGAAACAGTACTTTTTTATTGGCCAAATGCGGACGTTCTTTCTTTATTGTGGCCTCCAATTCATTCAGCAATCCAGCATAGTATTGCCCGTTGATTGTTTCACCCCTTGCAGGGTAAACGATAAGAATTATTCCGTGGCTATAAAAATAAAACTGTCGCCATCACTTTTCCTGCAGAATCACCTTTGCCTTCTTCAGAGCTGGTTCCCCCATGGCAATCCACTGCATCGACTGTTGTTTGGTCTCAGGCGTATGGTGGAGTGTCCAGGTTTCGTGGACAGTTAACGTTCGGCGCAAAAATTCCGCCGCATTATTTTTTTAAACAGAGTTAAAGCACTCGCGCGACATGTCCGTTTGTACGCGCTTTTGGTCGATTGTTAACAAGCGTGACACCCAGCGCATGGTTAATTTTTTTTCATATTCAAATCGTAATGTAAAATCTTGAGCACCCGTTCAGATGATATCTCAAAATTTTGTTTACTATGTAATGAGTCCAACATAACAAAATACAACTTATTACTCCTTAGATTAAATATTCCAAACCTCATCGTTTTCTACACACTATTTTTATTTATTTGTTTATTTATTTTATTTTATATATTTTTTAAGTTGAATCATGCATTGTCATCTCTTAGATGCTTGCTTGCAAAATTTTAGTGCTATAAGTAGTTGGGAAATGAATGAAATATCGATTTTTCTTTTTGCATCTCACAACAAGTTAAATAAAAGCTAGTAAAAAGGCGATACTCTTCATTATTTCAATTCATTTCTCGACAATTTCTCAGTTCATTTATTTGACACTTAGCATAATTAATTGCTTGATCCTAAATCTTGATGATATAATATTTTCAGAATTAACGGCGATTTATTTCCGTTTGTTTTGCGAGCATTAACGTCTGTAGAAGCTGCTTTCCCATTAGCGACCTTGTTAAATTAATATATTTATAACTGCTAAATTATTTAGTAAAACATTGTGACAATTCATATATTATTATTGTATCAAGAACTATCCTTTTTCAAATTTTCAAGAATTTTTGAGCATTTTTAATATCTATCCAGTAATACCTTAAATATAAAAGTTATGAGAAGAAGATATCTATTTAAGATTTTTTTATCCAATTCAGAAAACTTTGTGTACAGCGAGTGAGGAAGCCAAGCTTCGCAGTGTGTTGTCTGCACTTTGTAAGACACACAAAATGATCCGCTAAGAAGCGGATAATTTTGTGACACAGAAAAATGTCTACACTGCTTGAACCAATCAGACTTTGTTCGCACATAAAAATATGGAAAATCTTACCTTTCGCTGTTCTCGCAATAGTGTCCCTGCAAAGAAGTAATGGAATGAATGGTTAGGTAGACTTATCCTGCAGTATTACAGAGTACAAGTGAAAAACTCTGAATAACATTTTGTAATTTTCTTTATAAGGATTCAGTGAATCATCGAAACATTTAATCTCGTCAATGAACAAATTTACAAGTTTGATAAGCAGTTGAGAAAGTTATATGCTTTTTTACTGCTCGTCAAACTGGTCATTTTGTTCATCGCCGAGATTACATATTTTGATGATCGACTGAATCCCTGTAAAGAGAAATACCAAATGTTATTCAGAGTTTTTCACACGTACAGTACTGTGGAAAAAGTTTAACGATCCATTTTTTTCATTACTTCTTCGCAGGGGAAACGATTGCGAGGACAGTGAAAGGTTAAATTTTTCCGATATTTATATGCAAACAAAGTTTCTTTGGTTAAAGCAGTGTAAAAATTAGTCTGCGACACAAAATTATCCGCTAAGAGCTTGCGTCTCTTACAAAGCACAAACAACACACTGCGAAGGGTAGCTTTCTCACTCACTGTGCACGTCGTTTTCTGGATTGATTTTGAAGTTTGCATCACTGGAAAGCAACGAAAATTAATTATTTTTATTTACTCAGGTTTTTTAGCGCATTTATGCTTTGAAACCCACTCAAACGTTGCTACGTATTCTTCTCAGAAATGTCGTATATTTCAATTTGCCACAAAGGCTTTGTATAACGATGAAAATAAAGGAATACAAAAATGAAGAAAAATATATCGTTCCGTTCCAACCATGCAAATTTTACCCTCATTTCCGGATTAGAAGAAAAAAATCGAATTGATATGTAAATACCTAACCTCGACGTATCTCCACGAAAACGTTCCCCAGGTGACTCGCACGACGAAAGTATCCGGGACCCCGTCGGATTACTCACAACACAAAAACAATCGATTTTTTTCTTGTTTTTCGTCGAAAAACAAGAAAAAAATCGATTGTTATATAACACACGAAAACTTGTGACATGGTCGCAAGACGCTACCTCAGCTGTCAGTTTGTCGGCTCATCGAGTTCGAGCCGACACCGATATATGTCGAATGCGTGATGCCCCAGGCATAAGCGGCGGAATTATCGGGAACCATGACCGACGGAGTTCGTGCGAATGCGACGGACGACGATGCTCGCAATCGTCAACAAATACATACTAATTATAGATCCCCACGGATTTCCTGAAATACGTGATGGAATTTAATGATTCAGGTCCCAAAATGTGTGTTTTGAATATGGCTACGCGGCTCTTCTCCCCTCTAAGTCGTGAGATGTGCCAAACTTTTTATTTCACATCACTTCTATCACGGATCCCGCATGGTAGTACAATCTACTTTTTTTTTTTTTTTGATTCAACAAATTTCATGAGAAGACAGCCGTTCGTCTATCAATTTGACATTGCCTGGTCAAATTTCGTGAAATTCTGAAGAGCCGTTTAGGAAATCCGTGGATATCTACTATCCCGATCTGACATACCGGCGGAGTCGGGGTACCGTTCCGTCTTAATAATCAATCGACGATCTTTCATCACAGATCGATGCACTAAATCAACCATTTGGTCAATTGTAGCAGTTTTCGGGCGCCCGGAACATTCCTCGTCTAAAATGCGACCACGTTTGTACTCGGCCAAACAATATTTGACCGCTGTACATAAAGGGGATGCTTCACCGTATACAGAGTCTAACTAATCTTTTATTTCCTGAGTCTTTTTTCCTTTCAAATAAAATAACTTTATAACTACGAAATAATTGGCTTTCTCCATTGTTGACAAATGACGTCAGATGGTTACTTTGGAAGCGTGCCATAGACAAAGTGATGATCAAAATGACTTGAAAATTTTACGATTTATATATATCAAGGCCATCGGGCGGGCAGCGAAATTTTTTTTCTACAATCATTTTTTGTTGACGATGCCGGACATTTTTCAAATGACCTTTGTCCTTATTATATTATATTGAAGATTTTATTATTATTTATTATTATTGAAGTTATTATTCATAGAGAAATTCTTGTTATTCTCGAATTAGTGGTAAACTTGAGTTTGAGAGGCGTTGAAATAAGCCGGAGAATCTCGTCGCTGCGGGCATGATGAACGTATTTTTGCGGTATCGTAGTGCGAAAACGCGAGTGGTAGAATCGTTCGTATCCCCGAAGTAGTCGAGTCCGTGTGTGGTCAGGCGGTGTTCCCACGTTAACATAGGGTACAGCCGTGTGTGTTAAATTTACCTTCTTCATGAAATTTTTTTTATTTTTATTAATGCGCACACTGACGTAAATCAATTTCGTTTGAAATAATCACTGTCGAATAAATAAATAATTCAGCTGTCTGTTTTGTATCGGTAAAAAGTAAATAATGAAGAATACAATCGTGTTGAAATAAATTTCGGTTTCCATTACTTTTCACTGAATTCTGGTATACGTTTTATGCCACGGTTTTTTTTCATACCAATCTAGTATCGACTGAACTTCGTACATCGTTATTTATAATGCAAAAATAATACCCGTTTGTGTACGTACGGTTTACCGTGATTTACATGAGTACATACGCGTCTATTAAATATCATTCACAATATGAAATCGAGTTTTTCCATGCCCCGAATAATGTCGATGGACGATAACTGGCCACCCATGCACGCGATGGTAAATACATATGTATTGCCCACACTAGCGTACATTCATAAGCAAAAGCAGCATCGAAAATTTGATCCGCTGAAATGCCACGTGTATTACAGAGTTGCATTTGTGTGCGAGGGATATTACCATATTTTTGGTAAACATGTCGAAACGGGACTCGAGCTCAAAATACGTAAAAATATTTTTACGATTTTTATCAGTCAAAAATCACATTGAAATTACTATTGTGGAGGGAGGGAGCACGATTCGACATATTTACTGGATTTTTATGCGGAAATATTACGCTCGTTAAAACAAATCTGAGATAAAAACAAACGATCGGGGAAAGGGGGTGAGGGAAAAATGTATCGGACGTAATTTAATATCCTCTTTGCGTTATTATCGCTGCTTGTATTACGAGAATATTGAAAACGATTAATTTGCTATAGATTTTATGAAAATTTCAATCTCATTGATCAAATTTGTACGACCCATAGAATGTTCGTTCTTTTTGGAGAAAGATTCTCCCAACGTATTTACCACACGGCATATTGAATGTTAAATACGATAATAATGAAATTGCGGTATGGATATTCTATTATTATGGTCTAATTACAATCCAAGGAGACCACACGAATATTGATATCCCGAACAATCGAATCCCGATAATTAATTGTTAATAATCCCCGGCGTACGTCAAGTCCACATTAATGCAATTAGACCGAACAAAGCAAACATTATATAAGATCGTTACATGCACGAAACAAATATCAAAAAGCCCTCTACTGTCCGCTCAAATGAATATTTCCAACTACCCTCGAATTTCGTGGTATTCGAATTTATTTCGAAACAAGCCTCATTATTATTATCTATTTTTATGAGTATTTTCGCTTCTGTCCTTGCGACAACATCGTACGAATACCAGACGTACAAAATAAATTAATTTATGAATTCCTATTCACTATACGAGCAGAAAGTGAGAAAATATTCGAAACGAGATCGATCAAGTAGTACAAGTCCGTATGTGGTCGGGCGCTCGTTCGCATCGACCGATAAACGCGTACACGGATATCGTGATGTGCACGCATTTACGGTATGTGTCGAAGAGATGGACACGTAATCGCGAGGGGTCGTTTAGGCACGCTCGTGTAATCAAGCCGCAGGCTTCGGGTGACCGTACGAATTCGTCGATGAGTATAACACTCACTCGCTCTACTCCGACACGATCGGTTATCGATACGAGTATATATGTCCGCGGCAATACAAAAATGTATGCACATACATATCCAGTGGGTGAAAAAAGTATTCGTAGACTCGATATTTTTCCAACAACTTCATAAGCAAAAATGATATACATACAAAAACTATTTTATTTAACCCTTCGACTGCACACTTCCGCCACGAACCTCTGACTGTCTGTGGGGTCGATCGGACCCCAGACATTTTTCAGATTGTTGTATTTCGGTAAATATGCCTTTGTTTTTTTTTTCTAGAGACGTATTTTGTGGTCAATGATCCTTATTTTATGGCCCAAAAATCATTTTTCAAGAAAAATAAATTACTTTTCAACAAAAATTGAGTGCCCAAACATTCGTTCAAATTGGGAGATGCGTAGTGAAAAATACGTACTTGCACGAAAAACGTTGGGGTCAAAACGACCCAGTGTGCAGTCGAAGGGTTAATAGTCTACTTGGTAGGGTAAAGCCAACAAAGAGTACACACTTTATAAAATTTTATTTCTAGAAAAATCAATTTTGATAATACACTTTGTAGTTCTTATTTAAATTAAGCTTTGGTTATTTACGGAAATTATTTTAAATTTAAATCTTAAGTAACAATCTCGAAAAATATCAAAAAAGGGTTAAACTTAGAATTCGTCCCGTGTGCACTCTTAGGGTGCTGTGTTGCAAAGAGTACGCAGTGAGAACCTTTCATAGAAGCTAAGAGTGCGAATGAGAGCGGAGTGAGATCATCAGCCCTGGCACATATCACAAGTGAATACAAGCTAATAGTAGGCGTACGCACTCATTGGGTGCGTACTCTTACCAAATACGTGTTTTCAGTCTATGGTCACTATAATTTTCATGAGCAAGCAAAACGGCGACATAACCTGTCAATAAAAACAAAATTTGGATCACAAATTTCAAGTATAATAACATTCGTTGGGTGCCAATTAATCGCAAACCTTACAAAACGTGTTTAAAATTGTTAAAAAATAAGATCAAACACATCGAAAATCTATCATTAGTCATAAAATTGGAAATAAATATTGTGGTGTTGCCAACAGAAGAAAAAATATAACAATTGAAAGCAGTGCGTACTCTTTGGTAGCCCGCACTCTTTGGTGGCTCAACCCTACAGAGATAATCTGTAAATGAGGTTTTTTTTATTAGGCCTCATAAGAAAGTAATGTAAAAAATACAATTTGAGGAGAAAAAAGTATTCGTACACTTATCATTATAGTGAAAAGCTACATAATCTCAGTTGTACATTGTAACTAATATTTTGTGTGCATCTCATTAGCTTTAACTATGGCCTCTAGTCTTCTAGGCATAGATTCCACCAGCTTCTGAGCCATTCTCTTTGATATTTTTGTCCATTCTTCTAGAATTACTCGTTGTAGGTCAGATTTATTACATATTTTTCTTTTTCTTATTTCTGCATCTAACAAGTGTCATAAATTTTCTGTAGGATTAATGTCCGGAGATTGTGGTGGTGTAATTAATTGTTTAGAAACATTGTACAACAATCATTCTCTCGTTTTCATAGCCGTATGTTTCGGGTTGTTGTCTTCTTGAAAGTATTGGGAGTACAAATTAATTCGGTCCGTTTTCAATAGATGACTCTGGCTGTCATGAATGTTTCATAGTGACAGCTGATTTTGGTGGTTTCAGAGAGGTTAGACATCTGTCAATAACATTCAGTTTATATCGCTTTGAGTTCCATTAAAAACCTTGTTTTTTACTGTGTTGAATATGTCAAATTTTGTGTTAACTAAGCAGTATTTGCGGGAAGTTTTACTTTTCTGCTTTAATTGGAAGAAAAGTGCAGCTGAAGCGCATCGCATGCTTGTTGAAGTTTATGGTGATGATGCTCCAACTGATAAATCATGTAGGGAATGGTTTCGACACTTTAAGAACGGTGATTTCAGCGTTGAAGACAAGCCTCGCCCTGGACAGCCAAATAAGCCAATGAGCTGCTACAACTTGGCGATTCCATTACGGGCGATCGGTACAGACTACAATTGAGTCGTTTGAGCCGTGCATCACGAGTAAAACGGCCGGAATACGAACAAAGATATGACAAAATTATTCTTCTGCATGACAACGCTCGGCCTCATGTCGCAAAAGTCGTAAAAAAATATTTGGAAACGCTCAAATGGGATATTTTACCGCACCCTCCGTATTCTCCGGACATTGCTCCTTCTGATTACTGGTTGTTCCGACGGATGCAGCAGGATTTAACAGGTCACCGGTTCACTTCTTTCGCAGAAATCGAAAATTGGTTCAAAACTTGGATCGCCTCAAAAGACGAGACTTTTTTTCGAGATGGAATTCGAAAATTGCCTGAGAGGTGGGAAAAAGTAATAGCCAGCGATGGACAATACTTTGATTAATCTATTCATACCTTTTATTTTGAAATAAATGGATTTGTTACCACAAAAAAACGGACCGAATTAATTTGTACTTCCATTTAGGCCCATTTTCACTGCACTTTCCTCCACATTATTACGCAACACCTCGATATACTTCTAGGAATTCGATATCCCATCCATAAATTCCCAATCCTATTGTACAGTAAGTACCATACAGCCCCAAATCATTACGCCTCCTCCGCCGTGCTTTACAGTTGGTATAATATGCTCTTGCGTCGAAGCTTATTATTAGATTTTCGCCAGACGAATCTCTTCCCATCTAAACGAAAAATGTTGAACTTCAATTCCCAAGATAATAATTACCAAAATTCTATTTGGGTGTGCTCCCTTAAGTTTCAAATATAAAAACACTGCTGAGATTTTTTTTTGTGTATCCCGTTATCGAGAAAAAAATGATCAAAGATGCAATTTAAAGTGGATAAAAGAAATGTTATTCCACTTAAAAATTTTTTTTTAAGAGTGTTTCGTGTTCAAATTTAATTATCTTTATTCTGTTGAACTCAAAATAGCATTTTAATTCTGTTCCAGAATGCTAAATTTTTTCTGGCCAAAACTACTTATCGCAAAAGTAGGCTGTATTTTTTTTTTTCGAAGTGAACTAGAAGAACCATTAAATATCATATTTTTCCCGGTCGCATATTCTTTCCGCTCTCCACGCTCTTAAAAAACATATGACCAACTTATCATTGTCACTCTGTAGATATGGGAAAAGGCCACTTCGAACTTCATATTTTTCTATTATTGACTATCGCCCATCTAGCCATTTTGAGGACAGCCCTTGACGTTTTATTTTAAGCCGATCGTCGAATTTGGCTACAGGAATGATTCGTTCGTTTAAAAAACGTTCAGACGTTCGTTTAAGTCATTGTGAAGGCTATCAGGGTTTACATATCCGTACTATCAGGGTTTGACTGATGAAGACGATATGGGTCTAGATAATGTTGAGTATGAGGATAATGAGGATGGTCCTCCAAGTCAAATTTCTTTAAAAAAAACCACCTTTTCTCATATACATATAAATATATATGTATACGTGGGTGTGTGTATGTGTGTTTGTGGCGGCAATGGCGTTTAGCTCTCGTGTTTTGCTCGATGCGTTCACCAATTGTGTGTTACACGTCGTGTAATACATTTAAACACATTTTGGTGCCTATTGTGTGGTACACGGGTGCAGCACTGTCATCTATTAGCCGTGCAGGCGGCACGTTTGTACACACAATACACCGGCTCAATATATATATATATATATATATACATATATATATTTAAACCAAGAGAGGTGCTTCGTTTGGTCGCCGCGCCCGTACCCAGTTTGCGGGCGTCGAGGCGTGGTCGACGAATTACGTGTCGGTGCCGCCTGAAGGGGTTACGGGTTCATGCGCCCCTCCCCTCCTCTGCGCTTTCGCTCATTCTATATCTCTCTCTCTCTCTCTTTTTGCTGCCTGCCCCTCTCACCTAATCCCTTGCTTCCCTTACATCCGTCGTGTACACATGTACATTGTGTACTAGGAGAGAGGAGAATATAACCCACTGACGTTTCTCATCCTTTTCACTATCTCTTATTCTCTTTCCCACCCCCGCCCCTCCCTGGTCGCGAGCAGCACCGACTCGCACCACTCTTCTCATGCCGTACACAATATTATCTTTGTAATGTGTAATCTTTGAGGGAGAACTAAATGGGATCTATGCAAGGCACTTCTTGTGTTTCGGGGGTGCCATATAGGTGGGGCTCAACCTTCGCTGGTGGTAACTTGACGCTTGATGGACTTCGTATATGAACCGTGTTGCTGTTGGAATCAGTATCTCTCTCTCTCTCTCGCTCTCTCTCTCTCTCTCTCTCTCTCTCTCTCTCTCTCTCTCTCTCTCTCTCTCTCTCTCTCTCTCTCTCTCTTTCGATTTATCTCTTACTTTTTCTTGTTTCTTATTCGCTGTACATTTTTCTGCATCTTTTCATTCCTTCCTATCTTGCTATTCTCTCCTCACTCTACTACTACTCTCTCTCTCTCTCTGTCTCTTTCTCTCTCCCTCTCTCTCTCTCTCTCTCTCTCGCTCTCGGATAGTCTCCATTTTTCTCTTCTTTGCAACAAAATATGTATATATGGCTACTTCCGCATCCGCATGCACACCAGTCCTCATTCACCTTCGTAAGAATCGCTTTCATGTCCACACACACATAGACAATCACGACACGAACGGCAATATTTCATACAGAATAACAGACCGGGTGAATAACGTGATATACAACACTGGGGCTTGCTTCGATCGGTAAATTAATCGAAAAGTACATACCTCACGAGGCATTTATGGATTTAATCACGTTTTTTATTATTATTAATCACTTTATCAGATATAGCGACTGGTTTTTATTAATCATTTTCATCCAGTAATTCAGGTGATCAAATGGCTGTCAAAGTACTTTTTAATCGCGGTAATTTCGATTCAAGCGTTTCGTGAGAGAGCTTCGGTAAATATTGCTCTACCGAAAAGGGTATCCCGATCAATACAAAATTATATCACAGATAACTGATACATTTGGGTTGGAATTCATGTTTTTGTTCTTTATTAACGATTTTTTTTTAATACGAGGCGCATGAAAATTCCGTGTCCTCTTTTGGGGTCCTTCGTCCGACGCACCCTATTTTCTCTTGACTGCATCAGGTTATTATTATGATCATTATTCATTCAGGATTGCTCTATCCTGTGTCCTTTTCTCAGCCACTCGTGCCGTATATTTATAATACGATCGCAGGCGTACCAGGTTGCCGCGGAAGGCGCGTGCCACGGTCCCTCTTTCTTTCCATCCGTTTTATTTGTACTTCTCTCTCTCTCTCTCTCTCTCTCTCTCTCTCTCTCCCTCTCTCTCTGCTCCTCTTTCCAATATTGTGAACACTCTTCACGGTCGAGGGGGCCGCAACCGGGGCACGCGTGTCCCTGCATTTAATACCCTAACCGGAAGCAGACGTTACGTCATGTGTACATACACGTACACATAAGGGAAAAATGGCGCCTCACCTCTTTGAACTCTCGCGTATTTTGTCTCACGATATCACAGACACGTAATCTAAAATGTCTAATGTATCGCTTTGATTGGGGGCTCCTTGAGTTACGGCCGAAATATCAGCCCAGAAAAAGAATCGAAAGAGATAGGAGGAGAAAGCGGGATAGAGAGAAGGAGAGGGAGTGCGAGAGAGCGAGCGAGAGAGAGAGAGAGAGAGAGAGAGAGAGAGAGAGAGAGAGAGAGAGAGAGAGCGAGAGAGAGAGAGAGAGAGAATGAATGAATGAATGTTTATTTATACCCCAGTACGCTATGGTTCAAATTCACAAGAGAAGAGAGAACTTATATATAAGAATACAATTAACAAAATACGAATTGAGATAAAATTGAATAAGATAGAAATATAACTAAATGCTAAGTTACGAAGTACAAACCGCGATATAATATAGAACTTGAAACTAAAACTAACCTTGGAACTAATTAACAATAGATTAAATGATAGCCATAATCTCGAATAATACGAGTTATTATAATACATATGAAAGTAACAAAATCAACTAAAAATATAGTTTTTAGTAAATGAGTAAACGAGATACTATCGGGCCCAGCCAGCTTTAGGTCCATGCTTCAGCATGGTGAAATTGATCGCGTTCGCTATCAAGTAATTGATTATATAAGAGAGACTTAAAAATGAGAAGAGCGAGAGAGAGGGAGAGAGCATCGAAAAATATAGATAGGGGAAACTGGAGTTTCCCAAGCCTCTTTTGCCACTTTAATTTCTATCCTGAGTCTCATCGATGGATTGATCTATCGCTATAGGATGCAACCTTATCGCCCCTTTCTGAAACGATAAATCGTAGAAAAAACCCGGTTGAGAAGCTTCCAGCGTTTCACCGATCAATATCGTTAAGGATATTAATTTTTTTTCTAGTTTTAGATATGTGATAAAAAAACGTTAATTTCGACGTTTCCATAAGTTCCAATACATCGTCTTCGTAAAAAATAAACCATTGTATGTGTAAATATATATATATATATATATAAATATATATATATATATGCACATTCCCATAAAAAATTACAACTGAGACGAGCAAATTTCCAACGGAAAAACATTAGAAAATCATAAAAACTGCCGAGACCCTTCAACCATCGAAACATTATAAAACCCAAACATCTTCAGCTGTTCTTTGTTTTTCCACAATTGTGTACCCGATTCTGTACCCGAAAGTGAGTAGCTTTGATCCTTTCCGTTCCTTTTTCCCGGAGCACTTTGTCGAAATAAACGCCGCTGGGGAGAAAGTATAGGCGGAACAAAAATAAAAAAAAGGCTTTTTTTTTCAAGCGCGACAGCGGTTGCCTTGTCGTTTTCGACCAACTTTGTCGCGCGAGTGTGTAGCACATAATTCATCGACTGGGTCGTTGAAGGACGACATGCGCGCTGCTTCCGTAACACACCTGGGTCACGGTGTTACCTGAGCACGTAACCGTCCTCTTCCGAGCTGGGACTTCGGAAGCACGGGGTCGACAATGTACTTGTGTGCGGTCCAGACGAGAATGTCTCGACGACGAAAGCGCCCGCTGTTCTCCGAGGTCGCGGTTTAAAACAGGCTTTCCGGATGTGTGTGCATGTATAATACGTTTACGTATATCTGAACGTATAATATTGGTGATATACTGGGTGATCCGAAAACTGACGTCCAAAAGGAACATCTAAATGCCTCGTATATTCATACCTATCCGAATTACTCCAATGTATGTCCTACGATCTTTTTTAGTTTTCGGAAGGAAAAAAATCCATTTTTTAATATTTCTTTCAAGTTTTCCCGTAGTGTAGATTTTTTTCTTTTTTTTATACGTCGTTTCCTCTTAAAAGTTGGCGAGGTATTACTGGATGGATCTTGAAAAAAATGCCAACATTTTTTAAAATTTGAGAAATGATAGTTCCTGATAGAATACCTGAATTATTTTAGAAATTTTCACTAAATAATTTAGTAGTTATAAATATATGAATTTAATACGGTCGCTTGTGGGAAAACAGCTTCTGCAGACGTTAATGGTTGCAAAACGAATGGATCTAAATTCACTTAAATTATGAAAATATTATATCATTGAGATTTAGGATCAAGCGATTGAGTTTCAAATTCTAAGTTTCAAATAAATCGACTGAATAATTGCCGAGAAATTAATTAAAGTAATGAGGAGTATCGCCTTTTTTAACGATGAATGAATACCAATCATTGAAAAACTCAACATATATATTGAGTTTTCGGGGAATTATTGGTAATAATAAGATGATCTGGACGTATTAATTGGATTTGAAAATTGAGAAATTTTTTTCCCGGATAGTTGAAACAGATGTATAGTCACTGACAAAACCTAAGTCAAGCACACGCCAATGTCGTCGAATTTTACTTTAATTATTATTAAAAGTGGAAAATTAACATTTCTAAATGTTAATTTATAATCAAATTCGCTATTTGTAAAGCTCAAGATGTACGACATGATCTAGACTTGTAAATCCACCGTCGCCCATTTCGAGCTAATTTTTTGCCCAACGGTCCATCCAGTAATACCTTAAAAGCGATTGGGAGTCATTAAGACTATTGGGAGTCATTAGCACATACACAAAAGAGAAAATTACAAAATGCTGTTATCCCGTAAACTAAAAGAAAATCATGACGTTGAAGTTTGCATCGTTGAAATGCAACGATTTTTTTGTTCATTTTCCATTTCCTTATTTTTATGCATATCCAAAGCTTTTTTTGCAGATTAAGGTTACAAATCTTTGATAACAATACGTAAGAATGTTCGAGTGAGTTCCAGAGACAAAAAAATATTTGAACAATCGAAGAAATGATTTTCGTTGCATTCCAATGATGCAAACTTTAACATCATAAAATACTGTAGAACATAAATGGAGCTGATTCGGATAGGTATTGATAAAAGGCATTTAGATTTCCCTTTTGGACGTAATTTTTCAGGCCACCCTGTATGTGTATATATATATATATATATATATATATATATATATATATATATACGAGCACGAGACGTATATGCGGAAATTATTGCATGAAATATTGATCAGTGTGCTTGTAACTCGACCTTTTCGACCGTGTCCCGTGTACTTTCGGTAAGAAGAAGCTTGGAAGATGATGGAAATAAATCGTCGTGGGGTCAACCTTATTCTAGAAAAAGGACACGAAAGCTTCGAGAATGCATGATATGCATTCATGCGAGTCTCGAGTTAATATCGAGCAATAACGTGGCCTCATCGCAATCGATGAGGAATTTTGTGTACCTTGCAGATATCGAAACGTGAATATATCTGTGACGTTCGTCGGAGGTAAGGCCTTGGTTTTTTTTTTTCACCAATTTGACCTCCTTTTCCAGTGCTCGGGCGTCATAGAAGCTTTGGAACAAATGATCGGGAATTGCCGCAGGAAAAGAACGCATCTTACGTTAATTCACTTCCAGTTCTTCAGTTTCTCTGTATGTTCAGCATATTCCTTGTACCTACTAGAACTAGTAGGGTAGGGAGGGGCATGTTGAGCAAGTTTGGAATTATCGCCCTGTAATTCCTTAACAGTCTGCTGTATAAAAATGAAACCTACTTTGGTCAATAGGAAATTTAACTGGGAAAAAAGGTTTGTAGACGAAATTCCTGTTATCCTTATTGTATCATAGATAATCGTTCTTAAATGACTAAGGCCATATTTGCTCAACCTGCCCCAATAGTGGAGTAAGTTGAGCATGAGTATGAGGTAAGTTGGGCAAAGTAAGAATTGCATAAAAACAAAAACAGATGTATGCAACATGATTTGGTACAATGCAGTAATAAATCAACAGTTGCTTGTTAATTAGTTAGGTTTTGAAACATTAACATTAATTGCAATGAACTTTGAATTTTTTTTTTCTCGTTAAATGGTAGAAGAAAATCTTTGTATCACGTTTTTTTTTTTTTACTTTCGGTGCTAAAGTAATGAAACGTCCCATGTTACCGTCTCGTGTGCCGCATGGCAACGGGCGATGGCGTTATGTGTTCCCCTCCCCCATACCTATCTTTCCGCCATTTACCCGCCAACTTACCCGACTGCTCAAAATGCCCCTCTCTACCCTACTCATCATAAAACCGCCATAAGAAATTTATAACGAGGAAGCAATAGCTTGTGCGTTTCTACTTGTTCCGCCTATTAAAAATGGCCAACTAGCCACGTGTCGTAGCGCGCTTTATCGTTTTATGCAAATCAGCTAAAATTGTCTGTTCTAGTAATATCTCGATAACGAGGCAAACAAAGCGCTTCACTCTTCGTTGAAATTACTCATAAAAATATCAAGAATTTTTTCCGCCTATTTGTATTTAATTCTTAATATTTTTATTATTTTGCGAGAGTCTTATCAGAGTTACCGTATAGCTATTGCTATGTCGTCCTTGTATAAGAGCCTAACTTCAATAATTAATTGCTCAACAATCATGTAGACGAATGACTTGAAATTTTGCACGAAGTCGTAACACATGTTCGCAAATATCCTCAATTAATTTTAGCAAATTCTTATCATTACGCGAAAGCTGAGTAGCCTCCTTAAACGTAAATATGGGATTTTGTGAGGACTTAGATAGTTTGTTACATAACTGACACACGATTATATAATATAAAGGGTTATTAGTGAGCAAAGAAGTCTTCTAAGTGATTTGGAAAATCGACGAAAAAAAACTGACCGTTCAATTTTCTTTTCTCTTTTCATGGTTAAGCCAAACGTCATATTGGAAAAATATGTTCCGAAGGTGTGTTACCCTACAAGCTCGTTAATTTACCAGGAGGCGAGGGGGGGGGGGGGGGGAGGGGGGGGGGGGTGCGTTACCGCAAAACGAGGGTTATAAAAATGTCAAAAAAATGTTTGTCTTGTTGATTATTATGCTTAGGCATTACGCGAGAATCAACGATCCCAAGTTAGATGCGGATCGTAGCCGGCCGGGCTAGAAACCCTGGTCAATATTTGTCGGAATGACTCATGTACTCCATTCCCCATACATATATATATATGTGTTCCGTATTTCTCTGCATGTTCAAGTAGGCCGAAGAGTGACGTAGAGAGGGAGAGAGTAATAAAGAGAGCGACGTGCGAGGTGGGCGTCGACCGGACCACCTGGCCATCGTTTCTTGTGCCTATGTTGCCCCGGTAGCAAACAAAAAAAAAACAAAGAAGAAAAAAAAAAAGAGATCAATTAACGTTCCCGGAAGAATAAATATTTGTCGCCCGTGGCGGTAATTGAAAAAAAATAGCTCTCGTAAATGATAAATCGTGACCCGTTCCGTATTTTTTCGTTCGTAATTCCGCGACCGGTCTCCTTAGTATGCCTGGCTCGGATTGCAGAGAGTATTAAAAGAAAAAAAAAAAAAAATTTGCATTTTACGCGGTCTACTCTCGCCAGTGATTTTGCATATTTTCCAATTATGAAAATGTACAATAATTTTTCTGCTGTAGGCATTACGAGACAAACAAAAATTCACGCAACTCATAAATGAACGTGTTGAATTTTTCTGTTTCGTTATAATTGCAGGACAAAAATTATATTTTATATGTGTGCGTATATATACAATACCTATATATATATATATATTTATCATAAATATTCAACATTACTATAGCGCACGTTCGTCTACTAATATTGCGAAGAAAAGTTACGCGAGCTTAATTATGAAGGTTATTAGTCGAGTTAAGATATTATCGTTACCTTTGAGGTGTACCATAAATATTTCGATATATACATATATATCCAGGTGACTCGGTTCTTCGTATTTTTCGTTGCAGAACTCTTGGCATTTTTTTTTTCATTCGTTTCCCCATACGACGTTGCCTTTGGACTGAAAGCACCCCCTTTTGAACGAGGGAGGTATAGCGTGCTGGTTATTTCTTTTAGCTCGTAACTAACCCTTTCGCACTTGCACCGAAAGGGGCAGAGGGGGGGGGGGGGGAGGAGAGAGAGAGAGAGAGAGAGAGAGAGAGGGCGGGAGAGCGGGAAAAAGGACATTTTGTACCGCGAGATGTAGAGTCGCGGCTATCTCGTATATATAAGCGCGACCAAGCGCCCTCCTCGCTTCGTCGTCGTTCTGGGTCTCCCTCTCGTAACGCCCGACAACTTTTCGTTTCAGCATTGCAAATTGTTTGGCACGAGAGTTTCGCCCGATGGCCACGCATACCCTGGCAACCTCCCGTGTGCGTTTTAATTTACTCTTGTCTCTATGGCTCTCTCTCTCTCTCTCTCCCTCGTTCTGTTGCTTTCTGTTACGGAAACGCCGTCAGGCTTTTTCTCGTCCTCATCTTCTCTGCATCCCCGTCTTTACAGTCTTCTCCTTTTTTGCCTTGGGCTATTACCGCGGCAGGGAATGTTTTTTTTTGTTTTTCATATCCTGCGCGACGCCGGTGACGTCTATTCCTCTCTCTCTCTTTCTCTCTCTCTCTCTCTCTCTGTCTGTCTGTCTGTCTGTCTGTCTGTCTCTCTCTCTCTCTCTCTCTCTCTCTCTCTCTCTCTCTCTCTCTCTCTCTCTCTCTCTCTCTCTCTTTCTCTCTCTCTCTCACACACTCTCTCACCCTCCCCCCTCTCTCATATCATTGCATATCATTTCTCTTTTATAATTTTCCTCGCTCTTCCTCTCATACTCTTTCTCTTTTCCTCCTTTCTATACTCTTCTCCTGATACTCCTCGTTTGTACCTATATCCGAGATATTTTTCGATCCGCTCCCGGTCACGAAGGCGCGAGTTGATCAAATGTACTCGTCAGCGCCAAAGCCACACAATGGAATGATTCGCGGTGCAAAAGAAATGTAATGCATACCTTCCAGTCGGGAATGAAAGGTTTACCTGTTCGTTTCTTTAAATAATAAATTCGCAGGTACATTCCTACACTGGAATGAACAAACGAGCAGATGTTGGCCAGTTTTTTTTTGTCTAGATTCCAGAGTCCTCGTTAGCAAGGTTTTTATTGTAAGGATCGGCCTTCATTAATATTACATAGTCGAAGAATTCGCAAACATGCAGGATACATCAACCTTGATACCGTCAATTTTTTTTGTCAATATTTGTAAAAATTTATATTAGTAGTCGCTTGCTTTTTTATTCCAATAATATTAATGATTACCAGTTGAACAAATAGGTCTACTTCTGATTCAAATTAATCTCATTGGAATTTCGATGCACATA
The DNA here is from genome assembly GCA_963932345.1 of Ophion ventricosus. NCBI lineage: Eukaryota > Metazoa > Arthropoda > Insecta > Hymenoptera > Ichneumonidae > Ophion > Ophion ventricosus. The sequence goes on along the minus strand of OZ010715.1, from coordinate 24,665,624 downwards.
GAGGAGGTCCGGGCAAAGTGAACGCTTTAAGCTTTTCGTGATTATTGCCGATAATGTATAATAGAGAAAATAAAAATAATTATCTGAGATTAGTCTTTATTTAATCAATTTTCGAAAGGCGTTAACAATTATCCTTCATTCTAGTTTAATTATTTGCTATAAATAAAATAACAACAAATATCGAAGTAACAATTTTGCCCGAGCCCTCGGATAAAGTGGATACGGCATAAGAGCAAAGTGGATAAAAACAAGTCTTTGAAAACGTTAGTTACTAACAAAATGATCTGTATAAGGTAGCGTATGCTAACTCGTACTTTTTGGCTATTCCTTTCATGGATTCTCCAGCTTTACATAAATTTATTGCTGTTTGCATGACGTCTGGACTCTACGAACCTTGCGTCGTCTTTATAATGAAATTTTTTACGATCACCAGGCAAAGTGAATACGGTATTCACTTTGCCCTATTCGCTTCGCCCCACTCTTGATGTTATCCCGTTTCAAATAAAAACTATTACTTTGGGTCTCATTTTCTACAGAGTATATAAAAGCTACATACATTGTAACCACCCAAAAACAAAAGACGATAAATAAATAACTTTCTTGTTATTAGCAAAATACTTACCTTGATGAGTCAATATTTTTCAAGCAAAAACACAAATCATCGTCTCCTGAATGGCGCGTGAAACGGTTACTCACCAAAGTATTTGCCACGTACTGGATGACGACGGGCGAACATTGCTATAGTAATGTGACGATCGGCAAACGCATAATTTGCGACTGGTGGCAAGTATTCAATTTGTCCGGATTTTTAATCTGAACTCCATTGATTGTCGAAGGTGTCGAAAAATCAATAGACTTTTTGAATAGCAAGGTATGAGGTTAAGGCGAATTAATGGCAGACGTGAATGGGCATCGATCAATCGATTTATCAATTTATCGCGATAATAAGTCGTAATTAGAATTCCGATTGACAAATAGCAATTAATATACAAATTAATAAGTCTCGATGGAAATATCAATTGGTCGTAATTAAAGCTGAATCAATAATGAAGTTGACGTCTTTCACACGATCCTTCCCTTTCATATTCGGTGCTTAATAAATATATTCTCGTCTCGCTGTACGGTTATATCGAAATGTCAATAACCGAACAGCAATTGAGGCCTTACGAAATTATTTTGCGAATTGCCCGATAATTTCCCCCGTGGCACGCTTAGTTTCGTTAAATAATTCTTGCGACCAAACGAGACCGGTGAGACTTCGTTGGCCTCGCTGTTTTTTTTCCCCGCTATGCTCGGCTCGCATTCGTCGCAAAAAAGCTTCGTGCCCGAGCGAAACCCTCGCGAATCATTGCGCCCCTACAACTGAAACGTTCCAGCGCTCCTTTGCGCGTATCAATATTTAACCACGTAATGGCTGCTGGGACAGCACATCGGTTTTTTTTTCCTTTCCATTTGCAGACGCAGAAAAAAATGCCACTATGTCGAACGATATAGTCGTAAAAGTACCGATGGATGGACGGCCAGGACGCGCGCTTTGTACATACGTCGAGTATACAAACCGACTCTGACCAATGGCGGATACGAAACCAACCATCTCTCTCGGTGTACTTTTTCCGGATATATATATATATATATATATATATATATACATGTATGTATTTACATGGGGCATTCCACGCCAAATCGGCCACTTTCCGGCCCGACCCCTTTCGATTTGGCTGAAACGTCAATATGTCATTGTTTTCATCTTAAAACGCCTGTGTGATTTTTTTTCAAATTTTTTCACATGATCACAAATACTTAGTGAATTTTTGAAAAAATCGCCTGTTTTTTTTTCAAATGTTCATAACTTCCTGAAAAAGGGGTCGATTAAGAACTTTTTTTTAAATTCTTCGTTTTGAAATGTTCTTTATGGAAAAAAATATTTGAAAAAAGATTCAAAGTCATCTTCGAGATGATTTTTTAGTTAAAAAAAAACGCGATTTTTTCAAAGAACGCCACTTTCGATTTTTTATTTTTTTTTGTTATAAAAAAATATGATAAATTTAGCATTTTTTGCCGCCAGACCCATCGTGGTCTTTCTTTCTATTCTTTTTTTAAATTAAAAAATTTGTATTTATAGTTTTTTACAAATATAACGCTTTTCTATGATTATGAAATAATTTTAAATGGTTAATTTTATCATACTCAATACTTTGTATATAATATTAACTCACTTGAATAGTTTTCCAATTAAAAAATGCAGTTGCACTATGTGATACCTGATACAAATGGTGCTCTTATTGTTAAAAATTTCTCTAATTCAAGAGTTCACAAATTATGTCAATTATTCAAACGACACAGAAATGAATGAATTTATCATCAATTACTATTAAACAATTAACTTAATAACGACTTACTTCATTCCTCATTAAATAATCTTTTAAAAATAATTTGACATAATTGGAAAACTTTTCAAGTAAGTTAATATTATATACAAAGTATTGGGTATGACAGAATTAACCATTTAAAATTATTTTATAATCAGAGAAAACAGCTATATTTGGAAAAAGTTAAGAATAACAATGTTTCAATTTAGAGAAAAAAATAGAAAGATAAATCTTACCACGATGGATCTGGCGGCAAAAATGCTACATTTATCATATTTTTTTATAAAAAAAAAAAATCATAAATCAAAAGTGGCGTATTTGAAAAAAATCGCGTTTTTTTCAAAAGACTAAAAAATCATGTCAAATATGACTGAATATTTTGCAAATATTTTTTTTCTCATAAAGAACATTTTAAAACGAAGGAGTTCAAACAAAAATTATCTTAATCGGTCCGTTTTTCAGAAAGTTATGTGCATATGAAAAAAAAAACGGGCAATTTTATGAAAAATTTTAATTTATTAAAAATTGATAAATTTACACAAGCGTTTTAAGATGGAGATATGTTAAAGTTTCAACCAAATCGAAAGGGGTTGGGCCAGAAAATGGTCGATTTTGTGTGGAATGCCCCATATGTATATGTACACTTCCGGAGCTGGAAACAGTACGATCCAAGTGCGACAATAATTTAGGCGAATAAAGGAAAAACAAATTGCCGATTTCTCTTCTTTTTCCTGGCGCACCCTTCTCGTTATTATTCTTATTTATCCTTCTATGCTTTTTTTTCATTTCCATTATTTCTTCGTACGCCCTTGTGGGGTTTTACGATCCCATCCGAGCACTAGCCAAAGTGTGTTTCATTAACTTTTGAATTTTTTTTTTAACAATTGTCTTGATATTTTCGTTTTGGTTTTCATATTTTCTATACATTTTATACTGATTTTTCGATTTATTTATATTTAAGCTATTTGGGGAATATATTTTAAACTTCATTTTATTTTGCAGTTTTTATCTTTCTTCTCCCGATTGCGGATCTTCTTGCTCGGCATCTTTATTATTTTTAGTTGATATTTCCAAGTGTTCGTATATCACTGCTCCGCAACTTTGCTGACGTACGATTAATGAAATTCATCGATCAATTAATTAGTGTCATCCTTTTGTCTTTCTTCCTCTCTCGTCTTTCCACACTCACGCAGCCGTCGCAAACAAAGTTTTACAGACACAGAGCCGCAGCTTCGAGAACTTGAGGGATAAACTTAGTAATCTTGTACTGAACACAGCAGAGTGAAACACATTTATGGATAAATCTCGAAACATCGAATAGCGATATGATTATTATTTTTATTATTGAGGCAGTATTGTTGTCTGGGGTGCTATTTTTTAGGTGAATTTGAGAATGAAATAACTGTTAAACTGTTCCAGTTTTCTTTCTGATATTTTTTTACATATGTTTATTGATACATCAAGAATATGTACAAATTTAAAAATCAATCTATTATCATGTACTTTTTTAAGTTGATTTACAACGGTGCGCGGAAAACGCCCCGAATTGGCGACCAGTTTTGTGAGACTTGTATTAAGGCCCCACACCACGGTTCGTGCGCGGTACGAGGGTGTATTTTTCGTAATTATTTTCAAGCAAACGATGAATGGATTTTTTTAAATTAATACTCATAGTCAATATATATATATATAGAAGACTGTATACAAATTTTTGTACGCGAATCTAAAGTATAGTTTGCGGTGTACGCCGCTTGCAAGAGGACACTCCGACGAAATTGCTGCTCGGCGGTTGACAGCGATTAAGCCATGCAGTTCATCTGAAAAATAAAATAAAAATATATTTAGAAACTAGACGTATAGGTTTACAGCATCACGTAGGGGAATTTCGATATCTAAAAAAAAAATGGCGGACCAGCGAATTTTATTTCCGATTTTCAAGGAAAATTTTCATCGTTCATAAAAAAAAAATAGAAGGGGGCCCTTAATAAAAAAATTCCTACATGGGGCCATAGAGACTGGATTTTCGAACAGTTTAAGACTTGGCACATGCAAATCGGATGAATAGTTTTTTCTAATATGTTATCAACCAGGTTGAAAAACGTAGTTTCGAGAAAAACGCGTTCAAAGTTTTGCTGAAGGATAATTCACCATACAAACAACATTTTTTATTTGTCTCATTTTTTTTCTCACCGTTAGTCAGCTATTCCTGGACCATACAACAGCTCCTCGGCATCCAGAGGCTCATCATTTTTTTCATGTTTTGCACGCAGACGATCCTCATGCGTGCTTTTTTCGGCTTCGTGCTCGGCTTCGCATATTCTCTTCTCGTCGATGTTTTGACAATATTGGTAGAGTGTTTCACCAATTTTTATGTTTAATATCTCCAATACATTTATGAGGCCAATATGACCATTGTTAAAAAGTATTGAAGCAATATTAGCGGCAGTTTCAACTGTGGGTCTGCCGTTCCACGATGTCTTTGGCGCAAATTTCCATATAACAGAGTTCAAACCCTCGTTGTTATTCTGGTGAAAAGCGCCTAAACATCGTTGAAGAAGTTCGTCTTTACTAAGGTCCACGTAAATCGGTTTTATTGCCGCACATCTGCCGCTCGGCGCGGTCATGTGCTTTGAACGGTTTCACATAAAATGCTGTATCTCCGTCAATTTTACAAATTTCGTTAAAAAATTTGGTGAGAGCATTCTTAACAAATGTATTTTTTAGAAGATGAAAAAAAAAATGACAAAAAAAATTTTTTTACCGTGGTGTGGGGCTTTGATGAGAAAAATAACCAAACATAGGCATAATCTGCATGAGCGTTGTGATGTTTTGTATGAGATCCAGCGAAAAATAAATTACCAACTTGCGGCATGTTAAACTTTGATTATCAATTTTTCCTTTTTTTCTGACCATTCTACGAGGAATGTTTAAAAAAAATTATTAGGAATCAATTCGCCTATTAGCGTTGGAAAACAATCTACTGAAAATCATATGCCAAATGTGAGCGCAATCGGCTAAATGATTATCGGGGGTCGCAATGACACCAGCAATATTTAAACGATTGCCGTGTTGACCGTATCGTTCCGAATGACTCATAAAAATTCATGATATTAATTTGAACATTCTAAAATGTAGCATTCACGGTATCATATTTTTATCGAATTTTAAAATGGCGGAAAAAATCAGCAAGGGGTCAATGGGTAAAAAAATCCTTTTTTACTAAAAAAAAATCATAACTCTTGCAATTTTCAATTTCTCAAAATATAATTTTAGGGTAATACTCTTGAGATATGATAGTTTAAGGAAAAAAATTGCTCCACAGCGGGCGTTTCAAAAAAGGTATTTATTCTCATATCTAAAGAGCCATTTCGGAGTAAAATAAAAAACGATAATCATGAAAAATAAGTGATTTATTATAAAATGTAGCCGCTAATGGCATTTTTGCCCAAAGTTACGTTTGGGGTCATCGCGACCCCGAGTAAACGCGGAGGGTTAAAATTTGCTGCGTCTCGACCGCGTTCCCCGAACGCACTCTTTACAATTTCTATAACTCGGCTAATTTTATGAGTATCATTAAACGGTTTTTACAGACGTATTCACAAAGGTCTGTAGAATAATCAAATCAAATTTGAAAAAAGAAACGTTTTTTTTCGGACTTCTAGACAACCTACTTTAATTGTAGCGACGGATTTGTCGATCCGGCTCCTTTATTTTGCAAAACACAGTGGAATTAACTGGAACACTACTTTATTCTCGATTGCAATATTCATCAAAAGCCAAAATAATAAATTACGATTTTCTCATGGAAATCCAATGTCCCTTTTTCCCCAGCTAAAGTATAATCGCGCGCAAAGTTTCTGTTTCGTTTTTATTTTTTGTTTTACGGACCTTGTGTCGATGATGCTGTATATCCTATAACACTGCCGCATAGCCTGGTGGTGGGCTTGAGAGGAACCGGAGGAAAAGTTTTCGCCCCCTTGAGAATCTTCCTCCGGATGTACTTTGGTGAAGACTTGGTCCTCTCGCTGAGGGACGTATTTATGGGTAGATGTATATACATCATGTGTTCGTTGGTTTATATATATATGTAGATATATATCTATACACAAGAAGATATACATTCTGGTTCTCATAATAGTGAGTTTGGGGACAATAGGCTACCATGAGGACAACTCCAAAGTCTGATGTCTTCAAAATCAACTTTTTATATACATTCGTATATTAGTAGCCGCGAGTTTTAGGAATGATCTTTTTCCACAAATGGAAAAATTCGACAAGCACTGAAAGACAAAGAGAGAGAGAAGCGTGAGAGAGAGAGAGAGAGAGAGAGAGAGAGAGAGAGAGAGAGAGAGAGAGAGAACGAAAGAGAGGGAGAGCGTTTACGAGATTACTACAGCGCTTACTACATACGCAGCTAACAATAAAATGGAGCGTAACGTTCACCTAGACGTATAGCCCTTTCCTCCCTTTTGCTACCCTTTCTCGTATTTTCTCTCTCTCTTTCTCGCTTTCCCCCATTCTCTCTCTCTCTCTCTCTTTCTCTCTCTCTCTCTCTCTCTCTCTCTCTCTCTTTCTCTCTTTCTCTTTCTCTCTTTCTCCATATATATCTCTCTCTACTTTCCGCCCTGCCGATGGCGAAGCGAAAGAGGGCGACCCACGTCACATGGACGAGTAATGTTCTCAAACAATTTTATCGCCGCAAGAGCGACGCCGTGAAATAATTTCAACAATTAGCGCGCCCAGACCGTGCGAGCTCGAGTGTTTTCAGGCTCTCGAGGCGCAACCGAGGAACGTTTATTAGCAGGGTTATTAACATTGAAGAGGGGGTGGAAGGGTGTGAGCGGGGGCGGGGGTTGCTTAAGTTTGGTCGTCCGGGTCACCGTTCACCGACGGCAATATTATTTATGATCGTTGAAAGTCTTGCGATACATGTACACCATGTACACGCGATACATACACAAGCCTGCGCAAATATTCGAGAATAAGGGCCGTGGGTAATCCCGGGGGCTGTCTCGGAGGGCTCGGCCTAAAAGGTCGCCAGGCCTGATGATATCGTTGAAACCTGAGAATCGGATCGCGAAAATATATGTATATCCATCCATTTTTTCATTTCTTCGCGTGCATGCAATATAAATAATACTTTTTTTATACACGCTATCTGACATTGCATCCCCGGATCAATTATATTTAAAAAGTTCTCTTCATATCAATAATATTCCACAAAATATATTCTCACTGCGTAATAGGCAGGAGAAAAAATAATAAAGAATGTACACCAACGTTCATTTCTTACATACAATATTAGAAAATTAAATTAACAATCGAGTATTCAACATATTATTAATTATCACAAAAATGAATCAACTATTTTCATTAAAGGATTCGTATAATAATTGATTAGCAATATTGATACATTATTTATTATTCGTAATGAATAGCTAAGGCTCTAAAATGTAATATTTAAAGTGAACGTTGATAAATTATCAAATAATCTAAATGTTAATACATATTGTAGTCAGGACTCTATTCTTTTTCTATCGTGCACATAGCAATATTATACTACGAGTATACAGGGTGTCCCAGAACTGAAGGTAGTCTCTACAATGGGGGGTTGGGGGTGAAATTCTGAGTCGATTGATATAAGCATATATGGGTCTCAGACCAACTCTTGAATTATTATTAATTTAAAAAAACCGACCAATCAGGCGCGCCCGATGAGCGGGCGTACGTCGTTGTGCGATACGCGCGTGTAGTGGAGCCTGAAGGTAGTCCCTACCTTCAGTTCGGGGACAGCCTGTATACAATTTTTACACCCCTTTACAAAATACCTTGAGCATTGAAAATAATTGATAAAATGAGATAACTTGATCATTTCTGAATAATCCAAAATACGATGAAAATGAATTATTTAATTTTTATACATAAAGCGTAAAAAATAAATGAATAACCAAGTATCAAATATTTGTTATTATCTCAAATAAAATGATTACAGTGATAATATAAATATATATTTCCATTCAAAAGAATATTCCATATTAAATCGATTCAATATATACAATATAACGCATAAGAATAACATATCCAATATATTCTATATTAATTTATTATTTATTAAATTATATACAATATTAAAGATATGTTTATGTAACAAATATATTTACTGTACGTACAACTCGCCCTATACTGCCGCCCTTTAATTCCATCTCTTTCCTCCAGTACTACCCCTCGCAAGTTTTCCCTTCTCATTCCCCTTGCTTCACCCGTCGCCACCCCGCACCCACCCCACTCGCACCTCGGTCAGCTCTCGGAGTCGCGATCGAGGTACGAGACGCGCGGCCTGGGTTACTCGGCTCGGTTAATTGTACTCGGCAATTCCATGCACCGGGGGGAATTCCGCCGATACGATTATCCTGTATCGAGGGCCAATTAGGGGAGAAACGCCAAAGAGACGGATGAACGCCGGGGAAACCTTGGTGATCGAACCCATACACCCTCGGGCAGCGCGAGTTCCCACAATCCCAGCTCGTTATAATGTACCGTTGCACTGATCAGGCACCTATACGTTTATCTACTGCATACACGCAATACACACACACACGTCTCTGCCGTTATAGCTGCTCTTTGGGCTTGAATGCATATGCACACACACACATACAGGGTGTCTCAAAATGACCTGACATTTAAATTTATTATTAAAACGTATTATTTATTTGAAAAGTACAAATATTTTTATTTTAATATACGGTACAAACATGGAAATTATGCGTGGAGCACAATATCCAATAAATGGTCACCTCGTCCTTGTTTGCAAACGTTCACTCTTTTGACGAAATTTTCAATAACATTTTGGCATAATTGCGGACTAATTTCATTAATGGTGCGTCCGATTACTTCCTCGAGCTCCGGAATGGTCTGTGGATCATTGGCATACACTTTTCCTTCCAGAAAACCCCAAAGAAAGAAGTCCAATGACGTTAAATCGCACTATCTTGGTGGCCAATTCACATCGCGGTGCGAGATAACACGACCATGAAACTTCGTCTGCAATAACTGCCTTGTTTGACATTGCATTTTCACAATTTCTATGCGTTGCTCGATCGTGCAATTCTTCATGACTAAACCTCAATACTTCCTGATGCCAGTTGTCAAAGATTAGTACTCTATGTTCGCCAAAAAAAAATGGCGGGCAATTTTAAATGTCAAATCATTTTGAGACACCCTCTACATATAAAGGGGGTCTCAAAATAAGCTGACATTTTAAATTACGCGCCATTTTTTTGTGGCAAACATAGAGGACTATTCTTTGACAAGTGGCATCAGAAAGTATTGAGGTTCATTCATGGAGAATTACACGATCGAGCAACGCATATAAATTGTAAAAATTCACTACAAAAATGGTGAAAATTTTGCAGAGATGGTTCTAAAAGTCCGCACGTCTTTTGGTCATCATAACGAGGCATTTTAAACTTAATAGCTACGTAAATGACCAAAACTGTCGAATGTGGGGGATGAAAAATCCACAAGTGATTTAACAGCTTCCCATGCATCCACCACGAGTCACTGTTTGGTGCAGATTTTGGGTTGGAGAAGTGATTGGGCCATACTTTTTCGAGAATGCTGCTGGAAATGCGGTTACCGTCAATGGTGTTCGTTATCGTGAAATGATAACTAAATTTTTATGGAATGATTTGAACGACATGGACTTGGAAGACGTATTTTTTTAACAAGATGGCGCAACCTGCCACACTGTCGGCGAAACAAAGTTAGTGCAGACGAAGTTTCATGGTCGTGTTATCTCGCGCTATGGCGAGGTGAATTTGCATCCAAGATTTTTGGGTTTTCTGAATGGAAAAGTGTATGCCAATGATCCACTGACCATTTCGGAGCTCAAGGAAGCAATTGGACAGACTATTAATGAAATGAGTCCGCAATTATGCCAAAATGTTATGGAAATAATATGTTTCATTAATAAATAAAAATGTTAGGTCATTTTGAGATATCCTTCATATATTGTAGCCAATACCGTTATTGCACGTATGAAATTGACGCAAGAGGGTGAAATTAATCGCGTGAGGTCTGCGCATATTCTACTAAAAAAAAGTATACTTTGAACCCGTTTCACCTATGTAATGTCGGCTTTCAGTATATTTGGCTATTTTGAAAACATTTCAACATTTTTCTATCTTAATGTGGACTGTGGGAACAGGATCTTCCCTGCAGTATCCTTCTCATAAATTTGCTTACCTTAATCTAGATGCTTTCTTAAAGATCTTAGGGGCTTAAGTAATGTCGAGTATGGGGACAATAAGCTGCGCAGTGGGTGGTCCACGGAATCGAATGTTCTCAAAATCACCTTTTTCCGCATGTTTATTAAGTTTAGTCGTAGGGAGCTCAAAACATTGGTCTCATTGGCCCGCCCCTTCGTCCTGCCGCTGTAAAATTCTCGTAAAAGTCTCAAGACGGAGTAAAGCACCGCGAGCAAACTGATAGGAGGCCAAGGGTGATGCTTGTGAGTTCTCCCTGCGGACGAAAAGCAAGCAGAAAACTATAAAGCAGCAAAGTGGTCGAAACGGGTGAATCGAGAAAGAGAAAGAGAGAAGCAGGGGCAGGGAAAAAGAGAGAAAGAGAAAAAGCGAGGGAGAGAGACAAAAGGGTAGGGAGAAGGAGAGAAAGAGAAGGGCAGTGAAAAGGAGAGGCCGCGGGAGAGAAATAGATAGACAAAGAGAGAGAGAGAGAGAGAGAGAGAGAGAGAGAGAGAGAGAGAGAGAGAGAGAGAGAGAGAGAGAGAGACAGAAAGAGAGAGAGAGAGAGAGAGAGAGAGAGAGGGAGAGAGAGAGACAGAGAGAGAGAGAGAGAGAGAGAGAGAGAGACAGAGAGAGAGAGACACAGAGAGAGACAGAGAACTACATAAAACGACTGAGAAAGGTGAAATTAGAGGACAAATAGAAATAAAAGACATGCGAAGGACATTTTTTTTGCCCAATCAGAAGAAGGTTCATACACTGACAGAAAAACTCTTTTGATATTAATTAGATGCGTCTATTCGATTTTTTTAATTTTAATTGACTAGATTTTTCGTGAAATCAAATTTTTCCTATTGCATTCCATTATTCAAATTATTTATTTTAAATATATTTATTTATTCAAATCAAGATTCATTTGATATCGTCTAATAACTGAATATTTTATTGATTCCTAATAAATTTGTGATTTGGTTACATTTGGTACTATAAGAAAAAAGAGACAGATGGAAAAATGGTACACGATTCAGTCTCTCAAATATCTCATGGCCTAGTTTTCATGAGAAGACTTGTAACATTCTGCAGTTGAGGACAGAAGTTCGTCTTTTTATACATAAATAGTCGCGCCTATCAATAAAGGCACGACGATATCTTTCTTTATTTCCAAATAATATCCTTGTTAGTGGAAAAAAAAGAAAAATAATTTAACTTTATTCACCGCACTTTAATGTGTGAACCTGTATTCCTTTTTCGTATTCACGCGATATATCGTGTTTTATAGTTATTTATTTAAATTAAATCTAATCTATATTTATTTAATTAACTCCCGAACTGAGCTGATAGAAGCTTGTTTACAAGTTACTGTTGCGTGCTGTGAGTACGATACACTCTGTTGACACAATTACTAAGTAGGTATATGTCAATAGACTTCGTAAACGAGCAATCACATTCTCGGAACCATTGAATGTACTGAAGTTATGTGTGTTCTTACTTGTGGTTTTCACTGTATGGTTTTCATTTACTTATGCTACAATGCGGCGAAAAAGTAAGGAGCTTGGCTTTGAAATCAGATCACATGTATCTCTTTTAAGAGATCTGAAGTGGTCCCTTCGCAAAATTGCTGCAAAGTTGAAGATTTCACTACCCGCCGTTATTTGAGCTTTGGACAGGAAGGCGAAAACTGTCTCAAACTCGACTAGAAAAAGGACCGGTGCGCCTAGAAAGACATCAAAACGCGAAGATAACTTCATTGTTACACATTCGAAGAGAATCGAAAGCTAACGTTTTGAGAAATTGCAGCCGCGTTGAACGGAACAAGGGCAGCATCAGTATCATCCAGGACGGTGGCGTGACGTTTGTGTGATGCCTGTTTAGGAGGCATAGTGGCTGTCAGGAAACCTTTATTGAGGAAGGAAAATGTTGCTAAGAGACTCAAATAGTCCAAAGAACATAAAAATTGGAATCAATGGAAGAACGTACTTTAGACCGACGAGTCCAAGTTCGAACTTTTTGGTTCTCGATGCCGTCAGTATGTCCGTCGTCGGCCAGATGAACGCTTCCTTCCGGAATGTGTGGTGCCCACAGTGAAGCATGGTGAAGGTAACGTGATGGTTTCGGGCTGTTTTGGTGGTAACAGAGTCGGAGATTTAGCCAAAGTTGAAGGAATTATGGATAAAAACGTCTGTCATAGGGTTCTGATAAGACATGCAATACCAACTGGAACATGAATTCTGCGTCGTGGCTTCATCTTCCAACAAGATAATAACCCAAAGCATACTTCTTTGCTGTGTAAAGATTATTTGAAAAAAAAAGGATCTCTGGTGCTATAAAAATTATGGAATGGCCACCTCAGTCCGCGGACTTGTCTCCGATTGAATTTGTATAGGAAGAGCTCGACAGAGCGGTACGCAACGAATACCCCACCAATCGGGAAGGGTTATGGAAGACCCTACAGGATTCGCGGAAGAAGATTTCAGTCGAAACGCTGGAAAAATTGATCGCAAGAATGCCAGAATCTATGCGGCAATTATCAGAGCTAAGGGTCCTCACTTCAATGAGAAGCTATTATAGCCAAAATTGAACTGTATGGGGCAACTTATTGTATGTTTCATTACTAATGCGCACTACTATTTCGTACTATATTATTTCTTGTAAAATACATAAGTCACTTTGTTTTTTTGGCATAAAAATGGTGTTTTTACTACCTGTTCTCAGACTTCTGACAAGCACTGTGCATTTAAAATAAATAGGGTCGTAGTAGGCCATGGGAAGGGACAAACCTATTTGATTGAAATAGATCCTATTTAAATTAAATATTTTTTTTTTGGCAGTGTAGATTTTTAAAAATTGTGCGGACAAGGGTAGAAGAGTGAAGTTACATATGTGTAAGAGTATGCGTGCGTATACGCTATGGAAGTAAAATAGCATAAGGAAAA
>OZ010715.1:24551913-24651879 GCA_963932345.1 Ophion ventricosus | reverse complement strand
TTTTGAAGAATATTTAATTTCTAATTATTCTGATACATTTATACTAATACTTGTACTAATTTATAGATTTTTGAAAAATCCTTTCTTGGTGCACCTCTACGCCCTTTAAGGAGTATATCTTCCGAATTTCATTGAAATAGAAGCAGTGAATTCGATTTTCCAGTACAAACTTTCCCCGTTAAACCCCGAATTAGAGGTTGTTTAAAAAAATTCGAAAATATGCGTTTTATTATTTGTTTTGAAGAATATTTATGTCAAGTTTCGAGTTTATATATGCAAGAAATACTATTTTCCATACAAACTTTTACACCCCATTTCACTCCGTTAGGGATTTTGGAAAAATCCCTTCTTAGTGTACCTCTACTCTTTCTAAGGCACATATTGTCCAAATTTCATGTTTCTATCTTCAGCGGTTTAGGCTGTGCGGTATCTATATGTCAGTCAGTCAGGCAGTCAGTCACGGAACTCTTTCATTGTATACACATGATATACGGAATGAATTTTTTTAAGGTGGCAATATGTTTTTTACTTTTCTTCCGCAGACATTTAACGACTCAGAAAAATATGACTTTTAATGATTTTTCAAGTCCTCTTTGGAAAAAAAAATATAGCGTATTTTTGTGATGAGTCGTATTTGCCAGTAAGAATCGAGTATTCGCGAGAAAAAAAATCGAATTTTCATTTTGCTTACAGCAGAATAAAAATAATCCAATTCCGAATACGGAACACTCCTGAAAAACTTTTTATGTGCATCCCGTCATCGAGAAAAAAATGATCAACGATAAATTTCAAAGTAGATAAATGCAATTTGATTATATTTTAAAAAAAAACAGGTTTTTTTGGACAGTTTCGTATTTTCTATTTAATTATGTTCATTCTGCTCAACTCAGAATGGAATTTTGGATTTTTTTTCACAGAACGCTAAATGTTTTCTTTCGAATACTATTCATCAAAGAAATACGCTTAATTTGTTTTCGAAGACGATTTGTAAAATCAATGGATATTATATTTTTGTCGGTCGCAAAATCTGTGCGCCAGACCCTTAAAAAATACATGGCTACCTTATAATTGTCATTCTGTATAGATATATAGGAAAAAAATCACCGACTAGTATGGAAAAATTCAATGACCATCCTCAAAATACTCAGATTCGCTGATATCTACATGGATACAACGGGTTCAAAATGCCCTCTCCCCATATATACCTAAGTGTGCCTGAATGAACATCAAGAATTCCCCTCTGCATCGCCAGACATCTATTTTTTAAAAACACTTGCATAGAGATAAAAGTTTGAGAGCGACATTCCTGAATGCTGGCTTAGCTAGTTTTGGTTCAACTTGATTTCACTCATTTTTATTTAAAAGACGAAAAAAACCGACGAACCGAGACAGTCGACAAAAAAAGAAGCGCGAGTACCGATCGGGCTTGGTGAAGGGTTCAATATTCTTGTATTCGACGTGTGAATTTTGTCGAAATTCGTTGCTAATCGCCTCTTTGGACTCTGCTTTGGTTCGCTGTATCGAAGAAATTGCAAAATAAATCTTCGAAGTTTATGCTCTCTCTCTCTCTCTCTCTCTCTCTCTCTCTCTCTCTCTCTCTCTCTCTCTCTCTCTCTCTCTCTCTCTCCCTCTCTCTCTCTCCCTCTCTCTCTCTTGGTAATTGTGATAAATTTTGGAGCTTGTAAAGGGTGAGCTCGCAAGGCTTCAAAGTCCCAAAAAAATGTTGGTGTTCTATAAGATCTGCAATTGCCCATGCGTGCAAAGCATCGCGGAAGACGCATTTTGTTTCTTCTTTTTCTTTTATTTTCGTCTCGCACGCGCGCGGCGATCCCTTTTCCCGTTGTTGCCGTCTCTTGTTTCTCAAAACCGCCGTATTTTTCTTTCTCCCATCGGGGTGTAATGGAAGAAAGGGGTCGGATATGTCCGCGTCGCCGCGTCGCCGCAAGTGGGACACCCGACAAAAGTGTCCGGATACATTGTGGACCCTTTTTTTTGTTTTTTTTCTTCCTTTCCTCTTTTCCGTCAACCCACACGCGCAGTCACGGCCGAATAAACTCGACTCTTGTCCCACTCGACGTGTCGAGTGCCGGATTCTTGGACTCCGGTTCGAGTATCATTCCCCGTCGCGTTCACCGAACATCCTCTCTCTGCACCGGTTAAGCTTTGAAATCTTCCTACCCCCTCTCTCTCTCTCACCCCATTTCTCTTCCATTCACTGTTTGTACAACCTCCCCCCCCCCCCTCCCGCTTCGCTACTTCGCTTTTGTCACTGCTCCCGCGGCTGCCGTACTTCGCAGCGTTCAATCAACGACCTCCCACGGAGATGCACTGCAATACGGGGAAAAACCAATAATTAAAGTACACGGAGTATGCGACGAGGATAATCTGCGCCAAAATTGATCGAGAATCTGAATGGATGAAAGAAAAGAGGATGAAAAGAGAAGATTCTCGGATCTCGTTACGCTACGAACGAAATTGAGAAATCTGCAACCTTATTTGCGACTCGGCGTGACCTCATCACTTTCTCTAAGTAATTGCTCCGTTGGTACACTTTGGACATATGTAGGTTCGTCATTTTCTACAGCCCCGGGAACATCGGCTGTGTCCCATCCCTCTCACCTTAAATCCACGTCGCTCAGCTTCCATTGAGTCCCAGTTTTATTGACAACCCACCCACAGTGTTGTTCACAGCGACTTGTTCTTTCGTGCTTCATTGCATTTGCATTTGCATGAGGGCACAGGGAAAATGTGTAAAACTGCTACAGGTGGCTATATTTCAACTGAGTTTGTTTGGGTTTATTTATTATCATTGGAAACTTAGGAAAACTTGCTCGGTAGTCGTCGGGCACACAAGTGCCAAGCGTTCACCCATCCAAGTATCGGCTGAGCCCAATGCTGCATTGGAGGTGCAGCATTGGGCTCAGCCGATTGCTTGACATTGGAGGTTACCGCAGCCGCGCACCACTACTATTGCCTATGTGCAGAGAACGCACACACGTATACTCACAGGTGGGGAAAGGCGCCGGAGAAATCGAGTTTTGCGGCTGTGCCATCATAGGGGAGGAAAGATTGAGTTGGTTGCACTTCGGGACTATACGTTGAGATCTTTTTCTCGTTCGTATTCACCCCCGCCCCCTCGGGGCACACTCCATTGGTACAAGTATCTCAAGTTCCACTCACAATCCTCTTTCTCGCAGGCTGGCTTGTTCCTTTTTCTCTCATCTCCGCAGCCTCGATTTCTATCGTATCCCCGCTCGTCCCTTCATTCGACACTCGAAACGTAGCTGCCGAAGGGCCAAGAGGCGAGTGCGAAACCGAGAGATCGCGCACGAACACACGTGCGTGTCTGAGGGGTCGGTGTGTATGTGTGGGTGTGTGTGAGAGAAAAAGCGATCCGCAGCACGTGCGACCAGGGAGAGAGTCGAAGGTCGAGTGTCGGTCGTAGGGCCTGAAGACTCTCTTATTTCTATTTGGCACGTCTTGGTTCACTCTCGACACTCGTAGGATATAGACCCACCCCCGCTCCACCTGCTCTTCCGGCTCTTTTTTCTCTCCGAGCTTTCCACCCGCTGCAAGCTCTTGGTATGTGTTGCTGTCTCTATAGCTCCTCGTTCGCTCTAGTCAGAAGACATTTACGATACTCCTTATACGTAACGAGACTGCGACACTTACTCTTCTTCGGATATCTTGCTGGAATCGAGTTCGCGCGACTTTTTCCTCTGTGCTGAGAGTGTGCGAGAGATCGAGAGAGAGAGAGAGAGAGAGAGAGAGAGAGAGAGAGAGAGGGTGAAAGGCAATAACAGGACGTCTTGGTACCGACACCTGCTTTCAAGTGTTATGAGACCTGATCGCACTCCTCTTTCCCCCTGACGAACCCCTTGCCACACGTACTGCGTGGGTGCGATATGCTTGCCTATCCTCCTTATCCGCCCCGTTTTCTCTTCACCAAGTGCCACAGTAGCCGGTTACGTATACGCGTATAAGTGTACGTACAGGGCATTGCTGCAGACCCGCGCGATGTAGTCGAGAGTGTAATCCCTACCTCCTCCCCCTTGGCGATTCTTACGCCCCCACACGTAGTCACAAACACGTGCAGAGAGACGCAGACTTTGGCCTCTCTGCCAATGACGCAACGACCAACTGGTCGCCCTCTATAGCTCCGAGCTCAAGATCCGTGTACGACGCTCGGCCTCTCTGCGAGTCCCATTGACACCCCCTTAAGCTCTATCCCTCTCGAGACCCCGTCGACGGGCCGTGTGTAGTGTTCTCACGTGCAGATGGTGCCTTCTGGGCACTGCCTTCTCTCCGGCTGTCTCCCGCGATCTCTAGATCTTTCTTCTCGACTTCTTCCACCGACCGAGCACCCCACTATCACTCGTGCCAAAAGTTATTTGCGTGAGTGCATGTGCGTGGACTGGAAAACCCGTGGGAATATAGCCGAGGGAGAGAAAGGTTGGGGGCAGGATCTTCGCCGACCGGTCAGGGAGCCCATCAAGGTCGACAGCGGAGACTCAGTTCTATGTATGCACGATCACGTGGCAATCAGACTTCCTTATCATTCCCTGCCATATCCACCGAATTCATTCGGACTCGCTTGCCCGGCATGAAATGTGTATAAGACACTGTGATTCTTCCCGAGACCACACCTCTTGCCACCTCCTTGGACGTCATCATGAAAAATGAAATACTTCATCTTGACCTGCATCACTGCTTGCTCGCCTGACTAAAATGAGGCTTTTCCACTTGATGGGAAATGGGCGCAAGCGTCGGACCACTACTTCTTGGCTTACCGTACTGCTACTTGGTCGCCCGTTCGAAACGTGATTCTTCTACTTTTTGGGAAATCAAGGAAAGGCAGGTGATACATCACGGGCAAAAAAAAGAAAAAAACAATCGTAACTGATACATTGTGGAAGCCTTTGCTTAGTAAATTGTTGCGTGACGTTAAAACATCGAGAACTTGATTCCTGTTGTCATGTACATGTTTACACGTATTGTTCAACATCCGCTTATTGCAATGCCGCTTGCGCGATAATCGTAATACTTGCAATCATTGATTTATCATGGCAGTGGTCTTTGTAATATAGATAAGCCTACGCATGACACGTGGAAAAAAGGTATGCGGAAAGCGAGAGACTCGGGAAAATGATAGAGATACAGAGAGCGCAGACCTTCATGGGTTTTGGTACAGTTAAAGTGATTTGGGGAACAGCCGAGTGTCCACTTTCTGCCCATCGCGGAGTATCGGTTCCGATTAACGCGAATGGTATTGCTAGATTAAATACGTTTGCGGAACGAGGGTTGAATCCGGTTTGCGTATATACTCGTCGGGCATGTTACGCTGGCATGAAAAGCAATCGGACCAATAGAACAGGCATACTTTCGTGGCCGTGTATGTATATAGAAACATTTGAGGATTCGCATATACATGTATACGTGTATGCGCAGAAACGTTGAGTCAATGAGGTACGAAACGCGAACTCGCGACTATTCACGAAACGGTAAATGCGGTCGATTTCGACGTTCACACGACTCGACGACGTGTGTTATAGCGCGCCTGGTGGCACAAACTGTAGCACATAGCGACAAGGTCGAATCGAAACTACGGAGTTATCCATAATTGCTCGTATCTTTCATGATGCCTCTTTTGCCATATGCTCCGGAATATCTTACCGAGAATCGTCACCATATCACCCGTGGTATATTCACCGGTATTGGCAATATCACGAGTACTGTCTGTGGCAATGGGGCGAGCCATTTTTTTTCCTTTTTCCTCTCGAAATTCGAAAGAGAAAAGTCCTTATCCATTTTTCTCTCCGATCGACCGTTACTTAGATATTAATTGGTGGATGACAGCCAATCGAATGAGCTCAGCAGCGAAAATGGGCGTGTCCCGCCATTTCCAGTCGCGGGCACAGGGGGGAGGCACGCTGGCGCTCCGGATTGGCCAACATTGATCCTTTGATATTCAAGCAACGAAGCGTCCGAGAGAATAATGGATAAGGAC
Organism: Ophion ventricosus; assembly: GCA_963932345.1. NCBI lineage: Eukaryota > Metazoa > Arthropoda > Insecta > Hymenoptera > Ichneumonidae > Ophion > Ophion ventricosus. The sequence continues at coordinate 24,645,872 of OZ010715.1, read as the reverse complement.
TTTTCTCTTCGGAATTTTGAGATTCACAGTGCACTGTGAAGGTCTCCGCGATTTTGGGAATACGTTTTATATGCCGTACACATTTTTGTCCTGTCTCACGACTAGGAGCGTCGACTAATGACATACAAAAAGGGTGTAGGGCACGTAATTGTGTACGACAACTATAATAAACTCTAACAATATAAAAAATGTACCTGCATCATTTACGTAGTTTGACGTGTATCAATGGATACATTATGGATGACAGGTCTGCCATTAACGTACACGCAGAGTTAACAAGTTATATTTCCCTGGCTTAGACAACCGCGATGATGAAAAGCGTTCTAGCTCTTGCACCTTCTCTCTCCCATCCCCCGAATGGCTTCCCTTTGAAGTCCTCCTCACCGTTCTTTCTTCTTACCACACCCCGATGCTGTGGTGCACACGGTAGACTTTTCGGTTGGGGCGATATACCGTACTCTCGAACTCGCCGACAAACTACAAGGAGGGCCTCTCAATCCCCTTCAACCCTTTCCCTCCCTCACTCGACTCCCTTTGAGTAGCGAGAAAAGCGAACCATGTGCAAATTCTCTCCGATGCTTATACCGATACAGGTCATTAATTATCAATTTACATCGTCAGAATTGTTACCCTCGCTATTTTTTTTCTTTTTCAAGTACTTTGTATAGGGACGCACAAAAAATGTTGTACGCGTTAATTTTTTTTTCTGCCATTTGAACCGTTGGCGCGGCATAAAAAAGTTCTTCGAGGTAAAAAAATTGGCGAGGATTCTCAAGACGATATCGATGTTTTTTTTCACATTAAGGTTTGCGGGTTTATTCCAGGAGAAATTTGTAATTAGGTTGAAAAATATTATATTGTCATCTTCAAAAATTTTCAAAAAAATGATTTTGTAGTTTTTTTATTTTCGGATAATGCTCACAATGTTTATTAACGCTCATATTCTATAAAATGTCCGAAAATCAGTTTACGAGTGCAGATTCATCGTTAGGGTTGAATCGACCCTTGTATTTGTTAGGGAATGTGTTATAGTTATTTGTTTTTTCATTTTTCCACGTAATTTTGGTGCAAATAGCGTTTTTTCGTTCGACCCCGATTGTTTTCAAAGAACGAAATAAAGAAAGAGAAACGGTGACCGTGAAACGAGACAAACGATAAAAGTTAAAAAAAATATATATATATATATAGAACGTCACGTCTGTTAGTTATTTATTTTCGTTATTCTATGATTTTCTTATGATTTATCTATATTTTTGTTACAGGGGTCCCGCGAACATTTTCGGCTAGGCCTTTCCGAGGAGGTTGGTTCGTTTGTTTGGTTTGCAAATTAGGATATAGTCTGTAGAATTTTTCTCTATACTAATAAAACACATACGTACATATATACGATATGATATGGTATTACGATATATGTTCATATGTCGTAAGCGGTGCTCTAATCTTATATACGTATACGTATTCCTCCAATCTCTCTCTCTCTCTCTCTCTCTCTCTCTCTCTCTCTCCTCTTCTCTCTCTCTCTCTCTCTCTCTCTCTCTCTCTCTCTCTCTCTCTCTCTCTCTCTCTCTCTCTCTCTCTCTCTCTCTCTCTCTCCTCTCTCTCTCTCTCTCTCTCTCTTTCTCGCTCTCTTTCGCTCCAACACACGAACAAGCTCAGTAATTAATCTTGTAACCATTCGTATACCTGCTGATGTATAAAAATATTTAGCACACTCATATATGTACATATATATACACACATATGTATATATACTTATATGTATTTGCCTACATGCCCTAATTGCCGTTCCAACATTCTCATTCTTTCGACCTCGTCTATACTGTATATATACATACATTTATATGTATATATGTATATAGTATGTGTCCGTCACTAAACATTAGTAGCCACACCGATCGACCCCCATAACCGATACCTCGGACCGACATCATCACCATCGAATCCCTTCAACCCAATCAGAGTCCATTAGCTCTCGATCTGTCTTACTTTCTGTATTTCTCGTTCTTCCTCCCCTTCTCTCTCTCTCTCTCTCTCTCTCGCTCTCTTTCGCATCTTCGTCTCGCTGCCGCCTTTATTATATAAATGCACATTACTTATACAGTACCCAGAGACAATATAAACGAATAAAACGTGAAAGCCAAAAAAAAATCATATTACGATCACAATAGACACTTACAATATATACTGTTTCGTTGTTAGCTGCAATGTGTCCCTGATCGATCTAGACTGAACGAGTGTTTCTCATGTGCTATTTTTATGCGTATACATTGCTATACGCGATATCTATTCGTATGATTTATGTATATTTATAATATATACTATACTATATATACATGTTTATATTTACACACGTGATATTTCCTTCCAATATACATATAAAACATATACATCAAAAAGTATATACGTTTACACGTAGATATTTTGCATTGACGATTTCTTGAGCCAAAGTTTGATAATAATATATAAACTATATATAAAAGTGATGCCGAAAAATCGCATTTTTGTCCATAGCAAAAAACGTTACAGCGTGGCAAACCGCATTTTTAGGTAGTTTCCTCATTTTCATAATGTTCTATGTGTTGAATAAAACGAACATTTAAAAAGTGTATCGAAAAATGTTGACACATGGACGGTAATAGCAGCAGCTCGAAGAAAATATTTTTTTTTTTTTGAGTTTCTATTAAAGTTCCAGCGTTCTCATTCAATAAAAAAAAAAAACAACAACAGATTATTGTTCTGCTGAAAATCACAGTTATTGACGTCTGAACACATTTGACTACGCATTTTAACACATTTGACGTTGAACTACGATTCCAGTCGAAAATGAAGAAAATACCTGAAAAGTCTTGCGTCAACTTTCAAACCTGACTTTACAGAGCTCATTTATCACGAGAAGTTTTTTTTTTGCCATCAATTAACATTTTTTGTTACGATCTCAAATTAAAAAAAAAACTATTGTTTTTTGTTTGGGTTACACCCTCATATGTACACACACCAGAATTCAACATACCATATTTCTTAGACGATCAATGTTTAGATGTGTTGAAAATATTTTTGTGTGATGTTTTTCTACACGAAATCTCGTGTTTACCTGTGCACAAAGGTGCATGTACGTGCCGTTGGTAGCGTGGACACAAAATTGTGCATCTTACACTTCATATGTATATACCCCATATTTATGGAAATATAAATACGTACGAGGTTACAAATATATATATTATGCCTCCAATAACCGTGGCAACTCTTCTCCCCATGTCCCTCTCGCTTCCATGCAGAATCGGTATAATGTAACCTTCTCACCCCTTCCCACCCCATGCCGATGCCAACCTCTTCCTCTTCCTTTCTCCTGCTCTCTTCGTCACGCGCAATTCGCTCGGCGATACACTCGATCGGATGTAGACTCTATCTTGACATGCAAGATGATGTCTGTTGCTGGCACGTTTTATGGACGGCCTCCCCTCGTTGCGGCTCACTGACGATATGCACCGTGCACATGTATATATATGTATATATATATATATATATATATATATATATATATATATATATATGCTAGTTTATACCGACATATTTCAAGAAAAAGAGTTCTTCTCGTTGCTTGGCAAAGATTGTTCCTGTCAAGTCCCGCAGCGATTCTGATCTTCATTATTTTTTTTTCTCTTCACTTTCTCTCTTTCTCTCTAGATACTTCCTGGTTCTTACCTCATTCGTCTGTATTTCCTTCTCCTTCCTTTCTCATCCCTATTCATCCAATCGTCTCTTTTATGCTCGACTCAATTGCGAAACACGGAAAAGATTTTATCGACGTATCCGTGAAGCTCGATATGAAAAATCCGCGGAGATATAGAGAAAGGATTCCTGAAAATTTATATCCGGTGCGTCTAATGCAAGCGGAATTTGCGGTGGCAAGAATCCAAACCGCTTCTGCGTATGTATCGATTACATGCCATTATTCCTTCACTGCCGTTGTATATGGATGTATGTATGTACATATATGTCTGAAAATGTTTTGCTCCCCTATGTATATACAGTCTGTTTGACAAGAGCGTGTACGGCGAAATCAATAAACCATTTAGGAGAAGGCATTTAAAAAAAAAATACGTATACAGTATATGATATGAACTTATTAATGAGTTTATTATTAATAAGTGGTCCAGTCGCCTCTACTATTAATAATCGCCTGGTATCTCCGAGGCATACTTTCCAATAATATCACGTTATTGTCTGGTGACAAAGACCTCCATCGAATTTTTCGGAATAATTGCTTGACGTTCCAGATCTTTGGTCAATTATTAGAAATTTGTCGAGTTGGACTTATGGGGATTTTGACAGGTTTTGAAATTTTGCAAAAGTGAAATTTCGTCAGAACATCAATGCTTGATTGTTTGATTATTGTTGAATCGTTTTATGTTGAGTTGATGCATACGTGAACTTATAAAAATTTAAGGAAGTTTACCGGCTGTTTGGTTTAAGGACAGGTCAACATAATCTCACAAAATTTTCCACCTCAGCTTTCTCATAGATGGTTGAGTTTTTTTTTAAGGAAATACAAAGCATCAGGCTCTGGATAATTCCCTGACGCAGAGCTTAGCAATTTTCTTTTACCCAAAATATTATTTATCTTTGAGAAGTCTCTGTGCGAAAATTGTAGCTATCTCTCTACTGAGTGATTACGGAAAAACGAGAACGCGAAAACGCTGAAAAGTCCGCGCAATTCGCGCGAGAATGAATCATTTGAAAATTTATGATCAATAGTGAAATTATATTAAGCAACCAAATTGCTATATCAAAATATATTTGGCAGGTCACGTTCACGGGGAAAATTTTCCTGCCAGTCGATCACTGACGGTAAAAACTGGTCCTCCTTCAATATTTTACAGATTGCAACGTACTTTTATGAAGTACTGTTATGCACATGTGAAATTACACTCTATCATATTACTATTCTTCGACATTAACATTGGGATATTCCAATGTTTTCATTGTAAATGGCACTCTGCCTAGCTTCTGTGCGCGTGCTACATTGAAATTATATGCAGCCTTATAGTATCCTGTATTTTTAGCGCAGCTCGAGACCTTAACAATCTAAATATACCAAACATCCGTCTAGAATCATTTTTCAACGAATATTTATCAAGTAATTATTTCAATAGTTTTGCGCTTCAGCCCCGCGCATCCGTCACGTCAACTTTAAATATTCCGAGTTTCGAGACGCATCGTTTCCTCCATTTGAAATTATTTTTTATGGATTGTTGCTGTATAATTTTATTTATAACGACCGTGGCTATTATTGTGCACATTATTCGTATTTCCATTTCGAATGTTTAAGGGACTGGCGAGACCGAATCCGGAAATAAATATCAATTGCGAATTTCGAGACTCAATTCTCGTTCCTTGTAACGTCAAAATAGAATAAGAGTGGGACGAGAAAATTGCGGCGATGGAACATTTTTTAAAAAGTTCTAGACACCGATATAAATACATAAATAGAGGATTGGATAAGTCTACTCTTTCTACGGTGAATCCGAAAAGAATGGTACAGCGAGAGAGAAAGAGAGAGTGGAAGAGAGAGAGATGGAGAGAGTGTGAGTGAGTGAGAGAGAGAGCGAGAGAGAGAGAGAGAGAGAGAGAGAGAGAGAGAGAGAGAGAGAGAGAGAGAGAGAGAGAGAGAGAGAGAGAGAGAGAGAGAGAGAGAGAGAGAGAGAGATAGACCGAAAAGCGAGGCGTGAAAAGTTTTCATGGCAAAGGGATGAGTGCCAGTGCGGGAAAAATGTTTAAAAAGTGAATTTTACGATTTTACATAGCGAAATCCGAACAGTCAACGTGGGAGATTGTTCCACCGGAATATTCAGAGGGTATGAGGGTGGTCGGGTGAGCGCATTATAGGCTGCAGTCACATGAAGTAAAAGAGAAAACGAGAGCGAGGGAGAGAGAGAGAGAGAGAGAGAGAGAGAGAGAGAGAGTCACGTTCCCGTCGAGGGAGGAGCGTAATGAATATAAGTAAGGTGAAGAAGGAGGAAAAGCCACGTTGAGGGAGGAAGATCCCGTGTTGGCGGAAGTAAGGGACGTAACGCAGGGACTTCCGGATGGAATGAGTAACTGAGAAGAATGGATGCTACCTCTGGGAGAGAAAGGCAGATTTATTCATTTGGTAGGAACGAAATTTCGCTCTTGCAACACTTGCCTCCCATCCCTCAAAAGCCACCAACCCCTTCTCACCCTCGCAGTTACCGGAAGAACAGGTCTTGGATTTTCTACTCTTCACCATGTATTCTATATTCGTCTTTCTGCATTCTATATTCGGTCTCCGCCGTTCTCCCCCTCTTTTTCTATATTTCACTATGATTCTTACTTTTATGTACTTTTGCTTTACCGATGAGGCAATACCCTTTTATATATAAAGGGAAAGATAATTTCGGAGACAGTTGACTTCTACGAACTCACCTATCGTCACTCAACTCAACGGTAAGCCCGCTAAGATCTTCAACATCACTTTTAGACAAATGCAAGCATATTTATATCGAGGTAATTTCCAGGATCATCCTGTCTCCAAAATCAACGATTAAAGACAAATGAAGGACCGTTCCAAAACGGTCCAATGTGCTGATAGTCACCATAACACAGATACAACAGGTTCCAAATGCCCTAGTCCCTTATATCTATATCCGGTTGGAGATGCACCATTGACTTTCGTAAAGTTTCTCTGACCATGGCTTGTTGCCGAGCATCTTGTCCGAGTCAAGACCCTCTTCTTCTCTTTTCCTTCTTATGGCTTCTTCGGAACTCCCTCGCGCTATTTTTCTTCCACACGCGGCGTCCCCAACTTTCTCGATGAAAACTGCATTACGAAGTTTCCAAACTGCCGTTCTGTCAGGCATACAAACACGTATAGATACACACACACACACACACTTGAGCCGGATACCACGGTGGTCATGTATATGCATGCCTAGGTCTGTGGGGACGGACTACCGTATCTCGCTATAGGGTGAAGGCAGTTATCACAATGTACATATTTGTTTAAAAAGTTGGAACGTAGGGCCCTTGAGATCGGAACCTCTTTGGGGCCACGAGGAAATAGTAGACGGACCATTAAGTCCAGCGAAACGGAGGAAAAGTGGGTATGTGTTTATTTGTGTGTGTATGTGTGTGAATGAGAGATTGATTGATTGATTGATAAGTTTATCATGCCCTAGAAAACCATGGGGCAATTTTTTAACATCTTTACAAGGTTAGTAACAATAATGAAAATTTTCCAAGTTTTCGTATCAGAGAGATTGCATTTTCTTTTGGTTCATTGGTTAATTAGGCTGCCGTCAACTTTCGGGCTAATTTTAAGAAAACAGGTGAACAATAGCAATAAAATTCAACAGCAATTAAAGAAATAACGATTTGGTATATAACAAAATTGAACGACATATGAAGCTATGAGGTAGAACATAAAAATAAAATATCGTGAAAGAAAGAGAAAGAGATAAAACGATACTCTTCATCAACAATGAACAAAAAAAAATCATCTCTGAAATATTCGAATATAGTAGCCTCTTTAGGGAATCAAGAATAAAGGAAAGTACAGTTCCTCCTGTGTTCTGCTCTTGCCTTGATACCCATTTCGTTTCATGAACGTTCCTTTGAATTATATATCACAATGAACATAAAAAATCATCCCCGAAATCTTCCAATATAAGGTTTAGAGAATCAAGAAAAAAAAACGGAAACTACAGCTCCTCGTGTATTTTGCTTTCGATCTGATACCCATTTCTTTCCCTGAACGTTCCTTTGATTTATATATCCCTGTAGTTGATTACAATCGATTTTAGCTTTGCCGTGTCTACTCTTCTACCCCACTCTGATTGTTATTACGTTCTCGTTTGTTTCGAGTTTCTGATCTTTTTTCGTTTCCCTCTTTTTCTCTCTCCCTCCCTTTCTCTCCCTCTCTGCCTCGTTCTAAGTCTTCCTCTTTTTCTAATAGTAATCAACAGTGAGACCACTCTCTGCATTAGTCTTCTGGCCCTTCTCTAGCCTCTCTCTTCTTCCTTTTCCTTGCGGAGCTTACGTCCCTCTCTCTCTCTCACACCTTTATATATATATATATATATATATATATATATATATTGTGTGTGTGTGTGTGTGTGTGTGTGTGTGTGTATACATCACCTTTATACGTTTCCTCAGAGTTACGTGTTCTCGCTCGACGAGCGCGAATACGTGATTTCATTTACGATACGAACTCACGATCGCTCTACATCCGCTGCAAATATGACCCCGTCCTTCTCCGGGCATACAACCGGTTTGGCATCGTACGCCTTATACATATATCCTTGAATCCCTGAGGTTCTCAAGCGCCCTTCTCACCCTCGCACACCCCCGAACCTTCCTACGCGACCCACTCCGTTTTACCCTCAAACCTGCCAGAAACTTGCCCCATCGAAGCCCTCTCACTCATACCGTGCGCCGCACTTCTCTCGTCGTGTGTGCTCCTAACGAGAGAGTAAACTCCTGAAACCTTCGTGCTTACGAGCTTGGATACGCGCCATAATAACAATCGTGGCTATACTACCCGCCACTGCAAATCTCATTGTTCCCAATCTAGAATTCTGAGTCCGTTACCACTTTCCGAAAGCAAAATATATATTTTATAGTCTTTCCTATGTATACGGGATGAGTCAATGGAAGGTGAACGTGTGAAATCGCGGCTTAAGGGTTGAAACGTCGTTCGGAAATAGTATGAAAAAATGTTAAGCAATTAATAGCGAACGCGTTATTTCATTGAAATTATTATTTGCTTCTCGAAATATCACGTTCGTTATTCGCCTCGAGGTAGCTCCCGTTTTGGTAGGTTTTTCGCATATCAAGGTCATGGTTATGATAGGCTATTGGATAACAAAAAAAGAAGTTGAAGGGTGAAGGCTTAAAATTGGTGGTTGCCATTTTGTAATGTCGAGTTGACTTAGAAATCAGTTGGACAGCTTCGCTTTTTTTTAGATTTTTTAACAAAATCAATTTGGAAAATAATAAATAATTCTCACATTATTGAAAATATGCTCCATCGAAAGCTACAACCTTTGGCCATCTTTCAGGCAGTAAACGGGCTTTACGCTGGTAGAAGTCCGGTGGTTTAGAAGCGATCCAGTCATCAAGCCAATTTTTCATTTCTTCATAAGACCTGAACCGCCCTTTAGAAAGGACCGCCACCATAAATCGAAACGAATTGTATTCCGAGGGAGCAATGTCTGGTGAATATGGCGGGTACGGTAGACTCCCTTGTGGCCCGTGAAGAACCACCATTTTTGGCACTTCGATATGATCTGTCTGTGAGGCGAGAAGAGCATTGAGGGAGACGCCGTGGGGTAGGGTGTCGAAAAAAAGGCGGCGAACCGTCTCTCAACTTGCAAACGGCGCGGTGTTGTAGGTGAAACAGCAAATTCGTTCTGCTGCGCCCAAATATATCTATAATGCCACAGTGAAAACACCCCCCGCAACAAAAATCGCTCGCCGAATCGGGTGCTTTCGCGGTCATGCTTTGATTTTCATTCTGCGATGGGAAAAGCGGTCCTAGTGGAGATAAAAAAAAGGAGAGAGAAAAAAAGGGGAAAGTCCGATGGACCGGCACACTCTGTGCCACATTCCATGCCTCGAGAGTACTGAAAGCTCAATGCCCCTGTTCCATTCTTTTGCTGACCCACAGAGGCCGCACAGCATAGCTCTTTCGCTCGTCCACTACAGACTGTGCTGCAACGCCTCCGCGCTTTCCTCTTTATTTTTCCCTTTTCAGCTTTATCTTTTATCCTTCTATTTCCTTTTCCCGCGCGCTCTTCCACACGGTAATAGCGCGCATACCGTGCCATACACGTAGCGGGGGTGGTACTCTCTGCGCCGGGCACACAAAAAGAGCATTTGATGTACTCGCCCTCTGGATGTCCGCCGAGTTTGTTTCTATCTTTCGCTCACTCCTTCCTTTTTTTCACGTTTTCTTTTTTTTTCCCCTTTGCGCCTGCGAGACGGCCGTACCTCTCGTAAATTGAAATACAGCGAGTGATGGAAACTTGCAATCGACGTTTCATTTTCCCATAAAGTCCTTCGTTGGCGTTTATAGCGTGGAGGAGGGGGGAAAAAACGAAGAAGACGGGAAAAGAACGAATAACCATGGGGAAATGCAGCGAAAAGGTAGGCAAATCATTTTAGAGTGTATCCCAAATACACCCGTGATCGTTGAAGATTGAATGTAAAAACAGTCGAGATGATTGTGTATCCAAAACAAACAAACCAAAGTCGCAGCAACACCGAAGAGGCGGTTGTAAGTCAGCCTTTTTTTCAATTCCAGTCGTTTATCGATGGATATATGCGGTGGGTACGTTTAGCCCGAAGCCATTCCCGTATTTTTCCGCCTCCTCGGTCGGAAATATCAGCGTCGATCCATGCTCGGGCTGTTTCTGAAAGGAGCCGAATGGAGTTTCTCCGGATATTTCAATGGTATGGTGCACCCCCGTACATGTACAGTGAGAGTTGAGAGTTGAAAGAGCAAGAGGGTGAGAGAGAGAGGGAGAGAGAGGGGGGGGGGGGCAGGAAGGATCGGACTTCGACATTGAGGACAAGTACAGAAGGTGCATTCCAGTGTGCAATAAGGTACGAAACTCCTGCGGAAGGTCTGGCTGGGCAGGACAGAAATCGACAGAAAGTTTCCATCTACAGAATGATGGACTGAGAAATCGTTCTCCATCACGCCATTCAATGAAGGTCGTTTGGTCGCGGTGTTGACGTGGCTAAACTTTTCTCTCTCTTGCACTTGGTGCACTCGACAAATCTTTGATGACGTCGTACAATTTCCGTTTTCCCCTGCCTCTCTCTTTCCTGGATGGATAAGTTGATCAAAAATTCTTATAGTGAATCCAGCCACAGTTGCCGAAAATGCATGTTTCGTGCTAAAAAAAGGTGTATTAGCTCGAAGAGTGTCCACCCAGACTTCGTTGCAATCGGGGGTTGTTAAAATGTCGTGAATGCTGTCACGATGCTTTTCGACAACATACTCTGCCATGTTGCTGGGCTTCCTCTCTCTTGGTCTTCTTCGTTCGGAATTTTCGGCTTAATTGGTATCATGTCCATGAATAGGATAGGGCGGGACACGATGGCTCCTTGGAAATCCTCGAGGGTCGTGCACGGGGCGGTCATGAGCTGCCTTCGTTATAGCTCATAGATTGGTAGCCACCTCGGGCCTCTGCACCTCCGAAGGTTTACTCCTGGATCTCGGAGATCTTTAGGTATGTGTGTGTGTCTGTGTACGTGTATGTAGAGTCGAGTGAATTGTGTTGAGCTGAGAAAGATGGGACAGGATTAATAGGGGTGCGAGGAAAGATCCTGCAGCAGGAGCTCACTGGTTCGCTCGTTGGCGAGAACGCACCGAGGTATTGGAGTTGGAAACATACGATGAAGGGTACCAAGTGCACACACAAGGATTAGGAAAGCACTGCGGTCCATCCAGCGCAGGGCTGTTGCTATCGGGTTGAACACGGTACAACTGACGATGTGAGAGAGGTAAGGGACACTGATCCTGGGCTGTAAATCGTAGCTAGCCCTGGGTTTATACAGTTGGGTTGGGCAGACGATACGGAATAGTGGCTCGAATCCACGACGACGTGGAATTCGCGAGCTCGTTGACCAGAAATAATGTCACCAGGGCACCTTACCTCAGGGACTTTGACGGGTAAATCCGAGCCGCACTTCGTGCCTCACGGTGTGGTGCAGAAACCTCTAGTCTCTCGGGTCCTTTCCCTCCCTCTCTCTCGCCTTCCCTCTCTTCCTGTTTCTTGGCTTCTCACCGTTTCGCCTATCCCTTTAGCAAGGAAAAGGCTTCTACGATCCCTTTGAGACAGCACCCGTACAAGAGTGAAGATAAAAGGTTATGGGTTAAAAGTCTGTAACCTTTCATCTCGATCGTATAGTGATAAAATCGTAGAAAAAATGTCTTCGATGGGAAAATTAATTTTCACGATGGATCAGCCCAACGGGTTGTTCTCTTTATATGTCATTGGTTGCTTCTCTGATAACAGATAAACCAACTATGAAGTTGGTGTCCTGAATTATTTTGCGGACATTTATTTACTTTTCCAAAAGTAAATATTGTTTATAAAACGTTAGAAAAGTACGCCAAGTAATAAAAAATCCCCTAGAAATCATTGTTGTGTTTTTTACTTTATTAAACATGATGGTTTACCTTAAAAAGAATTATTATTTGTTTCGATTCAAGGAGTGATTTTATTTTATTTGTTCCATTAATCAAATGTACAAAAACAATTAAATGATTTATCAAATAGTCGAGTGCAATGTACATATTATGCAAGTATATAGGAAATGCTGTATGCAAAATTGTTAAACCTTAAAAATAATCTTATAAAAAATGTTTTATTTTTATTTAAAAAGTCACCTTATAACAAATAATTGATATCACCATTATAGAAAATTACATCGTATGAGGCACACAAGTACACTGAAAATACTGTGCAAGGTCTTGGCATGCATGGTTAAGAAAACAAAGGCTCGGCGAAGGATTTCGACTTCCCAACTATTCAACTCTTAGGTTTAAAATAATCAAATTGCTTAGTCAGGTGATGACGACTGGCGATATCATTTTTTTAGATCATGGCAATATGCTTGTTCTGGAAAGGGAATTTTGCATAATTCAAAAGAGTACAATTATTCTGTAACCTCTTCACACAATCCCATTAAACACTTAGCTTAGCTTGAACATAGCTTTAAGTTACGCGTAACTTGATTTAAATGTCAAGTTGAACTAACCTTCACTCAAATTTCAAATTAAACTCAGCTCGACTTAAGTTTCATGTTAATCTTAACTTAACCCAAACTTCGAAGTATTTACAAGTTAAAATCGGCTTTAATTAATCGTCGCGATATTTTTAAATCAATTTCAACTGAAGTTAAACCTCGGAACATCGACGCAAATTTTTCAGACCGCAATTCGCTGCAAATTGTCTCGAACCCAAACACCCGATATGACATCTTTTTACATCGTATTCATTTTGTGTTTTTCTATTCGTGCTCGATGAAAACAAAAGGGACAAACACGACATGAAATTCGCCAATTCCAGCTGGGACCTGTCAATTTCCCTTGCGAATGTTTAGCAGGTACGCGCGGTACATACGCATGGAAAAATGTTAATCCAATTTATGTCGTGAACGCTGAACGGTCACGTTAAATCGTGCGTGGGCGCAGCACCCGGACAAGCACGTTCGAAGTGCGAGTGAATTATGTCGGCGATCCTATAAATTTTGTTTTCTCTTGTTCCTCGTGAGGCAGCCAGACTCCGGCTCTATAGTGAAGTATTCGGGTTGAGATTATTATTTTTACGACAAAATCATATAGCGAAGCGTTATCCATTGGAAACACGCGAATATCGTTCGAACCCAGCCAAAACCATATATATATATATATAGGGAAGAGGATATTTTTAACTCGTTATATCTATACAAGGCTGACTATCAGCGCATCTGGCTGTTTTGAGGACGATCCTTGAAACTACCTCCTCATGAATATACATTTAGCGAAATGTGATTTTGAAGACATTGTTCACAATGTTGTTGGGTGCAAATCAAGTAAAGAATGGGAACAATCGGCTACTATCAGGAAGCTTCCCGAGTCTTCAAACTTTACTTTTTTCCCGAAGTGTAATCGACCGCAAATCGGATTCCAGCCAGGATCCTAATCTGTAACTATTAAGGACTCCAGTCAGAATGCAAATAAAAACTTTGCATAAGAAGAAAAAGATCTAGTTCGATATCGAATCGGATCCCAGGGTTGAATGTAAAAATCACCAGGAGATACCGATCCGTATCAGCTGCAGACGTTGGACGTTGTCTGAAATCATTTATTCAAGGATCTGAAAAAGATAAGGTAAAAATTAGTGCTACAGTTTAACTGTCAAAACTTATATATTTTAATAACAGAATTTCGAATGAAATTCTTTACATTAAATAAAAATATTCTAAAAATAAACAATATATAGACCTTAAAAGACATATTTCCTGGATGAAAGTGATATAGGTTATTTATTCTGAATAATTTTATTTAAATTAAATGGAAATCGTTCGAACTAAGAAAATATGTGTTTAATTTGCTAAGAAAAATGTATTTAATACGTATTTGAAATACGTATTTCAAATTCTTGCCACCACATTTCCGTCTTGTGCTACGTAGTGGGCGCTATCTGGATTCCGATGAGGATGCCCCGTCTAGGGAATCCGTATCATCCCCCGATCGAGATCCGATCGGAACTTAGGTATCCCTAAGAAATTTCTGCACGAGAAGTTCTGCGCCAGGAGTTTCTGGCGAAGTGGAACTTGGTAACGCTGCCCCAGCCCCCTTACAGTCCCGAATTGGCTCCGGCAGACTTCTTTTTGTTTCCGAGAATTAATACCGCCCTCAAAGGACACCGTTTTGACGGCATTGAGGCGATCCAAGCCGCCGTGACGACCGCTCTGAACGAGGTTCCCGTCAACGCCTTCCAGGGCACGTAGAGTTCCTGGGAAAATCGCTGAAAATATTGTGTACATGCACGAGGGGAATACTTCGAAGATTTCTAAACATTTTAAAATATAACCTGAAATACTTTTTTTATTCCAACATCTGCATTACTTTATGAACACAGCTTTATGTAGGCGAAATTTTGTCGTTCGGACGACGCCCGAAACGATCAATTCGTCAAGCCCGCAAAATATCATTCCGACGTTTCTCCTCTTCTACCTGGCGCCCATTCTGATAACGAGTTTTCATTTCGCGTATGATGTATGCACACGTGTCCATATGCCGGATGGCCCGCGTAACTTTTATTATTTTACGTGAGGTGCTTGGTTAATTCCTGGTGAGAGTTTTGCCCGAGCGATATATGCGCGTCACTGAATGAGGCGAATGTTGGTAGGGTGCGGGGAGGACCCAACGATGATAGGTATACATACATACTCTCACATACACACACACATACTCTCACATACAAACACACACACAGTGTGTGTGTGTGTGTGTGTATGTGAGAGAGAGAGAGAAAGAGAGAGGGGAGAGAGAGAGAGAGAGAGAGAGAGAGAGAGAGAGAGAGAGAGAGAGAGAGAGAGAGAGAGAGAGAGAGGAAGAGAAGAAAAATCGAATATTGCAGGGTATGCGAGCTAGAAGCGATCGGGGCGTAAAAACGCCAGAGACAAAGAGAACAAGGGAGTGCGAGAAACAGAAATACAGGCAGAGCGAACAAAGATATGTCGCAGAATAGTGAATGCAAGCACGGGGGGAGAGAGGGTAGGAGAGAGAGAGAGAGTCAGAAATATTCGAATGAAAAAAAGCTCACGTAGCCGCCGGTCACGCCGCACGCCAGTAGTAAATCAATTAGCTCGTATTGTAAATAAATCGCCGTTTTACAACTGTGCTTGAACGCTTTGTCTGGCATATCCACGAAATTTATCGTCGCTCCGCTCATTTTTTTTTCGAGCCAGACGGGAGGGCAAAAGAGAGAGAGAGAGAGAGAGAGAGAAAAGGAAAGAAAGTCAGCTTTGGTTGAAAAAAAAATGAGAGAGCAGCTATCTCATGTGTGCTTTTCGTATGCCCCTCACCACTCGATCAACTTAGTTGTTAAAAATCCAATGAGCTTGCGATGAAATCGTATGTGCATTCGTACGAGGCGAAACTCACGCGTATGTCGAGCTCGTGTGCAAGTTCCGAACGAGATAAAAGCTGCTGAGCTTCCGGTAAAATGAGAAATCCCGTGTAGAATTATTGTCATGGATAAAGTCTAATTTGGACTAGGATCCTGGTTTTTCAATCGGGATTCAGTCGGACATCGGATCGGATCCGGGAGCGAAATGTAAAGCTCGCAAATCGGATTCCAGCTAGGATCCTAATCCGAAACTATTAAGGACTCTAGTCAGAATCCAAATTGAAACTTTGCATTGGATCCAGACTAGAATGCCGAACTTCTAGAACAAGATTTAGTTCGATATCGAATCGGATTCCAGGGATGGATGTAAAAAATCACCCGGAGATACCGATCCGTATAAGCTGGAGACGCTGGACGCTTTCTAAAATAATTTATTCAAGGATCTCAAAGAGATTAGGTAAAAATTGGTGCTACAGTATAACTGTCAAAACTTATATATTTTAATAACGGAATTTCGAAAACAATTCTTTACATTTAATAAACATTTCCGAAAAAACAATATATAGACCTTGAAAGACTGATATTTCCTGAACGAAAAGTCATATAGGTTATTTATTCAAAGTAATTATATTTAAATCAAGTGAAGATCGTTCGAACTAACAAAATAGATAGTTAATTTTCTAAGAAAAATGTATTTAATAGGTATTTGAAATACATATTTCAAATTCTTGCAACCACGTCTCCGCCTTGTGCTACTTGGTGGGCGCCATCTGGATTCCGATGAGGATACCCCTTCTAGGGAATCCGTATCATATCCCGATCGGAATCTAATTGGAACTAAGGTATCTCTAAGAAATTTCTGCACGGGACCCTGCAAAAAAAATCCCTGAACCAATTATCGGTTATCGCTTTGAACGTGACCAGATCTTCAGGATCGCAATGACTTCTGCACCTCAGCATGCATCGTGCATTAAGATTGTTAATTCGGAAAATATTTTGAGAAAATTATCGATTCTTCGATGCACTTGACTTCTTAAATGTCTAATCTTCTGTGGTACGTTCAACGCTTCGAGCCTGTACCAAATTCTGCCCACGATTAGCGCTGTCTCAATGTTGGAACATGCGTAAAAACGACTGGAATTATCATGACTCACTTCGCACCCGCGCGATACTGTGGGTCGTTCAAAATATTACAATAACACGTCGCACCAACCCGGGTAAGTTCGCCAAAAAAATGTATTATTCGTTTGTGTTCTTCCAAAAAATAAAGTAGCTCCATGTAGAGATGTATCATGCTAGGTTGGACAAACAAGCCGACGTATATGAACGCACGTTCTCAAGTGGTAGCACTTGGACTTTCGCTCCGATTTTCCCCGTTTTCCCATATTTCCCGTGCCGGATAATAGAGTGGTGGGTATATGGTAGCAGCGGCGAAGCCGGATGCACATCGGTGAATGCCGTGGGTATGAGAACAGCTAAAACGAGTGGTTGACAATCGTCAAGGGTTGGTACACGTTTGACGCACGAAAACATCTGCCTAGAGGGCTTGGAGAAATAGAAAAAGAAATCGGAAGATAAAGAGAGAGAGAGAGAGAGAGAGAGGGGGGAGAAAAAGAGATAGAGATTGAAAAAAAGGTTGGCAGTTGACAAATGACGACTCGTTGATGCGAAAATACAAGAAAGATTTCTATACAAGTTCCTGATTGAGCACTGGAGAGAAGCAGAATGGAGAGAAAGGAGAGAAAAGTAAATGCTAAATGCGCAGAGATCCAGAGGTAAATCGTAGGGAGAAAGTGAGTACTGCTTCTCATATATGTATATGTACATGGCCATTTGTACGCCCATATCCACAGATACGAGAGACCTAACGGGGCCGAGGGTGTTCTCTATATCGTTCAGTTTGTTCGGTTGTAATTTCAGGAAATAGCAATTTCCAGGCCAATTAGTGCGCGAAATATTGGAAAACAATGCGCAGAGTTTGACACGAACACAATATGGCCATACTATATGCACAGTTTCGTACAATGGCACGTCTCCGTTGTCTACCAATGCAACGCGCACACAACGTTCAGACAACCAGTATACGTAGGAGGCCTATGTACACGCGTGTTTTGCGCGCGCTGTCTACACACACATGTCTATATGGATATATACATTAATGGAGCATATACATTCTGCTGCCCACAATACATTGTGCATCGGCATCAAAGCGCAGAATGGCGGTTTTCCCCGGTAGAAATGCGGATGTTGAGCTTGCCCGGTACGCACAAACACATTGGTATATGCTTTGTATCCAATAGCAGGAGAAACTCGCGACAGACTCAACAGCCAAACACAAGTACGCGTGCAATTTTCCACCTCAACCTCCGCCTTTCCACCTCGGTTGTTTTTCCTCTCTTTCAACGTTTTCCGTATTCTCTACCGGGGCACTGGTCAATACCGTGCTGTCGTAGATGATACTCGATATCATTGGGGAACGAAAAATAAACAATTATGTATGCAGGGTTCTTTTGCAACAGTGCGGTACGCGGTAGGACGAGCTGTACTAGGCGCAGCAGGATTCGAATATTTCTAGTAATGGTGACAGCCCTTGGTGATCCGTGAAAAACGCTGGGATACATGGTAAGCAGTGATCGCTGACATTGGCATTTGGACGAAACGCTTTAGCAGCCAAAATCGCCGTTTTCCAAGATCCCGTGCAGAAATATTGTCATGGATACAGTCCGATTCGGACGAGGATCCTGGTTTCTCAGTCGGGATCCAGGATCTTAATCCGAAATTACTGAGGACTCTAGTCAGAATCCAAATAGAAATTTTGCATAGGATCTAGGCTAGAATCCCGAACTTCTAGAACAAGATCTAGTTCGACATCTAATCGCATCACAGGAATAAATATAAAAATCACCAGGAGATACCGATCCGTATCAGCTGGAGATACTGGATGTTTTCTGAAATCATTTATTCAAGAATCAGAAAAAGTTTAGGCCAAAATAGGTGCTACAGTATAACTATCAAAACGTATATATTTTAATAACAGAATTTCGAACAAAATTCTTTACATTGAATTTAAAAAAATCGAAAAAACAATATATAGACCTTGAAAGGCTTATATTTACTAGAGAAAAGTGATATAGGTTATTTATTCTAAGTAATTATATTTAAATTAAATGGGGATCGTTCGAACTAAGAAAATATGTATTTAATTTTCTAAGAAAAATGTATTTAATACGTATTTGAAATATGTATTTCAAATTCTTGCCACCACGTCTCCTCCTTGTGGTACGTAGTGGGCGCCATCTGGATTCCGATGAGGATACTCCTTCTAGGGAATCCGCATTAAATATTGATCGGGATCTGATCGGAATTTAGCTATCCCTAAGAAATTTCTGCACGGGATCCGCTGGCAGAATCCAGAAACGTTGAATAGCAGATAATGACACGCCTGCAGAAAGCCATAACCCAGAAATGTTATTAGGTGGTTCCATTGAAAACTGCTGTCTTTTTCGTTTTTTAAGTATTCACATTTTGTAAAAACTCGTTGGATTGCATTAATCAAAGTATTTTTTGTCGGATCTTTTTACTTTTTTCCACTTATCCGGCAGCAGCTAAATCCCAGAACGAAAGAATGCCTTGTCTTTTGATATTATCCACTCATCTACCCATTTTTTATGTACCCGTAATTACGGAAGTGTGTATCTTCTAAGGTGTGTTGCATCGACCGGAACATAGGATAATCACTTCGAACAAGGAGAATACGCTGGGTGAGAGAGGAGGCTCCATTCCAATTTCATCCGTGTTTTTGTCACTGCCAATGCAATGTGAGGCCGAGCGTTGTCGTGTAGCAGAACCGCCTTTCAGCGATTTGATACTGCTGACTGCCTTTTTTCAATTATCGTTCAAATGCTTCAACTGCTGTTGGTAACGTTCCGCAGTGACCTTGAGTTTTAAGAGTTCGTAAAGCACTACCCCTGCCAAATTCCATCAAATACCCAACATCGCTTTGAGACCATGTATATTCCACTTTGGTGGTCATGTTGATGGTTGGCCGGCATCAACCCATGATTTTCTGCATTTAGGCTCGAAAACAAATCCATTTTTTCAAATTGCAATATGCTACAAGATACTTTTTTTCTGCGCTTCGGAAACAAAGAAACGTTTAGTCGATTCGCAATGGCGTTCTCGCTCAATTCGCGTGGCAGCGACTTTCCTGCTTTCTGTATTTCCCCTATTACTGTAATTTGTATGTACAAGTACGATATGGTCTTCCAAATGATGTGGAAATGATGATATTCTAAATACCAATTATTTCAAATTATTATATGTACGAACATGATATCGATTGGAATATCATATTATTACATCATTTGAAAGAACGGATTGATGATAACGTTCTGTGGTAGAAAATGTATGGCATTGCCCGAGTCGTGTTATTGATTCATTGGCATTAACTAGCGATATTACCCATGAATAATAAGGCGTATCGCTTTTTCCATGCGTACAAAAGCACACACACACACACACACACAGTTTGTTTTGTTAGTAGCTAGATGAATAGAAGTAGATTGGACGCTGCCCTAGTCAGCATGGTCTCAGAAAAGTTTGACCAAAGGCTACAAATAAATTGGATCTGCGTATGCATAGCCAATTCATATCTCATGGTTGTAATTAGTTTCGTCATAATTTCTGATGGGAATGCAACTAGCTAGAGGCATGTGGCTCATTTTATTATCTCGACTGCTTCGTCGTTCGATTTTGTGATTTTGATACCTCCGTGGTAGCACGAAATCCAATGCTGCAGACATCTTGAAGCAGCTGACTTGTTCGTAAATCTGTTGGAGGTACACGCGATTGGATTTTACTGTTTAAATCCTGAACGAAATGAATGGATTGTCAAATATGATCTGTAAAATAGAAAAGAGGTTTTGTCGCTCGGTATCTTTTTTTAAGATGGGCCAATTTGATCTCCGTCCAATCTGGATGAGCAGAAAAATTTGTTTGGTTATGACCAAGTGGTTTGGTAATGACCAAGGTTATGATAAGCTCAGGGCCAAAAAAACCGGTTGATTTTCGATATTTTTTTGATGAGACTACTCAGGGTTTTTGACACAATTAATACATACTCTTGCCAAGTTAAAATTGTTTTTCATTGGAAAATATTGATACACAATGAAGTTATTATTATTTCAACAAAGTGCCGCAGTTGCTGCATGGCCAATCGGTGTAGATTGTTCTGGCAACTAGGCTGAAAGGTAAAATAAAAAAATGTACTTTTAGTATAATCATAAAAATGTGTATGTTTTTTAAATCAGGAAATTGGCAAGCAGATGAAGAGAGTTATATTTTCTATAAAAAAAAACAACTTCAATCATTTGTGTTCAACAAATGGATAAACATATCCAAATCAGGACAGGAGAACTCACGAATTCCAATCTCTACCGCTCTCTTCCTCTCTCTTTCTCCATCTTGTTCTGTTCATCTACCACAATTCAACCGCCAATGGCTCTTGCCACAGAGAAACGGTCCAAGAATCTTCCACTGCATTGTTGGAATCCACCGAGGTGCAAGCCGTGCTATTCGTCATGACCGCGGGATGCAAAAACGATTCGATAGACATTCTGGTCTGCTGCAACAACGGTGGAATAGAAATTTCGATGACTGATGCAAAGCGAATTTACGCAACGAAGTCTAATCGTGTATAGTCTACAGAAAGCCAGAGGAGAACTCGACGCTTCTGTGATCCGCCACTAAATGGAGTGCGCGCGTCCGTCACACCTTTTTGGCGTTTATATCATCTCCGTGCGCGTGTCTGCGTTCCAATGCTGCGAACGCTGATACACTAGGATGCTATCGTGGGCTTTGATGATATCTCCGCTAGGGCCTTTGAAAGCTCGCCAACGCGCGCCTCCGCGACCATATCAGTGCAATACGCATAAATATATACACGTATATGGTATTTACGTGTAGGGATACGCGAGGGGCTCATCCGGTAGTATAGGGATTCCCGACGTCATCGCTTCGACGATCCGGCACATTCGGTACAACGAGCGCGTTAATGATAATGCTAATACCGATATTAATGACGTGACGAAGCGGCTCTCCGTTTCACACGGTTCTCTCGGGAGGCGACGATTTGCGTATTAACATGTTCGCATTATGCGTGTGCAAGCGTATAGTGCGAGCATCTCTCGACGTGTGTGACTTGACGCGATGAGATCCGAGAGGATATTGTCGGGGCGAGATGCGCAAATCTCTCTCCTGCTACCTCTTTCTTCCTCGTTCTTGTATACAGGGTGAGGCACATAAAGTGTTACAGAGCAGTAGCACTCAAACTATTGATCATATCCAAAAATGTTTCAGACAAAAGTTTCAGTGTTCGAGAAGGCCGTCATACTGGACCACCCTATTTTTTTATCGGTGGAGGCGCTGAAGCTACGTCAAGGTCAACTCCACTTTTTAAAATGGAACCATGTCTTTTTTTTCGATGACATTATTACCGATTTTAAGACGAATTCACCGACCTAAAGAAGGTCATTCTAGTCACGCAAAGTATGAAAATAGTCGAAAAATCGAAAAATATCGGAATAATGACTTTCAAAGGATCCACTAACCTTGGTTTGGGTCTACCTACAGAAGATGCTCGAAGTGATGACCCTCGACTTGTAAACACTTGTTTGATCGCTGTTTTCATTTCTTACGATACCAATGTTTCTTACCGGCAGCAAGTACGCATTTTCTGTTGACATAAAAGTTAGTCACGCATTACCTTCTAATGTGAATACATCGGATCGCGAAAATGAACGATTTTCAAGAATCTTTTGATATGTTGATGGTGCTGGGGGAATGCTGTAAACATTACAGAAACGCCCAAGATTTGTATGCGCCTCGTTATCCGGATAGGCAACAAAAATTGCACATGGCTTTTACGCGATTAGCTGACCGTTTCTGTCGCTTCGGTACAGTGAAACAAACACAAGTCAAACGTCAAGTCAAAAACATCAAACTTTTTGTGGGGTTTTGTCAAAGAACGCGTAATGGCGGTAGCACCTACCACGCCTGACGACATGAAAGAAAGAATACGCCGAGCATGTACCGAAATTACACCACAAATGTTGGCTGAAGTTAGACGGTCTTTTCATCAGCGAATTAACAAGTACTGATGAAAAGCACTATTTAATTCGCTACGAGGCACTATTTAATTCGCTACGATATTTTTTTATTTTTCGACTATTTTCATACTTTGCGTGACTAGAATGACCTTGTGTTGTAGGTCGCTGAATTCGTCTTAAAATCGGTAATAATGTCATCGAAAAAAAATACACGGTTCCATTTTTAAAAAAGTGGAGTTGACCTTGACGTAGCTTCAGCGCCTCCACCGATAAAAAAATTGGGTGGTCCAGTATGACGGCCTTCTCGAACACTGAAACTCTTGTTTGAAACATTTTTGGATATGATCAATAGTTTGAGTGCTATTGCTCTGTAACACTTTATGTGCCTCACCCTGTATATGTATAATTGACGGAGAGAAAGAGAGGTAGCGTTTCATGAGGCGCGGTAGCGCCGAGTAATTTAAATATATATATTTATATACATACAGGGCGAGCCACAAGGAATTAGAACATTCAAAAATAGAACGTTGCAAAGGGTTCACGTATTGCTCATAAACCGTAGAAAAAAATCTTATGGAATTCGAAAACACGTTGATTAAAAAAAATGTATGAGGATAACCATGTACAAAAAACAGCTTGATTTTACAAATTTAATTTTTATGAGAGTATTGGGATGATCAGGTCCAAAAAACAGGTTGATATTCAATTTTTTTTTTGATGGGTGCATTGGGCTGAGCAGGTTAAGGATTTTACACATAATTAATACATAGTTTTGCTAAGCTTGAGTTTTTTGTCCTTGAAAAATATGGATAAACAATTATGTTGTTATTATTCAAACAAGGTGCTACCGTTGCCGCATGGCCAATCGGTGAAGGCGGATCTGGCGACCAGTGTGGTCTGAATTGAAAAATAGAAATGTACTTTTAGTATATTAATAAAACTTTCGTATGACTGGATACTTTTTGGAAATTTTGAAAATTACGAAAATTGTAAGGGGTAAAAAAAACGTTCCATTTTCGGTGAAAAAAAAACATCTTAAATCATTTGTCAATGAGGGATGGATAAATATATTGAAAAATCATCTCGTCATATGATGGGAAGGGTCATAAACTATGCTCAGTCCCAATTTGAACTGAATCGGATGAATAGATTTTGAGATACGACTTACACCGTTTCGTACGACATAGTGGTGAGGAAAAAGGCTAAAGTGTAGCGACGCGGTTCGCCGCAGCGTAGTGGGCGATCTGACCCTTCACAAAAATCATCATTACTGGGTCAATTTTTGGAACTTGCACAAAATCTTCGTTGGGAATTTGAGTTACGATCTCAGGTTAAATATACAATAAAAAAAAACTTCAACCTCCTCACACATCGAAGGCAAATTTCCAAAAATAACAGACATCGTCTCAGCATCATATTCTAACGAAGTCAACTTCCTTTAGCCTAAAACAACGAGTATAATGATTCGAGTCTGAACCTTGTATTATAAATTGCTCTATCCTCTAGTCTGGATTCGAGGATAAGAATATTAATAACAAGTAAAGGAAAAAAAAACAGAAAAATAAGGTGTACACATGATTCGAGTCCAAACCAGATATTATAAATTGCTCTATCCGCTAATCCGGATTCGGTAATGAGAATATTAATAACAAGTGAAGGAAAAACAAGAAAAATGTTAACTACGCGAGCACATGTGAGCGCGAATGCGCCTCGAGGCTGTACGTGGTCGCACGGAATGTCCGATACACGTAACATGTATGTACATCGACGATAGAGTAGAAGCGAGAGATACTGTTAGAGGCTAATCTCTCTGGCATCGTGACTATGCTTTTAGTAGAGGTATAATTGATTATTGGCTATTCGTATATAATTCCGATAAGCCAATTCATTAAGCGGTCCAGGTCATCTTGCGTCATCGTTTTAGCCGGGTTGGCTCGAGCCACGGCTGCGGAAGCGGCTCTTCCTCTCTCATCATACTCCATTGCATTATAGTATTTCACAATACCTCTGTGCAGCAGCTCCATCTATAGATCAATACAAACTGCAGTTATATATGTGTGTGTGTGTGTGTGTGTGTATACGTATACTCACTATACGTATGTTGCAGCAAAGTGTTCGCTCAAATGCACAATTGAAATAACGGTATAGGCCGATATAACGAGGATTGTGGAATTATATATTTCTATAGGTCACCGGATATTTGCATATATCGCTCGTAACTTTTGATACTTCCCCTCATCTCTCTCTCTCCTCTCTCTCAGCCTGTTCCGCTCGTCAACTCGCTTTCACGTATTTATATGTACAAACGGGGGGGGGGGGGGGTACTTGAAATTGGATACCCGAAGACGAGACATTGCGAATCTAATGTGATTTTTACCAATCGATTTTTTAAAACTTATTTTTCAATCCGTCCGCTCTATCCTACCAGCGCATAATTAACACGGACTAGTTGTACCCGTGACTACGTACGCACAAACCACTGAAATACGTACCGATGATGTTTTTTTTTTATAAGTATATTTTGAGCTTTGGACCATCCTTAAACGAAGCGAAATAAAAACAAAGACGATAGAAAACAACTAACCCTCTATATTATCGTGTGATAGTTTTATAATAAACCATCTATACTGCGTTCAACGAGAGAACGACACGCTTCCGAACCTAAATTCGTCTGGTACGGTTAGATCCCGTCCAATGCGCCACCCTCGTTACCCTCTCCACGTCACCAAACGGGCTCCGCACAGAACCGGATAGGTGCTACGGTACTAAGCTGTATGCCCCACTATTCCCACTCCGGCCCACAGACCGAGCAAAGCTGCGCGGCGCTGTGTCGTTCTCTCGCTGAATGCAGTATAAGTCCTCACAGAATCCCATATTGACATGTAATCCTTTTTAAATCAATGTCACACGACGGCTACAAACCGTTATATGGGTTTTTAGTGCAATTCATGCCAACTAGATGGCCCTAGTGGAATCAGAATTTGGTAGAAGTTCCCTTGCCGCGAGATTGCAAGATGGGGGTATAGACAAACAGACAAACAGATAAAAATTCCAAAAACTACCTTAATGCATTCTACCACTTATCCTTCATCGCGTAACTAATTTTTCGTAAATACTTTAAATGGTACAGAAACGCAAAGCCTACAGTTTTATTATGCGTATGAATTTTCCGGAGTACCAGAGGAGTGATTTTTTTTCACAATAAGCGTGACATTGCCGCACATTCTTAAAGATCCTCGCGATGTTTAGAAGATCCTCGTGATATGCATTTTGGAAATCAATTGCCCCCGTATAACGGCTACGTACGTATTTCGTCTGTCTCGTACATATTGGGTCTAATTACGCGTCCCCCTTCTAAACCTCTTATCCAACAAACTGGCGTGTTCGGATGTGATCCTTCCGCCCTCCCTACACAGTTCAACTCTTCCGCCGTTCGCCCTCCGTCGGTCGTTTTCACGTCTCTCGGGCGCCCGTTGAAATCCGTGAAGAGCCGTGTCTCGCGCTCACAGGGCAAAGCTTTCAGAGCTTGTTGTCAGGGTGCACGGAACCGAGAGCTGATGAACTATGCGCTCGAATCAAAGTCGCTTCCCGACCATTCGAAAGCGCATTTCAACTCGACGCGCCCGCGGGTCGTTGCTAAGGAGACAATGACAGGAAGCTCATTCAGATAACGAGAACCCGCATAGGTAGATGTATATAGACAGATGTCTATATATACACGCGACCAAGTTCAGCTGAAGCAGCAGCAGCAGCAACACCAGCATAGAAGCAGAAGCTGCATGTGGAGTTACAGGGAATCGCAACGCGATATATTTACATAAACAGCTGCGACTCAATCTCTATGCTAATCGAGACGGTTCACGTCCGAAAAGTGCTTGCTGAGGTGCCAGTGCAACTTCCTTGGGCACACACGCTAATATATATGTATATATACGAACGGAATGGTAGGCTTCCGGAACAAACGAGTTCACGTTGATATTCTCAGTTCAACAATAAATACAGGTTACCGTTTCCTTATTATTAGGAGTGTGCATTCATTTTTAAGATTTTTAAATGTAAATATACGGCTCTATTGCAAAAAAATGGTTACAAATTGATCATTAAAAATATTGTCCATACCTAGCTACGACTTTTTCGCATCTTTCTGGTAACGGGTGGATTCCACGTCGAAAGAACGACAAATCTCTAGAGGCTACCACGATTTGACTCATTTTTTGGTATCCTCATAAGAATGGAAGAGCTGCTCAGACAAGCCACGAGTCATCGATCAAAACAGATGGCAATCGGAACCCATGCAGAAATATTGTCATAGATATAGTCCGATACGGATTAGGATCCTGGTTGCTCAATCGGGATCCAGTCGGATATCGGATCGAATCCGGGAGCGAAATGTAACGCTCTCAAATCGGATTCCAGCCAAGATCCTAATGCGGAACTATTAAGGACTCTAGTCAGAATTCAAATAGAAACTTTGCATAGGATTCAGGCTGGAATCCCGAATTTCTAGAACAAGATCTAGTTCGATATCTAATCGGATCCCAGGGACAGATGTAAAAGCTACCAGGAGATACCGATCCGTATCAGCTGGAGACGTTGGACGTTTTCTGAAATCATTTATTCAAGGATATGAAAAAGATTAGGAAGAAATTGGTGCTACAGTATAACTGTCAAAACTTATATATTTCAATAACAGAATTTCGAAAAAAATTCTTCACATTTAATAAAAAAAAACACTTGTCAGGAAAATTGTATTCCTTACGTGTACCAACTTGAGACTCTGTATAAATATTCTTCAAAACAAACAATAAAACGTATATTTTAGAATTTTTTAAAACAAACTGGACGGAAAATATACGTTGATTTTTATCAGTTATTTTTATTCGAAAAAAGCAATTTTTTTTAAATTTGAATGTAATTTGTTCAGAAACACCCCTGCCCCGAGGCCCCAATAACTTGAAGCCAAATTCGACGCGGTCGAAGTCGTGGACGGAATCTAGTATTTATATGTAGGTTATATTGCACGCGTGGAATTGGATATTATTTTTTACATCGATGAGATTGTATGTAAATATTGAAATAATTATATTTTACCTAACATTTTTTATTAAATTGTAGCGAATATTAAATTTATCATACTGACGAAGTTGCAATTCATTATTAAAATGATCACATTCTTTATATTATTTTTAGAAAAAAAACCGTATGTTTTTCACTTCTCGGAACGTTCAAAAATTTTGTCGTGAATCCTGTTCGTCTCGCAGTCTCGTCAAGGAGGTTTTCAAGGAAGAAAAACTTGAAGAAAAACAGGTTTAATTTTTGTTTTTTTAATTCCTACGTTTAGCATTTTCTCATGAACATTAGACTGGACGATTGGATTTTCTCGGGTTAGTGGAAATTACCACCAAAAAGACAAAAACGACATCCGATCAAAAAGAACATCATTACTACGGAACACTATACAGGATTACATCCTACAGGATCAAATAGGCATTTCTTTTTTGCACTTGGGATATCACGCGTATCGGGTCACTTGTTCACATCGAACAATTTGTCAGACCTTCGGGACATTTTTGGCCCCAAGTATCAAATATATCGGCTAATCATATTCCTTTCAATCTACGGGTTCTCGCACTCGGAGTTTCAACACGCGCGAGGGTAATTTAGGGTAGGATGATGAAGGGCAGGGGATCATGGTTGGGGAGAAAAAAGTATATCCCGTTCATAAGTGGGTGAAGAGGGCCCGGATACGAAAAAAATAGACAAATGTCTAAGTAACGAGATTATATACTATCTCGGAGTACTGTCAGAGATTTTCGAGCCTCCGAGGCTTCGCGGACACATCAGCACTTGAATTAACTATGCGACAGTTTGGTTTAACTCACTCGGACCTCAATTTCTCTCAATACCTCTCTCTCTCTCTCTCTCTCTCTCTCTCTCTCTCTCTCTCTCTCTCTCTCTCTCTCTCTTTCTCTCTATCTTTCTCGCCCTCCTGCCGCAATTCGGTGGTTGAGTATAGGTAAACGGGGCAGGATAGTGATGTAGGCTGAACACCGAAATCGCATCAGCTTCTTCTCTCATCTCGGTTCCATTTAAACCGTACGTCATTCGACCCTCCAGCCGGAAATAAATGACACACCTTCGCCAAAATAATTCCTTACCAGGGCAATTTTGTATTCTCCCTTCTTTCCTCTTTTTTTATTCATTTTTTTTTTTTTTCATTTCCTTCGGCTTTTCTCACCCGCATTTAGTTTTTCCTCTTCCAGGCTTCTCGCTGTGTTTCCCGCCTCGGTTGTTCATTCTGTATATATTTGTATAGGTGCCGACGAGGGAACGACAGTTTCCAAGCCTCCATTCTCGACGCGTCCCAAAAGACGTCAACGAAGATTTAGCAAGAAAAAAAAAAAATATATTCACGTTGCAAAGCGAATAGAAGAAAGCGACACTCGGGTATGGCCGTCTTCATTTTTATTTCAGTCTCGATGGGAAACGCAAAAGCCCGGGTACCGATTATTTATGAATTGACGGGGTCCCGCGGATTTCACCCCACGCGGGGGATACCACGGGGGTTTAGACCCCTTGATCGCGGCAGCTCTAGGTCTTTACTCTTTACGACTCTCGCTTCCTCGTTATAAGGCTTGTCAACATTTTACCGCGCCCGAGTCTCTCTCTCTCTCTCTCTCTCTCTCTCTCTCTCTCTCTCTCTCTCTCTCTCTCTCTCTCTCTCTCTCTTGGCTTCGTTTCGCCTTTCATCATGTCATCGCGCCGGGGTGGCTTGTCGTAAAAAAGAAAATCGTTATTGAACAGCTTTTTGATTCGAGAGTCCTTTCACTCACGTTCTTTTTCCACCTCTCTCTCTCTCTCTCTCTCTCTCTCTCTCTCTCTCTCCACACACCCCTGCAAATTTAACATAACCGGCAATGTTTTATTCCAAAACTCTGCCACTTTACGTCTCAAACCGTCCTACGCAACAGTCCCCCTTTTTTTTCAACGCATATCGTAATAATACTACTATTTTGAGTAAGATTCATCTTCTTCGATAGTATAGCAGCTTGCTAATTAATAGAAATAACATATTGTGGCAAAATGAATTACACGTCAATAAAGTTGCTTTTTTCTGATTCCAGGTGAGTCTGTTTTACGAAACTTCGCGTACTTGCGCAAAATCGTATTGTTGGTGAGTAAAATCCCATACATATCGAATGATATTACAATTCGTAATTCCATCATACCCAGCAACCGTAGCAGGTCAAGTACGAGAATAACGCGGGGATACGTAATCCAAAGAGAATTCATTCGAATAAATTGAGCTCTCGTCATATGGAGGGTATCCACGTATGGTGATATTTTACTTTGATTCACCTTGACCCACCATTGTGTCTGCGAATTCAATATATATATATAGCAACAATAAAATGGACTTCGTATAAACTACAATTTTACGCAAAGCCACGAAATAAGTCTCCCGATTTCTGGCTCGTCGCACCGACAGAAGTTCTCTCGTTGTATAAGAGATATGGCGGAATGAAGAGAGGTAAACAGGTTGCGAAATGGTCCCAAGGGGATGATTCTTTCTTGGTCGGGCAATGCTCTTATTCTCCTAGAGCCCCGCTCCGGTATATATATATGGCAGTGTACCCTCATCTCAATATGCCACACGCGTGCGTGACTCTCGGTGGACTACCGGACGAGCTCTCACGACGAGACTATTCAGAGGAAATAAATGAAAACTGGTTTCTCTCTCCCACAGACATATACCCACCTATATATATATATATATACAGGGTGGTCTGAAAAGTGATATATGAGAGGAAAATCTCGATCCCCCGAATCAATACATATCCGAAGCACTCCTATGTATATTCTACGATTTATTTTAGTATGCAAGAAAAAAAACCCTTTTTTTATTTTTTCCTGTTGCATATGTACTCTCCGAGTGACTTTTTACTTGTGTTATCATTATGAAGTGCACTGTTGATCAATACATAAATGACAAACTAACCACTAACGTAAATGTCCTAGATTTTGATCAAAAGTCTAAAAAAATAAGCTTAAGAGGATCGGCCACTAAAGTTCAGATGATGAAAAAAAATACTTGTGCTAGTCTAAATGACTCTGAATTGCTTTTGAAAACTTCTAAAAGGAAAGCACATGCACAAGATATAAAAAAAATAAAAAACTTTGCTACAGAAAAAGTCGAAAAAAATTAATGCTTATTTTTTGAAGACTAGAAAAGATCGTAGAACATACATGGGGGTGATTCGGATAGGTAATGATACGAGGCATCCAGATCTCCTTTTGGACGTCACTTTTCGGTCTACCCTGTATATATATAAACACACAGGCATATAAAACTTTGCTCGCCTGTTTGTTTGACCCGACTGGTGGTATACTACTGGAAGACCATACACGGGGGGCTCGTTTTTCGGTCTGTGACTTCTCGATCGCCAGCCACTATCTCACTGCTTCAATTCCGCCATAAACACACACATACACACACAAAGGGAAAGGTTAACTTGAACTCCTTTTGCCTATGTTATGCTGGTTATCAGCACATTTGGCTGTTTTGAGGACGATGCTGAATTTTTCTCTAGAAGAGTCGTTGATTTCCTCGATAAGCTGGTTCTTGAAGAAACTTCATATACGTATGCTCAAATATATCTAAAGGTGACCTTGAAAGCGTTGGGCTTCGTCCAATTTTGAACTTGGACACAATCGGGTGCTGTGAGAACGGTCCTCAAAGTCGAATATCCTCCGATCACCTTGCCCCATGTATACGTATAGAGAGAATCCGTAAGGGTCTGTCGTGCCTATAGCGAACACGATGAATTATTTAAGTTTTCAAGAACCTTATACCAAACGATTGTGCCACCCCCGCCCTGTCCGACCCGTCCACGGCAAGCCCTATCGTGCTTGTCTTGTCGGGCCTGTCATATTGGACCGATCCTTTATTTCTCTCTGTTTCCCTTTTTTCCAGCAGCTATAGCCTGGAATAATACTGTCGGTGGGGTGGGCTCGAAATTTGAACGAGACAAGCGAGGAAGTAGAAACACGTCAAGTCGCTTGTGGAAGAAAATGTGTCTCGTTCTGGGATTCAGTGTCCCCCCCCCCCCCCCCCCCACCCTCTCTCTCTCTTTCTCTCTCTCTTTCTCCAGGTTTCTCTTCGTTGCTGTCCCTCTTATTTCGTAACACACTTTCTTTGGTGGCTCTCCATCTCGCTCCATCTCGCTCTCTTTCTCTCTGTCGCTTGGTCTCCCCGCGGAGCGAAATCTAACAACTCCCCACGGATTTCATTGATAATTCTATTCCAAGGAGGGCAAAAGATTGGACGAGAAAGCAGAGGGGTGGATGCGGCGGGGTTTCAAGGTAGCGGTAGTGGGGAAAGATGCCAGGGCTTTTGTGAGGCTCTATTTTCATGACAAAACGATTCAATCAAGGGTGAAAGTATGGAAAGACAGAATGTACAAGCTTGGACAGGCGACGGAGCCTCTCGCGGCAAAATAAAAGCAATAGATATAAAGCCAGAGAGAACGAGAGAGCGAGAGAGAGGAATAGTCTCGCGAGAACAGTACTGTTTTCACGACGAAATAGTTTCTCATTTGAACGAAGGGTGGGCGCGGTGAGTGAGCGTAAATCTGCGACGATTGCGGTTGAAGACGAGAGAGAGAGAGAAAGAGAGAGCGAGAGAAAACCCTCCTCGGCGCGCATTTTGTTGCAAGGGAGTCTGACGGAAGAGGGCTGTTATGCAACGCTTTCGAACCTCCTCGCCCCCGCGTGCTACTTTATCCTTGTGGGATCGGCGACGAGCGTCTTCGTCTGGGTGGAGGGTCCGCTAATTCCATTAGTCTAAAAGTTATCCGTGACTCAAGTTCGGGTGTACGGTGCTCATATATATATATATATATATTTATATATATATATATTTATATATATATATATATATTTATATAAAGGATGTTACTACTAGTTTAGTGTCGAGATCGCGGACAGCTTGGCAAGTTACCTAGGTAGCCTGGTAGACGATAGGTATAAGTTGTGAAGGCGTAACGAGAAGGAGAATTCGGAGTTAAGAACAGTTTCGCACACACCTACACACCCAATAATACACACATTTGCGCCTCTCCGGTAGTTGAATTTACCAGTTGAAATCCAATCATTCCCACTTCCCTTGCGTCCTTATTTATCGTCTTCTTCCATGAAGCGACTTCATCGTCGCTGACAAGTTCTTCTCCAGGCAATAAAAAGTCCCCGATACGGTCGGCGTTTCCTCAACTTTTTAGCATTAACCGCGCAAAGTTTAGTCGCCGTGCGCAACACGCTGCTGAATTTCGTGCCACAATTTGCAAGCCACAAATATATCCTCCTTTGACAGGTCGTCGAGGTGTGTACCGTGTTCACTTTGAACATGCTTGTGTGGTTATGGCTTATGTTTTTTTTTTCGATCGGGGATCGAATCAAGGACGTGGTAAATCGAGAAGAATATTTGTTTCTGATTAGAGTATTGGAATGGCGAGAGCAGGATTTTACGAACAACTAATATAGATATGGAAGGTTGAGGTTTTTTTTCTTATTGAAAAATATTGACAAACGATGAAGGTGTTAATATTTAATGGAAGTGCTGATGCTGCCTGATGACCAATCATTGTGGGTGGTTCTGGCAATTGATGTTATCTGTAGAGAAAAATAAATATACGTAATTCTGGTAATTACAAAAATGGCAAGCTGTAGAAAAAATGGTTCTGAAGTTTGCATTGTTGGAATGCAACGTTTTTTTATTCTTATTATTATATAAAATCTTTTTTTTTGCAGCTTTGGGTTATACATTTTTCATAAGCATTATCAACAATGTTTCAGTGACTCCCGTAGCTTGAATGCACGAAAAATTTGGCACATTTGTAAATACGAAATAAGTATATTTTCGTTGCATTCCAACGATGCAAACTTCATTTCCATTGGAAAAGAAAGCTCGATTTCCGATAAAAGAAAGAACTTTAACCATTTGTTATTAACCAATGAACAAGGGTATCAAAGAATCATGTAGTCATACGATAGAAAATGTTATAAGCTATGCTCTGTTCGAATGGGACGTGAATCGAATGATTAGATTTTGACATACGACTTACACCGTTTCATAATATACTGTTTCGAGAGAAATTCAAAAGTAACAAGGGTAAGTTGCAGAGGGGTGATTCGCCGTAGCGCAATCTGACCCTTCACAAAAACGGTCATAACTCTGTCAATTTTTAGAACTTTTACAACATTTTTATTGCAAATTAAAATTGAAGCTCTGGGCTTTAAAAACTATGCAATAAAAAACTGCAATTCATAAAACTCAAATTCATGGAACCGGACCTCATGTAATATAATTTCAATTCGCGTTACTTGAATATCGAAAATACCCCAGTATTGTGATCTTTCGTTTACTTATAATTTTGTTAATAAAGCGTGGGCTATCTACTCAATTTTTTTTTAACCAATAGCGCCGGCCTCGTTTCAACAAAGAGGAAGGGGGCGGGTTGCGACGAGCGCAAAAGGCCCCGCGAAGTTGCGAAAAAGACGCGCGGGTGGAACGGGCCGTGCTTCGGGTTTTTCTTCTCTTTGCGTAGCTATTTATGGCAGCATCAGTCAAAACGTACAAGGACCAAGCGGGACGAGCACCGAGGTGGAATAGCTCGACAAAACCGACTCACCTCCTTCCTCCCGACGCCTCGCTAGTCCCACGTGAGCTCGAGGTTTTTCATTTTTCTTCCTTCAAGGACGCGCAACGAGGGTTGTTCTTTGAAAGAAGCCTCACTTTTAATCCGCCGTTTATACACAGAACTCTTGCTCCCCCCTTGTGGATACGCGGGCTGTGTACGGAAAGCGTAACGAATATAAAAGCAAGTAGCTGTGACGTATGGGCTCGAGATGAGCTACATAAGTATAGAAATGTAAGACTACTTATTGGATTATTTATCCTATTATTTATTATTGTTGTTATTCGATTACATATTGGATTGGATCATTTATTCTTTATGGAAAACTTTACTTACAGTTATTAACGTTTTACCTGTTGTTCATTAAATTCAAGAGCAGACTAATAAACAAAAGCAATAATGAATAAAACAAAAATAATCTCGAAGTTTGTATCGTTGGAACGGAGCGAAAATTAATTCCGTGTACTTGACCAAATTTCTTTTTGGCTGATCCAAGCTATGAAAATCACTGAAATACTCTAACGTATTCTCATTGAAGATTTACGACAACAATTTGCGAAAAAAAAACAAATATTTGACATAATAATAAAAATAAAGAGAAGAAAAAAACGAAGGAAAAAAAAGTCGTTGGATTTCAACGATGCAAATTTCAACGTCATAAAATATAACATTACAAAAATTATGGCAAATAGTAACAAAAATCAAGTATTGCAAAATAGACAACCGAAATTAATTGCCCAATAATGCAATAATTATAATAATCGATTGCTTTCACGATTTAATCGGAGTCCTCGGAGACTTTTCAAGGATACTATTCCATAATAATAATAATAATAATAATAATAATAACAACAACAATCATTATAATATAGTTTTCTATTATATTTTTTAAGGATTTGTTTTATACGCATTTGCTGATGCATCTTTGGAGTTACATACAATGTTTTCAAATTTGATTTCTGTATGCGTTGTTATTATTATTACTTCAAAATAAGATTGTATTGCTCAGGGCAACGCGCTTCCTCAGTTTGCACTGGGAAACATTTACCTGTCTCGGTGGGCTAGGCTCTTATCATCATTATTATTATTGTTATTGTTCACAAGCCTCGGCATCTATGACGACCGCCGATCAGATTCCGAGACTTCTATACAAAGACTCGTAAATAATAATAATAATGCATTGAGAAATGAAACTTGAAAAGCTATACAATCGTAGTAGAAAAATAGAGACCAAGAGAGAAGGGGGCGAGAAATCCCGGGAGAGATAAATACCGCGGTGATGGACAGTGAGAGCGGAGGCGTATCCAAACTATATGAGAGAAGAAAGGGGATGAATGTGGAGGAGGGTCCAGTTTACCGAGGGTGTGAAAAAAAAGATGCGCAGTGTCGGACCGAGAGAGAGAGAGGGGGGGAGGAAACAGAACGAGAAAAAGACAGCAGAAGAGAGATGAATAGGAGCGCGGATGAGAAAGAGTGTCAGCGGAACAGAGACCGCTTTTTTACTGTAGCTCGTCTGATCCAACGGTAGGGGTGCTACACAAGCTAGATCTATTCCACCTTCTTGGTCATATTGTTTTTTTTTCTCTTTACTTCGTCTCATGCCAGCTTTTGCTTCGCACTGCTCGTGCTCTGGCACGTACGGCTTTTGTATCTCACTCTCTCTCCCTTTCTCTCTCTCTCTCTCTCTCTCTCTCTGCTCCTCAAGCTTTATCTCCTTCTCGCTGAGCTCTCCTCCCCTTCCCGCTCTACATCCCGAGCCATTCCCATCAGGTGGATATAAGCTCGTTTTCTCGTCCTGCCAGGAACCGTTACTGCCGAGCATTTAAAGAAAGCTTTCAGACGAGAGGTTCCGCGAAGCTTTTTTTCCATGTCTCTTCGTCTCTCGCCTGCTCCGGGTCTCTCCTTGAGCAACAACCCGAGCAGCTCGCTGATGTTGCCTCTCGAACGTATATATATATTATCTCTGATTGTCCCATTCCTCTTTCCTCTGAGCACTTTTGCCCCGCGGGACATCAAGCTCGCCGCGTCTTTAACCGCGTGTGTATGTGCACCGCAGAGTTTTTCTTTTCACCGCCACGTTGGATGGGCATATGGAGCAAGTTGGATGCCGGGACAATACGACCCGACTAGAAATCTTGATCCGGCAACCTTAACACTTATCAGGCCACTATCATGTTGCGGTTTGGAATGCCGTGATGAGGCATGCCTAATCGGTGCCGGATGTCCATCGGATTAGTGGTACGGGAGTAAGAAGGCTACCTTACTGCGGCCTGATGAGAATGCCCTTTTTACTTCCGTATATCAGGCAATACTAATATGGCCCTACTAGGACTTGGCCTAATAAGATCCTATTGAGGCTTTACCTATAACTGCCTCAGCATTCTATCAACGCGCATAACCTACTATTTTTTAAATTTTAATTCAACAGCATATTATCTTTGATGTTTTGACGCTTTTGAGAGGTCTTATGGACTGTGACGAAAAAAGAAACAACGTTATGCAACTCGGATGCGTGTTAGAAGATTCCGCTGGATTTCGAAATCGCAAAACACAGTAGAAAATGTGTGATCGTTGTGCGAAGAAGGCATGTATGACCTAGAAATATATGTGGACGTTTGATACGTTTTTAATGCCCAAGTTCCTGAAAATAGTACATTGTGCACCAAAGAGACAAAGTCCCTGTCACCGCGGTGCACACGATTATTTATATACAAAAACAATGTTTTCCGAGCTTTTGTATTGTTAAATACATATGGCTGCAAGCATGTGCCGTAGCAATGTTGCATGTGTAAGGTGTATCGCACATGGAATCTATATCATACGCGTTGCGCGGGCCTGGAGAAGGTGGAGGCCCCCCGTAGACACCAAACGTAGCTTTGAAATGTATCAGCATATACTCAAATGCGTCGTACGTCGATTAATAAAGTCCTTTTGACTTTTATGGAAATATTTTGTGTGTCCTTTTTGTCGCGGCTTCCTCTAGATTTGGCGACGTGCATTGGAGCCACTCATCGCTGCTATGTTTTTCAATATCACTCATTATTTATTTAATTTTTTTATTAATGATTTATGTCGCGGCGAGGTCGACGATGCTTTGTCGCGGTGTCACGTTAAAGTGAGGTTGTCTTTCTTCCCGCAAATAACGCCTCAGCGTACACAATAATTCCTCGACCTAACGACTGAGGGCAGCACCTAACGACCGACAGTTGTTGCACAGGGAAATTTCACAATTTTTAAATCCTAGGACGTAAAATACCTCTTTTACGTACCGTTTACATGCACGAAAAAGCGAGGAAAACATGGTTGTGGTATATAAAATGGTTTTTTCACAAAGTTCATGTCCGAAAACCACGAACTAATAATTTATAAGGTGTTTGGATTGAACGAGCATATATTTTCCTCTATCTTCATTCGAACGATTTTGAGAAAGCTGTGGGAAAAGTAATTAATAATGCCAAGGGTTGGGAGGGAAATCGCGTGGTTAGGATAAAAAAAAACTTCAACGTAAAACATAGATGGAACATTATTTATAATGATCCCTATACTATTCTTAATTAATCTAATTATAACTTTTTTTGTAACTTGCCTCAATAAAAAATATATTGACAAATACATTCTAGATCATGTGTACATGTATTGTAGAGTGTGTATGTGTACGAGCATGTATGTGTACTGGCTACGTAAGGCAGTATTATAATGACCTGATGAAGCAACATTATAATGACCTGATCAGGCAACATTATAATGACCTGGTCAGGCAATCTGATAACGGCCTGATCAGGCAATCTGATAAGGTCGTTATGGCTTGATGTGACAGAACGCTACACGTTCTAGCAGGACGCTATCGGGTTGTCTTATTAGTGCCCAAGCAGGGCAGGCAGACAACCTGAAAGTGTCTTGAATTGGAGCCTATCGAAATTTCTACGTGAAGAGGTTCGGAGTCTCCTGGGGAAAACCTCAGTGCGTCAGAAATCATCATTTTCGTTGGACTCTTGTTCTGACATTTTTTTTCGATTTTTAGCATCAATGAACAATGCTTCGCGTATGTGTGAGAGTTTTTATAGGCCAGGATTGGTAAGCATGGAAATTCGTAATTTGCATAGTCGTACCGAGTTTTTTTGTATTGAAAAATATTAACGAACAATAAAGTTATTATTATTTGAACAAAAGGCCGTGATTGTTGCATGGACAATCGGTGTAGGTGGTTCTTTTTTTTCTTCTCTTCGCTTTTTTCTCTCTTTTATTTTATTTTATTCCCTCTCTCTCCGTTCTGGCAACCATGTACTTTTGATATAATGATAAAGTTTTCGTATGCCCGTATACTTTTTAACAATTTTGAAAATTACGACATTGGCAAGCTGTATAAAAATAAGTTTGGTTTTCAACCGAAAAGAACTATAATCATTTGTTATTAACAAGTAGATATACTTGTTAATAACAAATGATTATAGTTCTTTGATAATTTTCTTAAATAATTTTCGGTCGTACTATCGAAAATTTCATAAACTATGCTCTGTCCGAAATTGAAGTGAATCGAACGAATAGGTTTCGAGATACGACATACGTCGTTGCATAAAAAATAGTTCCGGGAGAAATGAAAAAAGGGCAAATCGCAGCTTTCAAAAATCGTCATAACCCGGTCACTTTTTAGAATTTTTACAAAATCATTGTTGCAAATTAAAAATAAGATCCTATCCTATAAAATTTTTATAATAGAAAAATCGTGTTTTTGATATTTCAAGTTTATGCAGACCCTTTAAGATGCAGCATTAATATTTATATTTTGAATAAGCTGTCGAGCAGAATAATCTGCAAAAATATTCTTCCTTATTTCGACGCTTTATCCCGAGGAGTTATTGTAGAAGTGTAAACACTTTTTTTTACCCCTTGAATATTATATATTTTTATACCCATTGTTGATTAAATGTACAGAGGGTAAAATAAGTATTTGCACACTTAGCTTTTCTGAAACAACTCATTGGGAAAAAGAATATTCCATTCGATACGTCATTGGCTTCATGTGCAAATACCCCCCCACCAGGGTGTGTTTATGATACACACACACACACCCACACATAGACTGAGTATAAGCATTAATTTCCCACCGTTCTCAATGCCCCCATACCCAGCATTATGAGATCATCACAGAGTAGGGGGTCGAAAAATAGCTGATTTTCGTGATTTTTTTTCGATTGTTAAAACACGTTTATCAGTCTGATTTTTTAATGTCGAATCAAAGCGCTCATGAAGAATAAAAAATACATTTTTAAACGTTTATTTTTATTTATTTTTACATTTTTTTTAACGGTTGAAAATGTCTTCGACAAAAGGGAGTTCTCACGGTGTATACGTTTGGGGCCGTAAATATTATCTGAAACAAAATTTGTAAAAAGATTATTAATCAGTATGGAAGCCGTTATCTTGCTATCGAGGTTTTTTTTAAATCAAAATTGACAAAATGGCGGCGGTTTGAAAAAACGTACCTAATTTAGCCTACTTTTTCGACAGTTTTTTCGTTAAAAAAATATGAAGATTCAAAAAAGCTTCCATAGCAAGATAAAGAATTGCGTGAAAAAGGTTGTGTCAAAATTTGAGACGGATAGCTTGAAAACTCTTGCTTTCTTCGAGAAAAACACGTTTTAAGTTTCGAGTGCGGAAGCCGCTGTTCGAATAACTTTCTCTAAGAAAGTCTGTAACGACCGAAATTATTCGAATTTCGCCCCAAAAATTGAACAGCATGTTTATCACCGTCTATACTATAACATAATGCAAAAAAATCGATTTTTTGAAAATTTTACATAGTCATGATCCTTTAAGGCCTTAGGCCACTCTAGGACTTTCCAAAAATCGATTTTCTTTGTTAAAAATGTACCGTAGTACCTATAAAATTATATTCCAAAAGATTATGGGTATGAAAAATCTCTGAGGACTCGACTTTCGAATTCTAGCGCAATTCCCCTCTTGATGAATTCGAAAGTCGAGTCCTCAGAGATTTTTCATACCCATAATCTTTTGGAATATAATTTTATAGATACTACAGTACCGATTCACTTGAAATTTTAACTGTATATTTAGAATTACATTTTCTGAGGCACTCCGTAGGATTTTAAAATTATATTGCATAGTTCCTTTTTTATAAACAATTTTTTGACGATTTTCTCATGGTATTTTAGACTTTTTGTTTTAGAAATGCGCCATTTTGACAAAAAACAATGTATCAAAAAAATTCTACGTACTTCTATAGCTATTCTTATATATAATCGGAAAAACTTTAGTGTCTCATCATAGCTCAAAAATTATAGGAGCTGTTGGTCCGGCCGTTGACCTTCCAGAAATAAAGGCGTCATCGGAAAACCGCTGCACAGTCGCCATTTTGACATGTATCGCTATGAAAAAATAATTTTGTATAGTCAATTACGTGTATAATAAAATCCCTATTTTGTAATTCCGATTTATTTTATGGTTTCGCTGAAAAAAAATCACAAAATATGCCTTTTTTTGGCTTCTAGAGTGGCCTAAGGCCTTAAGAAAACCCTGATGCCCATAAAATCACCCTCAAACAAATGCTATCATATTTATGTAAAGGTCATTTCAAGGACCGTTATATTCAAGGGCGCTTTTTCGTTCCCCATGCATATGTCTGTATGTGTGTGTTTGCGAGAAAAAAGCTCTCCCCATCCGGGTCTCCAGCTCCAACATGCTCGGAACAATATCATTTTTCTAATTATCAGATTTTCCAACTAAAATAGCTTAAGCTTTCCATGAGAGTTCAGTGGATGTGAAAGCTATTATAACCGAGCAAGTGAGACGGAAAGAGAGAGAGAGAGAGAGAGAGAGAGAGAGAGAGAGAGAGAGAGAGAGAGAGAGAGAGAGAGAGAGAGAGAGAAAGGAAAGACAGTGAAAAACGAAGATAGAAAGCATCAGCGAGGAAGACGGGAGTGAGAAAGATAGGGAAAGCAAAGAGCCTTATCTCTCGGCTATTTTCACGGCTCCGTGAAGATAACTAGCGGAAAGACGCGAGAGCGGCGGCGGGCACAGTGCACGAGAGAACGTTCCCGGTGAGCACGCGAGCGTACCGATATTCCAGAAATAATCCGAGGTGTAAGGCGAAGATTTGCCACGAGTGAGAAGCTCCACCGCGCTCTCTACACGGAGACAGCTTTTGCAGGATTCGGCCTTCCGCTTACCACGTGGCTGAAAAAAAAAAAGAATGTGCCCCTGTCGCGCGCACTCGTATGAAAAGCTTGCATTGAGAAATTCTCGTGAGCTCATCAGAGAATTTTACAACGTGGCAACTATTTCTGCATTTAACGAATTTTATAGGGTTTATAGGGGCGCGGAAATGAAAATGGTTCGATCGAAGCGAGGGAAACGTCGATATTGTATTTAAATCGAAAAATCGATGCGTGTACTTTTCCTCGGCAGGGGATGTTGAGAAGAACCCAAGATTTTTTTTTTTACATTGTTTCCAGATCTGGTTATTTTCGATAAAAGTTCATCCCCATGATTTCCATTGAGGCATTTTATTTTTCGAGAAATAGAAAACTGGTAACGAGGGTCGTACACTTCATCGATGAATGTTAAAGAAGTCTGACTTTTTAAAGCGGAAATATGCCCTATAAAAGTCGAGCTTCGAAGGAATTTGCAGAAAATCGTTTGGAAGAAAAAAAAATCCAAGGTATTTAGTTAATTTCATATAGAAAGTCGTGAATTTCGACGTAATTAAGGAGCTATTCTACTGTGATGGCTCAAAAAATAAGCTATTTCAATAATTTTTTTTCTTCACAGACTGTTGCATGTATCGGTACAAAGTTTTTTTCGCTTAAAGGTATACTCTTACAGAATAGAAAACAATTTTTTTTGTTGCATATGTATATTTATTTAACAATTTATAATCGTGTAAAGGCATGAAAAAAGTATGTCGCTGGTGTTGATGATTTGCGCTCTCCAGGTAATCTGAAACGAAAAATTCAAAAAGATTCTTAATCTGTATGAGTGTCGTTATCGCCCGAACAAGAATGATTATTTTATATTGCAAAATAACAAAATGGCGTCGTTTTTTGCAAAAGTGTTTGAAAAACCCGTTTTTTTCGTCATAATTCGGGCGAAAGTATAAGTAAAAATTGATATTTTTTTATAATTATAATTCGGGCGATAGCGACACTCATACAAATTAAAAATCTTTCGGAATTTATTGTTTCAGATTATCTGGAGAGCGAAAATCATCAACGCTAGCGACATATTTACGTTTTTTCATGCCTTATTACTCGATTATCAATTGTGAAATAAATATACATTCAATATGAACAAAAAAAATTGTTTTCTCTTCCGTAAGAGTGTACCTTTAATTGAAAGCGAAAAAAAAAAATCTGTACCGATCCATGCAATAGTTTTGGAAAAAAAAATTATTAAAAATAGCTTATTTTTTGAGCCATCACAGTAGAATAGCCTCTTAATATCACTGCGCTAATCGACAATAAAATTCCAACTCGATTCACGATACTTCGCAAGCAACTGTGTCAAATGATCTGAATTACAATATTTTTTGCTCTCGACAAAAATGCCGGGCTCACGGAAACGCGAAAGTTTAGCTTCCATTGCGCATTTCCACGTCTGTAAAAAGAAAAAAATTAGTATTCCGTAATATTCCTCGATGAAATTCCTCTGTGAACTTCTTAGCACAGTTTCTTATAAAAGATCGTGAAATGTGCGGCATCTGGATGTCTATATTTTAATAATCACTATAGGGAAGGTACAGGAAGATTCTTAGGTTCTTTCTTCCTTCCTTATTGTTCCTCCATCTTTTCTTTATCCATTCTTTCCTTCCTCTCTCTCTCTCTCTCTCTCTCTCTCTCTCTCTCTCTCTCTTAGCTTAATAATTTCCTTTTTTTTATATCGAGTTTTCTTTTGTATTTCAATTTGCGGTTTTACTTCGTTTTTATTTTTGTTATTACATTTTATTTTCAATCTGGTCGCATCTTATATTGTTTGTCGTCAAATCATTCATTTGTTTGTGCACAAAAGAGGGAACAGCTAAATCCTGTTTGGTGATGTTTTTTTTTCGGATTCTATCATTTTCATGAAAACATGCCCGTACACACAAGCGTTCTACATGGAAATGATAGAATCCGAAAAACAAAGCCTCCCCGTGCGAGATTCTGCTACCCTCTTT
The DNA here is from genome assembly GCA_963932345.1 of Ophion ventricosus. Classification (NCBI taxonomy): domain Eukaryota; kingdom Metazoa; phylum Arthropoda; class Insecta; order Hymenoptera; family Ichneumonidae; genus Ophion; species Ophion ventricosus. The sequence goes on along the minus strand of OZ010715.1, from coordinate 24,602,248 downwards.
CGTTGTCGCAGTGTCATGTGTGACATTCGTATTTGTACAGCGCACATCGTCCCCTTATTTTTCTCGCCACCCTCGCCGCGCAAACACTTCCATTATGCGGTTTTATATATATATATATATATATATATATATATATATATATATATACAGTAGACGAGAAGCTGGAAGTGGGAAGGCGAAGTGGCGCGCATCAGGTCGTCTCACCTCCTGCCACACACATCGAGATACATTTTAAATTTTCCAAGTGGCGGGATGAGAAAAGTTTTTCCATGATAATAAGCGCTGGAAATCGCCCCGGACTGTATATATAACATCGGAGGCGGAAGTAAAGCGCAGTGTTCGTATATACTTCGCAAAACATTTTCTCCTTTATCCGCCTCCGCGACGACCTCTTATTACGTTCCAATCTTTCTAAAGCTATATATATTGTCATGTACGGGCTCATTATACGGCTGTTTGGAGATCCAATTGGGCTGGTCTTAAAACATAAGTTTTAAGGCCAGCCCAAGGAAATACACGTAGACGATGAAAAGAGAGCCAATTTTGTTAATTTTTTTTTTGGAAAGGAACAAAACTTTGACATTTATGAAACTTTGGGTACAATTCATTACATAATTTAACTGTTTGAATACATGTTTTTCATTCGAAAATATTGCCAAACGTCGACCCTTTGGCGTGATCTTCCAGGAAGGTTTTGGTCGCAGTTGTCTGTTTATGGGAAATCCAATGACTTCAATATTGATTTGAAAAATATATTTTAAACGGTTTACAAATCTTCGTTTGGGTGAACGACAAATGTTAGCTGAAGTTAGAAGATCTTTTCATCAGAAAATTAACAAGTGCCCATAAGTCGAGAGTCATCATTTCGTAGGTTCTGTAGGTTGACCCAAATCAAGGTTTGACAATCGGTTACACGTGTCTATTCCAAAATGATTCGATTTTTCGACTGTTTCCATACTTTGAGTGACTAGAATGACCCTGTATTGTACATTACTGAAATCGTCTCAACGTCAGTAATGATGTTACGAAAAAAAATATATATAGTTCGATTATAAAAAAGTGCGTTGACCTTGACGTAGGTTCGACGCCTCGACCGCAAAAAAAAAATAACGATGGCCCCGTGTGACGTCCTTCTCGAACGATACAGCTTTCATTTGAAACTTTTTCAGACATCACCAATAGTTTGAGTGCTATTGCTCTCTAACACTTTAAGGCGGGATATACAGTTGGACGGGAAAAAATTAGGCAATTTTCAGGAATTTTTAAAACTAAGAAACCATTATTCTACATTTATCAAACTATAGATATACTTCAAGAGTATATTTAAGTATACAAAACAATCTTTTCAAATTTATTTATAATCAAAATGACGGAGCTGTAGCGAAGTGCTGCGGGAGTTGCGTATCGGCAGACAGTCTAGCTTCCCGTAGACTTTGATCTGTAAAGAAAATGTTCAGTTAGAACATGTATAGTTTCTATTTGACAGAAATTGAAATGAAGAAAATGGAAATTTAAAAGAACGGCACGCATTTAAAAAAAAAAAAAATTTCACGCAAAATTTCTGTAAAATTTGGATTACAAAAGTAGTCTCGTTCGAATTTCTCAAAAACAATTCTCGTCGATTAGAAGGTGATATTATCAATATTTCGACGAAGTTTCAACCCAATCGGCTTAATAGTTTTCGAGTCATCCTGCACGCTAATTTCAACGAAGCAGTGTGAGAAAAACGCGTGTAAAGTTTTGATATGTAAAAAAAAAACAATGATTAAAATTACTTACGGGTCAGTCAACGATACCAGGCCCATATAAGAAGCCTTCAGCTTTTTCATAAAGTTCATTTTCTTCCATTAATTCATCTCTTCTTGCTTTTCGATTTCTTTTATCGTTGTAAATGTATATACGGTCTTAGATGCCCCATCCTGTATATATGGATGTATGCATACGTATCCATATGTTTGGGTCTGCTTACGTATGTACGTCTATGTGTGCAGATGTGTGTTCGCATGTAAATCGTTGAGATCTCGATCTCAAAGTAGGAGGGTGAGTGCACTTTGAGCATAAAAGTCCCCTTTTCGGCAAAAGAGCTACATCACTGGATCCTGACTGATTTCTGTATTTCCGCGAGACAAATTCGCGGTTCACGAGCCATCCGGAGCTTCGCGAAATCTCGGCAATAAATTTTTTCCTCCCTTGCTCTCTCTCTCTCTCTCTCTCTCTCTCTCTCTCTCTCTCTCTCTCTCTCTCTCTCTCTCTCTCTTTCCGTATGGAAGCGACTTGTACAGCATCTCCCGACAGATGGAACGTCCTGCGAGTGAGATTATTCGCGATGTACATACGTAGGATGTGATTCGGTCACCGCCCTCCACAGTCCGCGTGAACCCTGCTGCTTCATATATACGTGTATATGCGCATTATACACGGGGATCCTTTTGTATATTTTTGGGTACGTAATTTGGGCAAAGTAGCTACCTAAATGTATGGATTATGCGTGTTTTACTCGAGTAGACGAGCAGCAGCGATCTGTGAGGAGCGTATACGAGAAATTCGGTCTTCGCCGACAAGAAACCACCGCAATATAAGAGAGCGAGAGATCGCGGATGAGGCCAAGAGAGAGGAGGGAGACTGGCAGAAGAATTTTGAGATATATGGGGTGCTGGTGGGTTCGAGGAAGAGAAGGAAAGGAAGAACTGGAGCTGCTGAGAGGAAATCCGTTCGGAGCTTCTTCGTTTCCTTCTGCTTTCTCTCTGCCTCTCTCTCTCTCTCTCTCTCTCTCTCTCTCTCTCTCTCTTTCTCTCTCTGCCGTTTTCCGCTGGTTGGAGGGATGCGAGTGAAATATGGCAGGGATTTTGCGGAGAATGAACTCTCCGAATTATGCGTCAGACAAATGCCAGGCCATGAAAACTAAAGTTTACTTCGAGGTTTTGAGCTGTGGCCTCATGGCATCGGCCACACGGGGCCCTCGCATAGGGATCTGTCCTCGCCCCGTGTATATAAAACACTTCTCCACCACTTACCGCAGCACAGGAGTGTAAATTACTGAGTGCCTCGTTTGCTAGTCCCCGGTGCGAGAAACCACGCACCAACTCCACTTCCTCTTTTCTCTTCATTTTACCGGTTGTGTATACATATAGACATATGTATGGGGAGAATGATTTTGAAGACGTTGGACCTCTAGAACCGTTCTCATAGCAGGTACACTCAATACATAAGTGTAGGTCCCGATGTCTTCGAAATTATCTGTAGATAAATGTTGATATATGAAGGGCATTATAAGGAACGTCATTAAGATAGTAGTTAAGTACAACGCCAATGCATTGTAGCATTGAAAATGCTTTTAAAGATGTGTATAGGGGGTCTGATTTAGCGAGATGGCACACAAAACTAACGCTACCCCTACTCGACTGCCGCTGTTTTGTAGCAGGGTGGGGGGAGCTGTGACATGTAGAGTCATTTGTGGTTACAAGTTGTAAGTTTCAATGTTTTTGTTTGTTTGTTTGGGTTTAAGATTGTGTTTGGGTTCGTTTGGGCCCTGTTTGGGTTCGTTTGGGTTCGTTTCGGTTCGTTTGGGTTCGTTTGGGTCCTTTCGGGTTCGTTTTGGTCCATTTGGGTTCGTTTGGATTCGTTTGGGTTCGTTTGGGATCGTTAGAGTTTGTTTGGGTTTGATTGGGTTTGTTTGGGTTTGCTTGGGTTTAATGGATAGTGAGAGAGTGAGAATCCGAGAACGTGAGCATGTGTGTGATAGACCGCGAGAGTGAGAATGTGAGAAGAGAGTGAGAGAGTTAGAGCACCTCATATTATTTGCATGTACCTTTTTTTATCACCCGAAAAGTCTAATTACATTTTCAATGCCATGAAATAGTTGCACTTTGTGTAATATCTGTAGATTTTTCTATAGATTTCAAAATTTATTTTGAAGACCCATGCAGGATACTATTAAGTGATTACCTGCAAAATTTCAATAGGATTCACCGTTCTGCATTCGAGATATTGGCAATCAAAGATTGCACGGTTTTACACGTGTTCTTACGGGGAGCAGTGGAAAATTTCACATTTGACGCAAGAACTTCGAAACTTTTCTACAGATTTTTTTTAAATTCTCAATTACAGAGGAACATATGACGAAGTGGGTAAAAAAAAATCATGAATTTCGACCGTCTAGGTTCAGAGATATAGTGATTTAAATTAAGCAATGTCTAGCGACGCTAGCGCCAAATGTCACGACAAAAATTCGCTGGTCTTGCGACGTTGCCACGATCTCCACACTGGCTGTACTACAGTAGTGTGTGCATATCCGTATACGCAGAGTATCTACGTATTAGGAGCCGGAATGCATAGTCTGATACAAAAAGTGAGGGTTAGGTGATGGAGGGAACGTTGTTATTTTCGGAACTCTAAACATTATATTAGGCGTTTTCATCATTAGTCTATAAGTTTTTACATCGCCATAAGATGTACAATCTACATTATAAAGATATATCCCACTATTTCGAAGCTTTTATCGATTGAGCGGACAATAAACTTTTCAACGTGACTGTAGCGAGACTACTACCTTAAAACGGGTGGATGAGCTAATTTACGTACAGGGTGAATCACAACTATTAAGGTTCCCTTTGTGAGCAACGTTACGACACTGGTGCGCTTTCCATTTTACCATCAAGGTCCTTTAAGGAAGGAAATACATCCAGCGGTAGCGAAAAAACGATTTTTTTTTTACGTAAAATGTTAAAAGCTGACGGACTATTGTATAGTCCTGGAATCGTTGTTTAGCCGGTAAGTTACTGAAATCATTGAGTTTTCGTAGTTCGAAACTTTAAACACGTTTTTTTCTCAAAATTATATTTTTTTAAGTTTGTGGGAAACATCACTTTGAAACGAGTTGACCGATCGTGCTAAAGTTGTACACACAACTCCATAACAATATTATCTTGAACTTATACCTACTTGTTTATGAAAATCACTTTTACAAAGTACTTTTTTAATGCAAAAAAGAAGAAAAATTTTGTTTAAAATATCAATTTTTTTTGTACAGTGCCCCATTTTTTCACTTTTCAACTTTTTAAATGTTTCTTAGGTATAAGGTCAGCATTTAGATGTTAAAATACTAAAAATTCTTAGCTCATATATTTCAGATTAATATTGTAGTCTTTCGATTTTCCACAAACGGACAACTGCTGCCAAAACCTTCCTCGAAGGCCTCGCTGTTCATTTTTTCCTCAATTATTATTTATAGTAAAAGTGGACTGTATTTTGTTCCAAATGCTTTATTCGCGGGAAGCACACGCTTCTTATTTCCTCTTGTTCTTTACTATTGTTACTGCTACTCGAGTACTTACACTTCACGTCTCTCGCGGCAATTCCCGTAAGTTTTTATATTTTTTCTCCATTTCGCGGCAATTGATATGACATTTTATTTATTTTCCAAACATTAAATAAGGAATATATTATTGGTCTTGCGGTAATTGTCTTAAGTCCGATCACACGCCATAATCCCGCCATTGTGCAATTTTTCTACGTGAAAAAAAACATATTAAAATAGTTTAATTGTGAAATAAATGATCCCTAACGTTTCATAAATGTAAAATGTGTTGTTCCTTTCAAAATAATAAAAATTCGTTATTCTTTCGTCGTCTACATGTATTTTCCCCCCTCAAGGTTTGTACATACGTGCCGGTGCGTGACTCGAAGAAGGATATATCGACGCGAGCTACCAAGTAATCGGATTGCGGCTTGGATAGATCCTTTGGTAACATTCAGTTGAATGGCGAGCCAATTCATTTGTCATTGCCGTCTACACGGCTGGCCCCTTCCGATCTCTCGTATCTCTCTCTCTCTCTCTCTCTCTCTCTCTCTCTCTCTCTCTCTCTCTCTCTCTCTCTTTCTCTTGCTCTCTTCACGAGACTCTCTTCCGTTTTTCTTCTTTAGCATTTTCGCTCTCGTTTCCCTCTTTGACTAGAACAGTCACGACTCCGTTACGAGTCAGTAGTGCGACTACGTATAGTGTAGATATAGGATTATAGGAGCCATCAGGATTACTGTTACCTGAGGCACGTCTACCTGTTCTACGTAGCCGTATCACAGTCTGGTAACAGAGTCATATATATACAAATACGTATATATATATATATATATATATATATATATATAGGTGCGCTCAATTCCATTTCACTTGGTCCATTTTGCGCTTGAGGCTTATTACGTCTCACCCTCCGTCTATTCCAAGCGGGCTGCTCCCTTGCCGTTAACAGCGATTACACGCTCGTACGATTCGACTCTGTTACATGTACACGCTCGTAGGTCGATCCTTCCTTGTCCATCTCGTCGTGTGGCCGGCCTGTAGTAGTCGTTCCAGGGTCCAATAGCGATTACGAGACGATACTCGCTGCGGCCGCAAAGCAGCCCCCGCGCTTGTACACCCTGAGGGGCTTTCCTCGGACCAACGTCGGACGAGAGGTCATCCCCTTTGCAGCAATCACACGCTATCGATACAAGATTCCCTCATCCCTACCATCTAGGACTTTACGTGCCTCTGGGCTTGCCTTTCCCCCTTAATATATATATATATAGATTCGTGTTACGTAATTGACTGAGGATCATCAACTGCTCTGGCTCCACGTGACAATCTATACATCGTACACGTATTACCGTTTCGTGTTTGTATCAATCTATCGAGACACCGAATGAGAGAGGGCTGAAGAGAGTGAGTGTAAGAGAGTGAGTGAGAGAGAGAGAGAGAGAGAGAGAGAGAGAGAGAGAGAGAGAGAGAGAGAGAGGAAGATTGAGTTTTCTCGGGCGTTCCAACAATTACGATTTTATCAGCGTTGATTATTCTCCCCCACATATATACGGGATTGCTATTCTTATCGGAGGGTACACACAAACTATTTTTGATGAAGAAAAAGTCAAGGGAAGGAGCTTAGAATTGAGGCTATACAAGGTTGACATAACCTCACAAATTTTTGGACAGAGCTTTCTCACAGACGGTTAGATTTTTTAAGAAAGACAACGGGCCAAGGTGGAATCCATACACGCAGAGCTTAGTGACTTTTTTTGGCCCTAAATATGATTCATTACTGATTAATTCATTACAGTAGGGCAGGGAGGGGCATGTGGAGCAGTCGGGTAAGTTGGGAAATTGAAATATCTGGAAAACTAAGCACCGCACGCGGGTTGCATCAAATGGCGGAAAGAGAGGTATAGGGGAGAGGGAACACAACACGCCATCGCTCGTTGCCATGTGGCGCACGAGACGGTAACACGGGACGTTTCATTATTTTTGCACCCAAAATAATAAAAAAAACGTGATTGAAAGATTTTCCTCTACCATTGTATGAGAAAAAATATTTCAAAGTTCATTGGAATTAATGTTAATGTTCCAAAACCTGACTAATTAACAAGTAACTGTTGGTTTATTACTGCATCGTACCAAACCATGTTGCATACGTCCGATTTTTTAATGCAATTCTTACTTTGCCCAACTTACCTCATACGCATGCTTAACTTACCCCACTATCGGGGCAGGTTGAGCAAATATGGCCTTAGTCATTTAAGAGCGATTATCTGTGAAACAATAAGGATAAGAGAAATTTCGTCTACAGACTTTTTTTCCCAGATAAATTTCCTATTCACCACAATATATTTGATTTTTATCCGGCAGACTTTAAGGTATTACAGGGCGATAATTCCAAACTTGCTCAACATGCCCCTCCCTACCTTCATTACTAAATCTACTGAGAAATCTTGGTTCGAAAAGTTCTGATATCTCTGTCGTACTCATATGCCTCGAGGAGGAGCTTTTACTTTGCCTTCAGCGGAGCTGAAAGCCACCCGCCCGATTGGCATCAATATCTGGTCGCCTACTTAGCAGATAAGATGAATGATATTTTTAAAAAATCTGAGTATCACTTTGATCTCTTTCTGCGGAAACGTACAAATTTTTTACGTATCTCCATATTTTTGAGGTTTTTTTTTCGCAGAAGGAAAGTAGCAACGAGGGCCTCAAACCACATCGTTGTTTTTGCAATGCAACGAGATGTGGCAATTCATCGTAACATAGTTGCACTAATTAAAAGATACATCACTTTAATAGGTTGCATATAAATGTTTTAAAGGAGTAATTGTCAAAAATTCGCAAAGATATCTATCGCACATTATTTATCGGTATTTTGATCACATGAAATTTGTTTTAAATAAAGTTAACAATAAATTATTCATGTCCGTGTACGTCGTTCAGGCCTCTGGCGGAAATATACGATCTCAAGGGTTGCGTGATAACTGCCCTATAGATTGATGGGCCAAAAAATCCAAAAAGATTCTGGTAGAGTTATGTTATACTTATAGTCTGTCGAGACAATTCTGTTAATTTGGAGAAAAGTACAAGATATGACATTTTGAAGTAGAAATATTTTGCAGCCAAATGTTTATGAAAAATGTGCTGAATAAACAACTCAAGAAAATGGGGCCAAGTGTATATAATGTAAAAAAATATTTTAAACTATTCAGTTTATGGTACAGACAGTTATAAGGGTGTAGTTTCGAGAAAAAATGAGCTTAACCCTTCGTGGTCACTCATCCAAATTCAAGCGCGGTGGTCACACTTGGATCGATTCTACCCAGTCAGTTTTAAAAGAAGTATTGTGACCAAGCTATCCGCCCGAAGTGGTTTAAAAAATTACAGAACATGCTTTGAATTTTCTAGATGATGTACGAAAAATTTATTCATGAGAAATAAAAAAAATTCATAAAGAGGAGAAAACGCAAAAAAAACACTTTTTCGCTAAAAAAAATCATATTTCCATGAATTTTCAACATTTTTACCTACAATTTGGACGTGATACTCCTTGGATATGCTAATTTTGGGAAAAAAATAGTAGCATAGTGCGCGTTCCAAAAACAGTATTTATTCCGACATGTGAAGAGGGTAAATTTTATGGTATGAGGATACTTCAGACTCCAGGTAAGATGGCGAATACAGTCCCATTCGAAGCCGGGAACTATTATATATTTACGCCAAAAATTTATCGACGAGTTGATTCTACTCAGGGTGACCACGAAGGGTTAAAGTTACCACGATAAGTTACTTCATCCCTAATTGAGAAATCAGATTATTTTTAACGCTTAAATGTACAGAGAACGATAACCAACCATAAAAATATCGATTTATTAAAAAATGTTGGAGGTATGTAAGGCCTTAATCATCCCATGCGAGTAATTGAAATTTTCGTAATCACTTGCGCCACGTTACGGTTTTCAGCTTCCGAAAATGGCTTTTGTTCGTACTTTCGGCTATAATTTTTTTTTACAGCGAGTATTTTGACATTGGCATATGCATTTTTCCACGTATCCTTTATCATTTGTGGAAGATAATCCGTGCATTCATACATATATATTCCAATGTTACTTCTTCTGCGCTCTCTTTCCGTCTGCCTCCCTCGCCACCCCTTCCCCCCTCTCTCTCTTTCTCTACCTTTTTCAGTATCTACTTTTTCTAAATGGGTTCTGCAACTAAAGATTCCCGACCCACATTTCACTCGGCAAAGGATTATCCGAAATATATTACCGACGTCGTCGGCTTTTTTCACCGCGCATTTCGTTCATTTCATTGACGCGACAGGAGAAGGTTTGCATGTATAAAACTGCACTGACGACACTCATTTTTCGTTACTCGAGGCTCAATTAACACAGCTCCGCAATTCTTATTCGTCATAAAGGATATGCAACGATGGCTCTTCACCTTGATTCCATTTTCCTCATTTGTAATTCACTTTTTTTTCATTTCATTATTTTTAATTGAGCCTTTGTAAATAATATTTCCATTTTACGTATAAAAACGTTCACGAATAACTTGACGAGGATGCCACGTATAATCGCAATTCAAAAAATGGCGAAATTTTGCCATCATTAAACTCTCGCAAACTGAATTAAATTATGATAAAGAAATAGAAGAATAAAACATCTCATAATTGATGCTTCACACTGGATCAAGTTTATTGACTTCCTTATTTTATAAAACTCAACATACTCCGTTGTTTTCATTAATGGACATTCCTCACCCTAATAAAAATATTTTTATGCAAGGCAAAAGTCTTGTCAATATTACAATTGATTTAAAAATTGAAGCGACCAAGAACTTGGATCGTAAACGAGTAAGTTAAAAATCACCTGCCCTTGTGCGCATTCATCGAACCGCTGAAGCCAGCTTCACTTATCGTTTTCTGCCGACGTGGATGACGATTCAATTTTATAAGTGATTTGAGACAAATAGAAGTGTCTTTCGACAACCGCCGACAACAATTCGACATATTAAAATTAGTGCGCGATTATTCTCAGCGGTTCTACTACTACAAATTATTAAACATTTTACAATTGTTTTCTTTTTTCCATCTCTCCGTGCTTGTTCAAAAAAAAAAAAAAAAACGCGATATTTCATTATCCCGGCCGACTAATTGCATGGTCGTCCCCGGGCGTACGAACCCACGGTGGCTCGCGACTTCAACGAGTGCTAGACAAATATATTCGCGAATAACGAGTGGCCCGCGTCGGTTGAATCTATTCGAGCCTCGTTTTCGTTTCGTCCATCACTGCGAATGCCTGCAATTTGAATAATGATGTAGCGTACGATGTTAGTCTTCTCTCTCTCTCTCTCTCTCTCTCTCTCTCTCTCTCTCTCTCTCTCTCTCTCACTCCCGCGCGTGGCACAATATTATGTCATCAATTCCACTCATTTTCATGTTCAAACACTTCATAGGGGCCTGCCCATGCAGATGCTCGTTTATAACGGTTGAGTATACGGTTGGAAATAAACGAGCATAGCTCATTAACGCAGTAGGTGCCCGGGATTTTAGCGAAAAATCACTTCATGAAACTCTACCAGATATATTTTATTTTCTCTCTCTCTCCCTCTCTCTCTCTCTCTCTCTCTCTCTCTCTCTCTCTCTCTCTCTCTCTCTCTCTCTTTCGTTTTACCGTTTTCACTGCGGATTTTTCTCTTCATATATTTAAGCGCGTACTAGAAAGCACCCTTGGGATAAAAGCTCATTTGGCATAAATGTTACTGCAATTACGAGTCTGTAGATAGACAGGGGTAAAAGTAGAGTCGATAGATACAGCACAATATACAGACGTATACAGGGGCTCCCATTTAAATAGACCCACTCAAATAACTTTGAAATTGTTGACGATACAAAAAAAAAGTTTGAAGCAAAAGTTAAATGGTTCTCGACATTATCAGGTGTGGTAATTTCTTTCGATATGGGTGCATGGAGGACATTCGAAGGTCTTTGCTTTTCATATAGAGGATCATATTTTTTCTTAATACCACATTTTTTATTCCAGTTTATCGTTGGGTATAACAATTGATTGTAATTTATTTTTATCAAGCACTATGGTAATTTACTCATGATTGAAAAGGGCCCGCGGTTGGAACTAATGCGGTTCCCCGCGAAAGAAATACCTTAAGGCCTTAGACCACTCTAGAGGCCAAAAAAGGGCATGTTTTGTGATTTTTTTTCAGCGAAACCAGCAAATAAATCGGAATTATAAATATAGGGGTTTTATTACACATCTAATTGACTATACAAAATTATTTTTTTCCCAGCGATACATGTCAAAATGGCGACTGAGCAGCATTTTTCCGATGACGCCTTCGTTTCTGAAGGGTCAACGGCCGGACCAACAGCTCCTATAATTTTTGAGTTATGATGAGACACTAAATTTTTTTCGATTGTATATAAGAATAGCTATAGAAGTAAGTAGGATTTTTTTGATATATTGTTTTTTGTCAAAATGGCGCATTTCTAAAACAAAAGTATGCCATGAGAAAATCGTCAGAAAATTGTTTATAAAAAAGGAACTATGCAATGTAATAAAACAATCCTACGTAGTGCTTCAGAAAATGTAATTCGAAATTTACAGTTAAAATTTCAAGTGGATCGGTTGAAATTTGTTTGAGTTATGAGTCCGGCCTACTTGAAAAATGTAATTTTGAGATAAACGCGTTTAAAGTTAGTAGAAAGGCACGACATGAATCAAGAGGGGTTGCGCTACAATTCGAAAATCAAGTACTTAGAGATTTTTCACACTCATTATCTTTTGGAATATAATTTTATAGGTGCTAAGGTACATTTTTAACAGACAAAAAAAATCGATTTTTAGAAAATTCTAGAGTGGCCTGAGGCCTTAACTGAAGCTTGACTGAACGATCCTTTCCTACTCAACAGGTGACTGTCACCCCGTCGAGTGGTTCGAATCCTCCGCACTGATCGGAAAATTAATTTCCTCCAACCGTACAATTTTGAAAATGCAATAATTTCTTTTGAAAAAAAATTCTTCTCTTTGTGCATTTTCTTCCCCCGGTAGTGGTGAGTTTTCTTCCCTCAGACTTGCGTAAATATATCCTCGTGTCTTGGGAGTTGCACTCTCGCAAACTTTGCCATATATCTACAAGCACTTATCGCTCTCCTTCAGTTCATCTACTTCCTCTTCTCCTTCTCGCGCTCGTCTTCTTCTTTCTTTTCTCGCGATCGCGCTCTTTTTTCGCTTCTTCTTTCGCGCACGGCTTAACTCCCCATCCGAAACCCTAGCCCAACTTTACCGTTGTGGCAATTCACTATCGCTCGCACCATCATCCCCTTCGACTCTCGTTTCTCACATTATATATATATAAATATATATATATATACCTGTGCCCTTCCACATCCAACCTTCCCTCTCCATTTTGCGTTTCCGGTAGTAAATTATAAGGCCGCAAGTGCATTATCGGGTAATTTAGAGGAGGCCCGAGAGTATCGAGGGGGTGTAAGAAAGAAGAGAGAGAAAGAAAGAGACAAAGAGAGAGAGAGAGAGAGAGAGAGAGAGAGAGAGAGAGAGACTTCGGTACAAAGAGGAAATGGTGAACAAGCTTCAAGCTCTGGGAAAACCAAACCAAGGCGCATTGGGACAGCAGATGTTAGCTCTCTCTCTCTCTCTCTCTCTCTCTCTCTCTCTCTCTTTCTCTCTTTCTCTCTGTACATACCTTTTTCTCTCTAAATGAAATTCCGGATCCGCGAAATAAAAACGCGGTGCATTAGCAGTGCAAACGGATAAATCGATTATAGAATCCTTTGAAAGGCTGCTTCATCCGTTTGCCAAGAGCACAGTGAACTTTGATGATCGAGTACACACCGAGATCAGAAAAACGACAAAGGGAAGGCGTGTCTCCATCTTGAGGGACGGATTCCTTAAAAAAAATACATGGAAACTAAACATATGTATTAGGGTGGCTGCAATTTGGGTCAAATTTGAATTTTCAAAGTCCCCTTGTAAAGACATAATCAAGATATATAAAAAAATTATGTGCAAAGTTTTAAGATGCTTGGAAAATTTTGAATGGTGCCTGTGAGGGTTTGAATATTTAATACAAAAATACATGTGTTTTGCCAAGTTATTACTTAATTATTTCTCATGCTTAGGAGATTGGTGGGAAAAAATCTGAAACTTGGTACACATATTGTGCACATTATGAGGTATATGATCAAATTTTTACAGATTTTTCCGGCAATAGTCACTAATGAATGAAACTCAAAAAAATGAATACGCGGTTGTCATTGCAATGCCAGTAATAATGACAATTATTACTGGAAAAATCTGTAAAAATTTGTTCATATACCTCATAATGTGCACAATATATGTGCCAAGTTTCAGATTTTTCTCACCAATATTATAAGCATGAGAAATAATCAAGTAATAAGTTGGAAAAACCCATGTATTTTTGTATTGAAAATTCAAACCCTCGGAGGCACCATGAAAAATTTTCACAGCGCCTTAAAACGTTGCACATCATTTTTTTTAGATACCGTGATTATGTTTTTACGAGGGGACTGGGAAAATTCAAATTTGACCCAAATTGCAGCCACCCTAATACGTAAGTATATTCTGTCGTAACACTTTCATTGAAGAGGACATACATTATTATGGAAATCAGAAACTTCTCACTGCTTTCTACAACAAGTTGATGAGATTTTTAGTTGCGAACAATGTAAACGAAGCCGTACGACGAACCTGGATTTTGCTTAGTGTAAAACTATTGAAACCTTAACTAGAGCCTAGTCGTTGGTACAGACTCACTTGACTTATAAGGCAATGTAATGAATGCAAATCAGATTGCAAGCGCGCATTGAACGTAGTGACCATCACTTTGGGCAATGTTTATGGGAGTAAGTATTTGCAACGTTTATTTAAAGGGATACATCTCCTTGGTGCTCGGAAAAATAGGTACACATTTTTTTAAACTTTTGACGCGACTATCAAATATACGAAATAATTTTTATTTTTCACAAATACATTATAGGTTCATAACCAAATAAAAAAAAAACGAATAAAAAAAATTAAAATGCCGGCGATATGATCGTCTAGCAGAACGCTCTTCTGAAAATCCGATTTTTTTTCAATCTCAAGGTGGTGTCTAATCAATTCTAGGTTAAAAAAAATTATTTGATCTTATCGATTTTGTTAACTGAAACTTGATCCGTCGTCTTGAAATTTGGTGTGTCAGCTTATTCCTAGTACCTTGATAAAATTCTGAAAAGAGTGGTCCCATTAAAAAAAAAGCAGAGGTGACTTTATAATCTCCGAAGCGCCTCCATCCGGATGAACCTCGTAGCCACCACTCGATGATTCCGTTCGAGGTATGCAACTTTTGCAGAAAAAGTTTTTTTTTCCTAAATCTAATAGGTTAGAGAATATTTCGACTGCTAATAGTTGTTACCTCACCCGGTATTTACATATGTTTTATAACGCTTACGCCGAAGAAACGCGAAAACAGCAACAATTAATTGCGCTTAAACAACACTAATTACACGATTAACCAATTAATTCACGGTGAAACAGCTAAATTGCAAGCACGGTAAAACCTGAGAACGAAAAAAGTCATGAAAAATCGGAAACGGGGTAGCGATAGGTAGTTACGGAACACACCAGGCCAAGAATTATGCGCGTTGATACAAATGTGGAATCGATTGCGGCGAATAAATGTACGAAAAAAAAATCTGTGCGAGCAAGAGGTGAAAGGAGGGTGGATTAATGTTCTCGGCGAGTGTGCAAACACTCCGAAAGCTCCCCTCGCATCGCTTCGGTTGGTTATTTCGATAACCGGTGTACGGGTGTGACGTCAGTTTTGGGGTGGGTGAAGAAGGATGGAATATGGGCTGATTTCAGTGGGCTTTCGCGCAGAACCTCGTCGGCAGTAGAGAATATGTATATGTGTTGGGACAGATACCAAACATTATAATATAGGTGTATGTATTTAGATCAAAAGACGGAAAGATAGAGAGACAGAGATAGAGAGGGAGAGAGAGAGAGAGACAGAGAGAGAGAGAGAGAGAGAGAGAGAGAGAGAGAGTGAATACTCATTGGTATGTACAAACACATATGGTACAAGGTGATTTCGAAGACATTTGACTTCGAGGACCGTCTTCAAAATTGCCATATGTACTAATAGCCGGCATTACGTAGATATGACGAATTCAAAATATCCCATCTCTATGTACAAACGCACACAGTTACATGTGTGTGTATGTAGGGGAAATACGCATTGGTCCCGTAGATACATTCAGCAATCTCTTGCGAGCAATCTCTTATCAGTAGCCGGTGAGCATAAACTATCGCCGTGCACCAGCTGGACTTTGGTCAGTCGAGCTCTATTCACCGCAGCAATTGCGTCATTGCCTATACAATACAAAACGGGGCGATACACCCTTTTTGCATATATTCTCGGGCGGGTGCATTCCAAATCGTATATATATAATATGGGCTAGGTTCGTTCTCGCAGCTTCCAACTCTGGCTTTTCTCTCGTTTACCCGTGACGGATTAACGCGTTACGGCAACTAAATTATGGCAATAGCTGGCGGATAAATAAATAAGCTGAATGGGAGAGAGAAGGAGAGGAGAGCGTGAGGTCATTCGAGGCAAATATAATTGCCAGTGAAACTTTAACGAACGATTATTCGTACGAGTAAAATATTTCGGTAACGTTAAAAACCAAGATTTTCCTTCCCTGTTGAGATTTTGTTGGGGTGAAAGTCTATTTTTGGAAACCAATGATCCCTGGATACATCGTGGTATATTGCTTCACGGTGATGGCGGAATGAAGCAGTTCCCCAGCATCCATGTCCTCACTTCGTACTTCAAGCCAATCAAGAACTTCAATTTAAACGTGGTTGGAATATAGTAGCGGTGGTCTGCAGCAGCTGTGAGGCTGCGTTATTGAATTGAGGAATCGAATATTCATGTCAATAGGAAGTCTCATTGCAGATATGTTTCTTCTTTGGGGGCAGAAGCGGACTCTAATGACATTGGCGGTATGGGTTTTTGAATAGCGTTGTTTTTTTATGCTTTCAAGATCGAAATCGTTAGCAGGGGCGCGAGATAATTCTATACGTTCGAGTTTTTTGAGCAAGGAGATTCTCAGTGACATAATTGGGAAACGAATAAGCCTGAACTTGATCAATGCCTCGGTCGTAGAATCCCGCTGAAATGTCATGGGTCACACTTGTGTGACTCGTTAACATGATCTCTTTTAATTGTGTTTATAATCGTGTCGTTCAAGATAAGCCATACTTGTGGAATTAATAGCGGTTCTATTATACCTCAAGAACATTGTTAATTTTGAATTCTTTTAGAATAGAAGTGTCCACGAAATAAGCTCAATGTTTGCTTAATAACATATTGTTTTTCCAAATCCCAAATAAATAATCCAGTAGACAAAAAATCGAAGAAGATCGACTTTTTTTCGGCCCGCCATAGCGGGGTCCTTCTTTAAGGCCTTAGGCAACTCTAAGGGTCAAAAAATGGCATGTTTGTGATTTTTCTTCAGAGAAACCATAAAATAAATCGGAATTACAAAATAGGGGTTTTATTATACACGTAATTAACTATACAAAATTATTTTTTCCCAACGATACATGTCAAAATGGCGACTGTGCAGCATTTTTCTGATGACGCCTTTATTTCTGGAAGGTCAACGGCCGGAACAACAGGTTCTATAATTTTGGAGTTATGATGAGGCACTAAAGTTTTATCGATTATACATAAGGATAGCTATAGAAGTACGTAGGATTTTTTTGATATATTGTTTTTTGCCCAAATGGCGCATTTCTAAAACAAAAAGTATAAAATGCCATGAGAGAATCGTCAGAAAATTGTTTATAAAAAAGGAACTATGTAATATAATTTAAAAAATCTTACGTAGTGCCACAGAAAATGTAATTCTAAATATACAGTTAAAATTTCACGTGAATCGGTCGAAATTTGTTTGAGTTATGAGTCCGGCCGACTTGAAAAATGAAGTTTTGAGATAAACGCGTTTAAAGTTAGTAGAAAGTCACGACATGAATCAAAAGGGGTTGCGCTAGAACTCGAAAATCGAGTACTTGAAGATTTTTCACACCCATAATCTTTTGGAATATAATTTTATAGCTACTAAGGTACATTTTAAACAAAAAACATCGATTTTTGGAAAATTCTACAGTGGCCTAAGGCCTTAAGAAGTACTTAGAAGGAGCGAGCTGGGAAATCATGTCGCACGCGTCATATTCCTCAGACATCGCTCCTTCCGATTACCATTTGTTCCGGTCGATGCAGTCAGCGCTTACGGCTGAGCACTTCACCTCGTACGACGGAGTCAGAAAACGGATCGATGAACGGATGGCCTCAAAACAAAAAGAATTCGTCCGGCGTGGAATCCGATTGTTGGACCAAAGATGGAGCAAGGTTGTGTTTTCCGATCGGCTATACTTTGAATCAATCAGTTTGTCGATTTGCTGCCAAACCACTATTTTGTCTTCCGGTAAAAAATTGGCGATTTTATATACAACCACCTAATATATTCGGTGTATTAGGCTGGTAAAACCACAAATTAATTCGGTCCGTTTTCAAAAGATGACTCTGGCTGTTATGAATGTTTCATAGTGACAGCTGATTTCGGTGGTTTCAGAGAGGTTAGACATCTGTCAATAACATTCAGTTTATATCGCTTTGAATTCCATTAAAAACCTTGTTTTTTACTGTGTTTGCGGGAAGTTTTACTTTTCTGCGGGAAGTTTTACTTTTCTTCCACTTTTCTTCCAATGCGCTCGCCTTGGGTAGCCAAATGAGCCAATGAGCTGCTACAACCTGGCGATTCCATTACGGGCGGTCGGTATAGACTACAATTAATTCGTTTGAGCCGTGCATTACAAAAAAAATGGCCGGAATACGAACAAAGACATGACACAATTATTCTTCCGCATGACAACGCTCGGCCTCATGTCGTAAAATATCCCATTTGAGCGTTTCCAAAAATATTTGGAAACGCTCAAATGGGATATTTTACCGCACCCGCCGTATTCTCCGGACATTGCTCCTTCTGATTACTGGTTGTTCCGACGGATGCAGCAGGATTTAGGAGGTCACCGCTTCACTTCATTCGCAGAAATCGAAAATTGGCTCAAAACTTGGATCGCCTCAAAAGACGAGACTTTTTTTCGAGATGGAATTCGAAAATTGCCTGAGAGATGGGAAAAAGTAGTAGCCAGCGATGGACAATACTTTGATTAATCTATTCTTACCTTTTATTTTGAAATAAATGGATTTTTTACCACAAAAAAACGGACCGAATTAATTTGTACGCCCAATATATACATATATATGAGTGTGTAAAAGTGATTCGAAAGGACCTCGTCGTTGAGCAGGACCGTCCTTGAACCAGCCAGATGTCCTAACCCCATTTTTATATATGTTTGTGTCTGTGTGTTATCCTCACGTCGTTTTTCCGAACAGGAAAACAAGTCCCTGGAGATCCGTAGAATAGAAACGGTAGTCGACGTATAGTGACGTGTGTTACGAGAACCAATGGCTAACAAACCGCGATCCTTTTTCTTTCGGCCAATTTTTTGTTTGCTTTTTTTTACCCCTATCTCAACACCCCGCCTCTTTTCTGTCCACTCGGCTAGAGTCTTGCCTCGCCCACGTCGCATTTTACCCGGTGCTTTCCTCTATCTTGGCGGCCCGCTTGTGGTCTATACCTGTCAGTGTGTGCGCATGTGTGTCTATTCGACGAGTATAGTCTTGATGTGTGCCTGGATATCACCCAACCTGACCTGACTCACATCCAAGAAGCCTGTCTCGCTCTCTCTCTCTCGTTTTCTCTCTTTCACCCTCCCTTTTCCGTACAACCGCATCCCGGTGCGGTCCTCGCTTGTCTTAGATTGACTTTGATCGAGTTAGCTCGTCGCGATTTTTATCCCCCAATTTACGGAGTCTCTGTCTTTTCCGCAGTTTCTTTTCTTTCTTTATCTTCTTTCTTTTACCCGGATAACAAAACGATGCCGGACTTCCATGGTCGTTCTACTTCTTTTTTTTCTCTCTCTCTCTCTCTCTTTCTTTCTTTCGGGCTTTTGCCTCGTCTTGCTGGAATTGAAGAACCATCGAGAGAAAAAGAGAGAGAGAGAGAGAGAGAGAGAGAGAGAGAGAGAGAGAGAGAGAGAGTAGCCAATAAAAAGTGTTTTGGAACTTGGCCGTATCGAGAAACCGATAAAATCATAGAAACAGTCAAGAAGATTGTAACAAGGGCTGCATGGAAAAAATCGCGAGAGAGCAAGGCCGATGAGCCGAAAGGGGATCACGAGGTGATGATTGCTCGTGCGATTGACGCATAAAAAACGCGCTCGCAAAGAATAAGGGAAGAAGAGAATAAGAGGGGTGCCGAAAGTGATCGAATGCCCGATACGACGGCAGCCAAGGGTTACCTGTGTGAGGCTATTGAAACATCGGCCCCCTACCACATCGTACACCAACGCAAGCGTCAACGTGGACTGGGAAAAGGAAAACCTCGGCATTCGCAGCCCCTTAATCGCATACTTTTTTGTTTTGTTTTTAATAACGATCGTCACGCAGTTGCATGGTCTAAACGTGTAACGCTGTAACGATCGAAAGAACAAAAGAGAAGAGAGAGAGAAAAACGATCGTCGACTTCATCACGTACAACGGATACTACTTCGACCCTCCCCTGATCGCGCGCACTTCTTTTTATTTCCTTGCTCCCCCATCTCGTATACATTCTAGTTCCGATCGTTTATCCACTTACTTACCCTCCGCTCGATTGTCGTTGCACACGATTATAGAATGACGAGAGACAGACTGGAAAGAGAGTGAGAGAGACAGAGAGAGAGAGAGAGAGAGAGAGAGAGAGAGAGGAGGCCACGCGAGAAAGTGAAAAGTATGGAAAGTGGTGGATGGAGGGCCATATTGGATGGAGAACGAACGTGATACAGGGGAGGGCTTATACAGCGGCAAGCCATGTGCAAACTGCCGGAGGTAATGGAGGGCGCGAAGGGCGGTGAGGGGGTGAAGGGGAAAATGTGTTATATGCAAGCTTGCGGGCTTGTTTCAGCTGTATAACGTTCGGAGAGTATGGGAATCGATTATTCGTGTTGAATCTGCGAAGACCGTAGCGTATAACTCCTAGGCTGCCTGTATTACTATCTACAGATCTTGCTCCAACGGCTTATCGTTGGATATACGTTGACGGCTTCTCTCCCTATACACCACGACTCCCTTCACCTTTACGTGAGTATCGTGACAACATCCCGACCTGGACGCGACCATCGATCAAGTCCACTGGCTCTACCCGGTTAGTTCGCGCTTCCCGAGCGTGCACAGAATAGCCAGTGCGACCTGGCAGTCCGTCACATATACGCACATACATATATATATATATATATATATATATATATATATATATATATATATGGACACATGAAGTGCGCTTTACAGCAGACGGGTTTGATATTTTGGTGCAACGATCGACTATAATTATCGGCCCGCGGCGTCCATCAGATCCGCCGGATATGCCGCTTGCTTACTGTATGCGGTACATCATCGATTGTGGAAAGTCTTGTCGATCACCGTTGTCAAAAGATAAATGAAAACGTCAATATGGTCTTCATCGAGTCGGTGTCAGGGCAATCTAGTCAGAGTGACGTCATCCTGTAATATAGAATGTGAGGATTGATCATGGGAAATTGGGTACTTATGTAGCATCCATTTCGAGCTGATCAACAAATTATATCTTTTGGATGTGTGTATAATTGTGTAGCGAAAATCGAGTAATATTTCATAGAATTTCTGAGATCTGTGGCCAAATAAGTCATCCAAGTGGTTTCTGAGGATTAGCCTATTTATTTTCCAACAATATCCCTTCTTCTTTCTGTCCTTCGTTCCCCAAGTAATCAGCTTAAAAATCTTGGACTTTTCTTACGATCGATTATAACCGCTGCGATCAATCCGCGCCAAAGTCTTTTTTCCTTTCCTGTACCGATAAAATATTGACGTTTTGACAAATTCAGTGGGCGTTCGCAGTTCGTATTTATTTATTGCGTAGTCGAAGACACCCCCGTACAGTTCATTTCGCCAGTATCGAAGCTCATTGATCGTCACCCTAATGCGAATGCGCAGTGCCTAACGATCGGGTAGTAAAGTAAAAAAAAAGTAATACAAGCAGAGCTTGGCCGGAGCCAAGCACGGGTGGAGAGAGAGAGTGAGAGCGAAGCACTTAACGGACGGTTAGTAATTTGCCATGGTTGTTAGGCAACTCTGAACTCGACCGCAATTGAGTCGTAGTAGATACAGCGACTGATGCTCAGACACGCCTATTCGCCGCATCGTCTATACATAGTCCACCAACTGCATTAACGCGAATCATGTACGTTCACCATTCACGGCCGAATCGTGGCCGTCCTTGATTCAAAAGCAGCTCGGTGTTTCGATATCGACAAACGTAGCAAAGTTACTCGATGTTAATTTTTTTGTGAATTGCCGGACAATAAAATTCATTTTTTTCATTGCGTTAGACGGATTGCTGATCAATATTTCTTAAGGTATTCCTTTCACGAACCAGAATATTTAACAATTGTGATTTTCGTCTACAATTAAGCAAAAATACATCCCAGTTTACTGGTAAAATTTCAAGCCAAGTTACCGAGCTTTTAACAAAAAATAACAACTTTAAAAATCGTCTCATATATGCAGCACTTCATGGAGGTGACATGCCGGCCATTTTTATCCAATGATTTATATACTAAGTAACTCTAGATGCCTGATATAAACTGCTCTAAGCATGTAAAGAATTCTGAAGATAATAATATGACAATAAAAACAAGGGGTTAATGAATTATTAAAGAAAATATTAATGATAAAACAGAAAAATGTGACTAGCAAAAGAATTTTCTTAACCGCGACTTTTCACAGAAAACGTAAAAATGGTCTAAATCTATCAAATGTATGCGAAATATTTAATTTCAGTTCATCGTTTGCCATAATATTTGATAGTAACTTATTTTTATTAAGTGCCACTGTAATCCACTAATGATTCGAAAGAGCCCTGTTTATGTGCCCACACAATACAGCCCTCCGCGAACGGAATACTTCAACATTCCTTTGGATGCCCTTGCAAGCTTTTACGAGCACAGTCCTTTTGACTTTTACCGCCCACTTGTCACTTCATTATTTTTAGTTCCTTTCGCCCAGTCACTCGTTTCCTAACCGCACATTAAAGATTGCAGCATTGAAATGCAATGAAAATTAATATTTCTGAGTTACTTCAATTTTTTGTAACAGATGCTTAGAAAAATCTACCAACCATTTTTTGAGATACTCATGGAGAGATGTAAAGGGTGTCTAAATGATCTGATATTTTAATTTATTAATAAAACGTATTATTTATTTGAAAAGCACGAATATTTTTATTTTAATATAAGGTAGAAAAATGGAGGTTATGTGTGGAACACAATATTCGATAGATGGTCGCCTCGACCCTGTTTGAAATTTTCAATAACATTTTGGCATAATTGCGGAATAATTTCATTAATAGTGCGTCCAATTGTTTCCTTGAACTCCGGAATGGTCTGTTGATCATCGGTATACACTTTTCCTTTCAGAAAACGCCAAAGAAAGAAATCCAATGGCGTCAAATCGCACGATCTTGGTGGCCAGTTCACATTGCCACGGCGCGGGATAACACGACGATGAAACTTCGTCTTAATAACTGCATTATATCGCAGTGAATTTTCACAATTTATATGCGTTGCTCGATCGTGTAATTCTGCATGACTAAACCTCAATATTTTCTGATGTCAGTTGTCAAAGATTACTACTCTATGTTCGCCACAAAAAAAAAAAAATGGCGCGCAATTTAAAATGCTAGGTCCTTTTGAGACACCCTTTACACTATGAATCGGCCAAAAAAACATTTCATATAATCATAAAAATTCAGAAACGAGAATGTAGAAAACACTGTCGCTGCTTTTCAACGATGCAACCCTCAACACCGTATCCGGATTCTCTATTGTATTTCACACTATTACTTTTAGTTTTCGAATTTTTGGTACGTTTATTTCGGGACCTACACTAGTTTTCTCCCATCAAAGAAAAAAATCTTTCATAAACGTTTCCAAAGAAAAATCTCTGGATCTTCGGATTTTGTGGACCTCCTCGTTCCAGTATTACCAATAGCGAATGCAATGGAACCGTGATAGTTATCCCCATTTCCTCTCAAAAGACAAATATCCAAGCAAAGGTATCCACACCGTTAATCCTGAATTTTATTTATCTACGGAATTACGAAGATACGCGTTGAATCAAAAGTGGCTAATTCGTATCCGAACATCCCGGTAGTTTACCTGACACACACATACATGTACACGTTTACATATTCGTAGGTATTCATAGGCGGTGTACCCCGTGTTTAAGTCGATAATTCCGAAATTCGAGCACGAAATACGAGAAACGATCGTTTGTAGGTGTATGGGAGATAGTGCGGTTGTACACGTAACCGCGGCTTGTACAGTCCACCGCAGACCCGACGATCTTTGCAATGTATACCGATTTTCCGTACACCTGAACGAGTCCAGGAACGCGAAATAACATCGCGGCTGCGTTTCCGATACACCGTGTTCGCACACTTTACATTGTCCTGCAGTTCTCTCTCTCTCTCTCTCTCTCTCTCTCTCTCTCTCTCTTTCTCTTTCTCTCCGATCCAAGCCCGAAGCGCTATCTCCGTCCTCGTTCAAGAATAGTACAAGCACACTGGAGACCAGAATACTCATAAATATGTTATTTCCCTCGGGTGAGATCATTGCGATCTCTGCTTCGCGAGCGTCTATACTCCGCCGCCTCGTCTCATATCTCTTGCCCTTGAGAACTTCCATATCTCGTGTGTATGCAGTATTCGCAAGCTCCGAGGATTCTATGTATAACTAGGGTTCGCGAATCCGTTGCGCGATCCCCGATGCAAATAGTCCACCCCCGAGTCTCGTTGCTATATCTGCCTGCTTGTCCTCTCACCATCGTACAGAGGAAGAACTTGCTCGTCTGAACGCACATGGAGCTGTACTACTGCGTCAAATACCTAGACGGAAGTTCACTCGAACCACACTCCTCTGACAGCCCTCTGGCCAGTCTGCTTTAATGCCCGTATTTCCTTCTTTTCTTTACACGTGTAATCGTCCTGCCCTTCTTCTACTGCCACTCTCTTTCTCTCTCTCTCTCTTGGCAAGATACAACACAGAAAACTTTTCAAACGATAAGCTCTTCGAGTGGCTGTTCGCCACGACTCCATACATTGTTGTCAATCGTGTGACACTTGTGAATCACTCTGTAAAGGAGGGCACGACCCTGATCCGTCACGTTCGATAAATCCCCGGGAAATTTGGTCGATCCTCTCGCTGTTCTTGTCACTGTGAGTTTATTGATAAGAACGTACCAGCAATTTTATTAATGGGTCTATAGAAGCTTGGGGCTGAAAAAAATGGGTCGATTTGCAATTTTTTTTTCTCGTTAGGGTATTGGAATGACGACGTCGGACTTTTATACACAATTAGTACATAGTCTTGGAAAATTTGATTTTTTTTATTGGAAAATATTGATATACGATGGAATTATTATTATTCAAACAATGTGTTGCCGTTGATATAAGGACAACCGGTGTAGTTTGTTCTGGAAACTAGGGTGATCGGAAATCTAAAATATATGTAAAAATGTCCATTTAGTATAACACTGAAATTATTGCATGACCAGCGGATTTTTTGAAATTTCGAAATTTACGTAAATAGCTAGACTTAGAAGAAAAAAAAACAATTCGATTTTCGATAAAAAATTAACTTTATTAGTTTGTTATTAATGGATGGATAAGCATATGAAAAATGCATCTGGTCATACGATAGAAAATGTTGTGAATTATTCTCTGTCTCAATTTGAAGTGACTCGGATGAATAGATTTTCAGCTACGACTTACACTATTTCATAAAGCATAGTTTCGAGAAAAATGCAAAAGAAAAAAAGGGTAGATCGTGGCAGGGTGGTTCGACGTTGTGTACTGGGCGATCTGACCAGTCACAAAAATCACCATAAATCGGTAAATTTATGGAATTTTTACAAAATCTTCTCTACAAGTTGAAGTGAAGACCCTAGGCTATAAAACTAGGCAATAAAAAACTTATATTTTTGAAAATTTAAGCTTATC
The DNA here is from genome assembly GCA_963932345.1 of Ophion ventricosus. Taxonomy (NCBI): domain Eukaryota; kingdom Metazoa; phylum Arthropoda; class Insecta; order Hymenoptera; family Ichneumonidae; genus Ophion; species Ophion ventricosus. The sequence continues at coordinate 24,576,719 of OZ010715.1, read as the reverse complement.
CTGACCCCTGAATACTTTCTCAGATACAAATCAAATCAAATCAATATAATAAAGTTTAATGCAAACCACCTGTGTCAACTTATCAAATCGATATTCTCAAATGAATACAATTATATACGCATCGCCTATATCCTCTTATAAAAAATTACATTCTCACAGGAATACATTGCGTATGGAAATACAACCTTTTTTCCGTCGATAAAATCATATAGTAATAAAATCGTATTTTTAACCTCGATAAAATAACACCCCCATATAATAGTACTCGCGATATCACAACCTATAATTTTCATCCATTTTTTCTTCCTCTAAGTGAAAAACAAACATGATAAGGCTTGTTCGATTGCTACAATAAAAAAGTGAGGCAGAGTACATTGGAAAAAAAACTGACCGAACGATGCTTACGTCCGTGCTCTTCCGTTCTTTTCTCGTACCCACTGAATTTCTTCGTGCTGCCAACTTCCAGACAATTCCGCGCACGTTCCTTCATAAAACGCACCATCGAAGGTCTTACTGCGCACGAAGTATGTATTAACCGACTTGTATATATATATATATATATATATATATATATATATATATATAATTATTGAATTTGCAAGAATTGGAGCGTGGTACTTGTTCGAAAAGAACAAACACTAAAAGAAAAATAAGTACGGCAAGAAAAAAAAACCCGGAAAAAAGCCACGTCGAGTCAGAAGCAAAGAAAAGAGAAAAGAACGAGCGGGATGGGAGAGGAAGAGAGGCGGAAAAACAGCAGAAGAGCACATGGTAGCACGTCGGTACGAAGACAAATGATGATTGCGACAAACTTCCAAAGGGCTTTGTATACACCCATACACCCATACGTGTCGTATCTACGTATGGTGCATCTGGAAGGTCGTTCAGGATGAGAAAGCACTGGGTCGTGTACGATCCTTGGCTTACAAGTGAGCTAGCGAGGACCCTGTGAAAATGTAAGCGAAGCGAGTAGCGAAGAAAAAGGAGAAAAGAAGAGCAACAAGAGAAAGAAAGAAAAAAAGAGAAGACGAGTCGGACGACCAATCGTTACACTGGAAGACTCGGAAAGTCTTCCTCAGATCCTCTTGTCCATCCGAGCCGAGGGTGCACCAGAGTTTCCCTAGAATGCTAGAACTCGGAGGTATTAGTGTAAGCTGAGTCAATTGCATTTTTACGATTCCAAGTACATATACACTTTGATCGTATGCGTTTGGGTTTGTTTGTCCACATGTGCCGGTAAGTTTGTCCGACAGTCGGTTCAATACCCTTCCCGAATCTCGTGTATTCAGTCAGGAGGAAGGCCGCTGAAGAAGAGACGATGTATGTGATATTGCCGGAAGCGGAAAAGACTCATTCGTCCACGTCGCACCCTTTCGGGAGTCTCACGCGGTGCTGTTAAGCCCGTGGCGTTAACTGCTCAGCGTGGACGAAGGGCAGAGGGCATGAACTATATATTTCGAAAAAGCAGGGAGATATCCCGAGAGAAGACACTCGGGATCACTTCCCGCCTCGTTCTTCCGTACCTCAATGCCATACCGGGAGGCATAAACGCGCGCGTGTGTTTCCTCGACGACTATAAAATATTTATACGCCTGTACGTTATTTATGGAGGACTATCTTCCGTACGTGTGGAATTTGGCTTTAAGCTATTAGAGCCTGAAATCAGATGTTACCATAGAAACTTCATTGCCAGTTGCATCTCTTATTAAGGGTTGTTTTAAAAAATCCTAGAATATGAGTTTCAGTATTTGTTTTCAAGAATATTTATACCGAGTTTCAAGTTGATACACGCAAGAAATACAATTCTCCATACAAACTTTTACACCTGATTTTACACCCTTAGGAGTTGATCTTCGTAAAATCTCCTCTTAGTGCACCGCTACACCTCCTACGAAACATATCTTTCACATTTCATGTTTCTATCTTCAGTGGTATTGGCTGTGCGTTGCAAAGCTCGGTAGGAAAGTGTGACCGGCTACTGATGGCCCATTTGATGATTCCAGACTAGGGCCTTAATATAGTTAGGGAAAATTAAGATGGGCCCGATCAAATCCCGAACTCAATTTCCGCACGGAATGACGAAAAGAGAGGTATGGGGGAGGGGAACATATCACGCCATCACCCGTTGCCATGCGGCGCACGCGACGGTAACACGGGACGTTTCATTATTTTTGCATCCAAAAGTAAAAAAAAGCGTGATTAAAAGATGTTTTTCTACCATTGTATGAGAAAAAATATTTCAATGTTCATTGCAATTAATGTTAATGTTTCAAAACCTAACGCATTAACAAGCAACTGTTGGTTTATTACTGCATTGTCCCAAATCATGTTGCATACGTTGGATTTTTGGATGCAATTCTTACTTTGCCCAAATTACCTCATACTCATGCTCAACTTACCCCACTATCGGGGCAGGTTGAACAAATATGGCCTTAGTCATTTGAGAGTGATTATCTGTGATTATCTGAATCAATAAGGATAACAGGAATTTCATCTACAGACATTTCTTCCCAGATAAATTTCCTAGGTTTAATTTTTATACAGCAGACTGTTAAGGAATTACAGAGCAATAATTCCAAGCTTGCTCAGCATGCCCCTCCCTATCCTATAGATAAAGGTCTTGCGTAAGCTATTTTCACCTTCACGTATACTTCACGGATGATTCGTTCCAGAAGGGCCCGTCATTCGCACGTACCTCGGATGAATTCCAATTTGGACATAGATCTGGGCTGGATAACTCCAGTCAATTGGATTCATGAGAATTCTCTGCTATCCTTACTCCAACTACTCGTTGGCCCTTCACAGCACCTGGTTATGAAACTCTAATCCGTCGGAAGTTTTTCCACGCGGCGCCATGTGTCGACGTTAGGAGAGAGGTTGCGATTTATCGCAAGTTTTCGAAACGGCGTGTACGTGTGCGTCAGCCTGTTCGGGACACATTAGACTCCTGAATCAAGTTTCTCGGCTCTCTGGGGCTGCGTATCTCGGAGTATACCGTTCGGATAGACGTATTATTTGCAGCTTGGAGATCCCCTTAAATTTACGTTTTTCCCGCACCTCTATCCGTTCCTCACGGTCGCGATCTTTACTCCTCCATTGCGAGCTTTCCATACGATCTTTGTCTGTCGTTTGGTACGTAGAAATCTTGTTTGGTAAATACAGTCTCTACGGGGAACGTAGTGGCATAACTTACACGGGTTGGCACTCGAAGTAGCGGGATTTTCGACGCTCAGCTATCTAGATATACTCGTAGAATCATAAGAGTATTGGCACGCACGTTTCAATGAAGCGTCCTCCACTTGTGGATCCCATCCTACCGGTGTTTCTTATAGGCGTAGGGCCCGAAGCGTTTTCCACTTGAGACCAGGGTTAACGCACACAACGGGATTGACGGGACGCGTTCAAGCTCCTGTGTTTCTCGTTTTTCTGTCTGCTAGTTCGTCTCAAGCACATATATCCATGTGTATGTATAGAACTGCTTGTGTCGCCCTTTACATTGCTACCCACGCACGTATGTCATCATCGTTATTAGCTAGCGATACCACCGAGCCACCCTTGCTCTCAAAAAACGCCTGGCAATTCTACCAACGAGTCAGACGCACACATTTCCCAAGCTGATGCCCCCATCATACGCTTGGTGATCCGCTCGTTGACTCTCATGGTTTTCTATGATACGACGTACATCTCACTTCTAATTTGTCTGCCGTGTCTCGTTCAGATTTTTCCCGGAAAGGGAGATACTTGAGGCTGATCATTGATTGGCCTCCGAAAAACATCTACTGAACCGGTTCGGTGTGGGTAGCGAAGAAGATGAAGATGCTATCTCATGAGTTGGTACGTCTTTGGTTCTGTAGAAGATATCGATTGGCAATCAAGATGCAGCGATACAATATCGATTCGCGTACTTTTCCCAAGTATGAATATCGATATCCCATTCTTGATACGTCCTTAAAATGACACACGATTCACTGAAGACATGTTATTGATTAGCCACTAATGCCAATCAGTGCCTCCATTCCCTAGGGCTCTAGCTCGTCCGTTTGCTGTTTCCTCTCCGACCCTCTTTCCTCCTCACTTTGTCCATCTTTTCCTCTTTCCTTTTCTCTTGCCTCAGCGACTTGTTACCAAGAGCTCGCAATAACGCGAGCGTTCGTACAAGAGATTGTACCCGGTAACGTATCCTCTAGGAACATCCCCAGAGTCCATAAATATTAGGTCCGAATGGTACAATGGCCCATGCCATACATAATACACGTTGGCTAAGGTAGTGACGCTGGCCCGCGGTTATGGCACTCCTGGGATTGTGTTTAATACATCTTAAAGGATGCGGGAACGCGATCAAGGTGGATGGAAAACTAGAATGGCGTACCTAGCATGTTGGCAAAATTGGTCTGAGCGTATTGAAAGGTATGGAAGGTGATCGCATCAACATTGACGGAAGATCATGAACACTTTATAGTTTTAGTGGTCCGCTACTGAAACTTTACTCATCTTGAAACGGATAAATCCTTTGATGCCATGGTTATCACACTCCACACAGACAATTTCACACACAGATGGATTGTACATCGTATATATACATATACTCGACACGAACACACATCCAACTTATGGTATCTGACTCGCACGTTTGGTATTTCCTCGATGTGAGTCCTTGCCAACTCTTTTCCCGCTCCAGCTAGAAGAACCGAAGGTATATAAATACATACATATCGTAGCGCAGCAACGGCGCACTCTAACTTTCCCGGTGCAGAATCCCTCTCACGTACTGCTGATTTCATAATTTTGGCATCTTTCCCAGGACCATTCCTCTTTCCCCATCTCCTTCTTCCATTCTTCCGCATACCGCGTCTCATCTTTTCCACTGATGCTTCTTTTCTGGTACCGAGTACGTGACCGTACCTCCACTGAAATCGAGATCGACGTGAATATCAGACGAGGCTCTTGGTGTCTCTCTCGCTCCCTCTCTCCGTGCTTGTTTTTAGGGATCTTTTTTTATTCCCGATGCCACCATTAGCCAGGCATCAGTCATTCAACATGCGCAATGTTTTGAAGAATCACATCGACATCTCGCGCCCCACGGAGTCGCTATTTCTACTTGACTATCGAATTTACAATTCGACGAATAATTCTGTCTTCAACAATTGTGAAAACGTCGATAAACTGCTTTGACTCTGGTTAATTGTATAAAGTGTTGAAAAATGCGTGCTCATTTTTGTGGTGCACGAAAACCAACCGCTTTAATTATACGTAGTAAGGATTTGAGGTGAGGTAGAATTTCATAAAAGCGCTGGTAGATTCCCGAACATTGAACGACAGACATAGCAATATCGCCATATGAAGAGCATGGAATAACATTGTGTACTTAGAACGCGACGAGGTAGTCTCTTGAGAGATTTTCATTACGGTGCTCTGTGTACGGCTTTTATTTGCAGGTTGCTCACTGGCTCTCTATTGCGCGATATTACGTTGCTATGTAGGTTGTTCTTTCACGTATCGACAAACAAATACAAAACGGATGCAGGATATTTGGATCGCTTGGAATGAAGATATACATATTGAATGTACATTAACTCTCTCTCTCTCTCTCTCTCTCTCTCTCTCTCTCTCTCTCTCTCTCTCTCTCTCTCTCTCTCTCTCTCTCTCTCTCTCTCTCTCTCTCTCTCTCTTTTCTCTCTCCAATTCTAACTCGAACGATACCGTTTTTTTTGTTTTCCAACTCCTCTCCATCTCAAAGCAATATCGTTTATCAGCAACTTTTTCCTCCTGTGTTTGTGTAATTTCCCCTTGACACGCGGCTCTAGAAAAAAAAATCATCGCAACGGGGAGGTACTCTCGCTTGGCGAGACAAAAACAAAAGGTAATTAATGAGAAACAAGAGGGTTGGGGATAGTGGCGCGTATTTATACACCGCATACATCGGCGGAACGTAGATTGAAGGGTTAAATTGGTAGTTTTATTCAAAGGGCTGCCATCGTGGGTGTTCGATACCAGCAGCATCATTATGAGCTTTACAACCTCTATGCCAAATTGCTCTCTCTCTCTCTCGCGCTCTCTCTCTCTCTCTCTCTCTCTCTCTCTCTCTCTCTCTCTCTCTCTCTCTCTCTCTCTCTCTCTCTCTCTCTCTCTCTCTCTCTCCTCTCTCTCTCTCTCTTTTGCTCTCTATTTTTTATCGGTATATACCGAGCTTCATATGTTTGGTAACCGTTCTCTCGTAGCTCGTGTCCTCTCTATGCCCAGAAACGCGCAGAGCACTCAATACAGAGACATGATTAATGATGGCAATATATGCACGATGCTTGTCGTTTCGCTGTACTGGCATCACATACCTGGCACAAGTAGGGGACGGGTGAGCTCTGACGCGCCAATTTACTACGTGAGTAAGTGAACATTAGGGCAGGTGGCTATAGCACCTGACAATGGACAACGGATCGACATATATACACGCGGATATGGGTGACTGTGTGAAGAAAAAGTTACATACCGACAAACAGACAGAGAAACAAGACACTGCGGGATCTAGAGTCGAGAATGTCAACTACTTTCGCTAAATGGTTATACAATTCAAAGCTATTACCCGGTCGGCCTGAAACCCCTCGAATCATTGTCACCCGACGATGCCACCTGGGTATCTCGTATTTGCAACCCTCGGTGATCATTCTCTTGCTCCCCTGTTTTCTCTGTCCATCTCTCATTCGCCCATGCCAACCCATACGTACACTGAGATTCGCTCGTATCCGCGTGTGATGTTAGCTATACAATGCTATATTGGATATACAGTACGCATGGAAACTCTCCAGGCTGTTCAGATGATTTGGACGCATGCCTCTGTCCCGTGAAACCTTGCGGCAATACTAGACACCATGTACCCAATTCTATACGTTGTCTCTCGAGAATGCAAAACGGAATCTCCGAATCCTCTGCAGGGCGAATTGCCATGGAGAAATGTCCGACATCGCAAGAGCAGTGTCCTATGGCACGCAGTATGTCACTGCTAGAATGGAATTGCAAACCTTGCACTCCAATAACGAGACATGACGGACAAAGTATTGTACTGTAGCTGTCATTAAGAGACAGAGTTGGAAATGTCGTATCGGTACCTCCCACTATGCATCGACACTTCAATTATTTCCTGGTTCCCTCCACGAACGATCAGCACGGTGAAAGAGGATAGACCAATTCAATTGGCCGGTCTAATTTCAAAGTACCAGAATTTGTTTTATTCCAATGGGCACTCAATTATCCAGAATCTAATACAACATCAAGGCTGTTCGAAATACGTCCTTCGCGCTCCACATGTTTTTTCCACTGGTTTTCATGACGGTTTTGAGGGACCCTTTTGCTCACTTACTATTCATCAAAAGATAAGCGTCAACCAATAAGTATTTCATTGTTATTCCAGCAGAAATTCACAGTCTGGTGAGTCGTTTGGGTTTGTTTGGGCAAAATATTAATGGATGTTGCTTGTACAAAATAATATTATTTAGCTTTTTGTGACAAAAGTGACCTGAGAGGACTCATGGTTCGAGTACTTTGACAGTTACCTTTTGTCAAACGTATTTTCCGGAAAAAATCGATTTCCAAAGTCATTAAGGGATGAACTTCTGATGACCTCACACCCATTCTGTCCCACACAGTTGGTAAATATAGTATTTGCAATTGACCACCGGTAAATCAACACATTCCTGTCCGTATTGCGGAAAGAAATCAGATATTGCGTGCGCCAAATGACAGCTATAAAAGAAATGCGACTGTTTTCGAATGAGGTGTTTTCCCGGCAGCTTTCGTGTCATAGCTGAATGGCCGTGAATCCACGCCTTCTCGCATTCACGCACTGATTATTTTCTGGTTTCCCTCTTCCGCGTTGGCTGTATACTATTTTTATTATATGTTTTTCGCCTCGCCCTGCATTTCATCCTCGATTAGTATCTCTCCCGTGACATTCCCGGAAAAAAGTCCCTGGAACTAATCGTCCCTGTCCCGGAAGCCAGGCCGTCGATCATACTCTCCCACTGGCTCTGGCCTCGGCGAAATATTTTTCCTTTTTACGAGGAATACCATTCGGCTGGAGGTTATTATCCGGCGATCTCCCCCGAGAGACGGGAGATCCAAAACTTGATCTTCCCTCGCGACTGGCCGGGAGATCTTTTTGCCCTCTCTTCTAGCTTTTTTTTCTTCTCTACTCAGTTTGGCGAAACGGCGTTTCTTTCTGACCTGTTCTTGATAATACAACTCGATCCACGCTCGGTTTACTTCTGTCCCCTTAGACATGTCCTGTTCTCCGGACAGTTCGCTCGGACTTTTAGTTCTGGATTCAAGGGGTGGGTTTTCAGTAATCCGAAATAAAGATAGGAAGAACCGCCCAGAGGATGGAAAAAGGAGAATGGGATGAGGTGGGCTTCGAAACGATAAGCCTCCCAAACACACGGTGTATTTCCATCCTGTACGTACAGCAACACATATAGCAATATATGTGGGGGATCGTTCCTTTCTCCCTTCTGGAAATCTCGTGTCTTATACTTGAATCAATAGCCCTCGAGCAAACAACCTTCCCTGAGAATCGGCGTCGTCCTCGTATTGCGATCTGCTCAATCATTATCACAGTGAATGTCTAACTTTGTCTTTATATCTTTACCTAGTGCTCTTCGCCTCTCTCCTTCCCCCGTCCTATTTTTTGCTTCCCATCATCCGCTTCTTTTCCTCCCATCACTTCACTTCGTAGCTCATATCAAAATATCCGTACCGTTAAAACCGAACTAGCAGGCGATTTCGTTAAACGAATCCGTGCGAGTTCCAATTTTCATCAATGATTCGGCAGATTACGTGAGGCATTATTGGCATTATCGAATGGTCCTGTCGAGGGAGTTAAATCGTCGAGAGAGGCGCTGATGACCCACGGCTCATCAGTTCCCGACGAATCAGCGAGGAGTGAAACGAATTGGAAACGGATAACGGAGAGGACGATCCAATAAGTCGCGTAATTGTTGGAAAATTGCGCTGATAGTATTGCGAAACTGCGTGAATAGAGTATTTTGCCAACGACAAAACGCGGAATGAAGGTTTGTGCCAAAGTCAAGAAGAAAAGACGAACAACGTCGCTTATTGCGAAAGCGGGAAACTTAATGAAATTAATTACTCGATCGCGCGAGACTACAAGAATAAGAGAGTTCGCACCGTGCGCGTTCTTAATAAGTGTCTGTCTGCCTGAAAGGCAATAATGAAATGTCGCAGTTAGTCAAATGACTGACACATGACAAACGTTTATCCACATAATTTCTGCAATAATACACTCCCGAAAGGAAAGCTTGGGTAATTGGAATGACTCATGAAGTGTATACTTTGGAACTTCACCGTCGCTATCGTAACATTTATCTTCCGATGAGCCCAACTGCGATCTATTTTTTTAGCGGTATCTGTCAGTTAATCGGGCACATTAGGAATTGTAAACTACGAAATATAGACCAAAAATAGACTGACTATTCAATGAGACTGAGTAGTTCACGAACGATTCAGTATATAATAACGCCAACCAATAGTAGCGGTCGGTGTGTGGCTTCACCCATGTTCTATGTTAAGCAGCGATCTCGTAGTTCAATAATCGGATAGGTGACCGCTTAGCTGTGCACTGACTGGTACCCGGACTACCGACCGGCAAGCAGTTTTACTGAGTTTCACAATTGAAGCTTGGTGAAAATACAGCTGCCTGTATCGGCACCGGTATCCCATAGTTTCCCTGTGCCCTCGTACAAATTCGATAATCCAGTGCATTGGAAAACGAGTGGCTGTGATCAACGTCTGGCTGATGTCTAAGGAATAATAGTGAAGCGACGAATGTGGGGTAGAAGCGAAAGGGGGTTTGGGCTCGTAATTGGGATACGAAAGAACACTGAAAATCAATATATACATATAAAATACTTTCGTGACTGACTGACTGGCATATAGACAACGCACAGCCTAAACCGCTGAAGATAGAAACATGCAATTTGAAAGATATGTTCCTTAGAAGGTGCAGAGGTGCACTCAGAAAGGATTTTTCGAAAATCAACTCCCAAGGGGGTGAAATGGGGTGAAAAAGTTCGTATAGAGAAATGTATTCCTTGCGTGTATCAACTTGAAACTTGATATAAATATTCTTCAAGACAAATAATAAAATTCATATTTTAGGATTTTTTGGAACAACTCCTAATTAGGTGTGCAACGGAGTATTGTATTGCTTAACCTAAACACTTAATAGCTCGAAGCCGAATTCCACGTGGGTGAAACCGTGGGCGGAATGTAGTTAAACATATATTACTTGAAAATTAACACATTTCATGGAAAATAATCGGTTCTTTACTTCTTCTGCTTGCAGGTGAGTCCACGTTTCGCATTGCTCAGTTTTTATATTTCAAAAAAACGCTGGTGAGTAACGTCACGCCTGGTTTATTATTATTGCTATTATTTAATACACTGGTCGAATTTATTGCAACCGAGAATTTCATTACAATCCGTTACAAGATATTCCTACTTATAATATAATAATCAAACTTTCGTATAACCGGATACTTTTTTTAAATTTTCATCATTACGAAAATGGCAAGCTGTACCAAAAAAATCGATTTTTGACCAAAAGAACGACTTAAACCATTTTTTTTTATTAACAAACGTATAAATATACAAAAAAAATATCATTCGGTCATACGATAAAAAATGTTATAAACTATGCTCTTTCCCAATTTGAAGGAAATTGGACGAATAGATTTTAAGATATGACTTTGATTGTTCCATAAAACATTGTTTCGAGAAAAATGCAAAAGAAAAAAAAAGGATAAATCGTAGCGGAGCGGGCCGTTCACAAAAATCGTCATAACTCGGTGAATTTTTGGATTACAAACTCTTTGATGCAAATCAAAGTTAAGGCCCCGGGCTATAAAACAATGCAACAAGAAGTGGCTACTTTTACCATTTCAAAAGCTCCTGCAGAACCCTCAATGCACACTGCCTACCTCTGCAAGCATAATTAAGTTCCCAGGTACTCCTTCTCATTCCAAATGTATCCCGATCAATGGCAAATGACCGCAATTCAAGAATCTATATAACTCAATTTTTTAATCCAGCAACAACGTGCTCCGCTCACGCTCGATATTGAGCCTCCCTAGGCTGTGCACGAACCCTTAGCGGCGTTCGAAACACGCGTCTTTCGCCACAACCTTCGAGCTAGTCACATAGTCTCCAGTATGGGTTGCAGCTCGAAGGACAATTTTGATATTCCGCCTTATTCCGGGCTTTCATATTTCCAATTAATTATGCCATACTTCATTAATTTTGTTTTTTTACCTAATACTGATGCACGTATGTCGTTTGTTCTACCGTCCCCTCTAGTCAGTCAAGCGTGTTATTGTTTTATCTCTCTTTTTTTTTCGTCGTCGCACAGGAGTAGGAGAACTGGGGGAGGTTATAACTAGGGTTCGCATGGGCACCGGTCAAAGTCGATACGAAGCACGCGAGGTCGGCATTACGAACGTAAAATGCGCGGTGAACTCTCTATTGCTGTGGGATAGCTGAACGAGTTATACCGTCAAGCACGTTTCTTTGAACGTAACGCCCAACGGAAATGGTCCCTCTCCTGCGGTACCCTCCTCCGTTCTAATCTTGCTCATTTTCTTCGTGTTTCCTCGAGCAAGGCCACTCTCCGTTTCCTCCAACTTCTGTCCCCCGCACACACGTACATTGTGATATACACATCGGGGAATAACGTCACCAGAAAGCGCGGTATTCGGTCGTTTCTTATAATTTTCTTTCTCCTTGTCCAAGGGTCTTTTACTTGCGGGTCAGGCTGCATTTCTCGCCATAAGTGGTCGCCACAGCGGTGCTCGAGAAAAACCAACGGCAATAAAACACGGGAAAGCTCTCACTTTATCCCCCCCCCCCTCCCCCGGCCGCCCCTTCTTACTTATGGACGCGTGATTGTTACCTCTCGCTGCTGTAACGAGAACAACAATCAACGATCGTTCATGGCGATTTATCGCGGCAGCGAAAACGCCATTTTTCTGGTATCAATATCGCGTTGACGGTAAAAAAAAAAAATTAATTGGACGGAAAGCGCAGTGGCGATTTCGTGTCGTTTTGGCTGGAGAGTCGTTTGTTTAAGATGGATGCTTTTAAGCTTCGTTATTTACTCTCCAGAATCTAATAGCATTCTCGTGCAGAAATTATGCGGAAGGTTCCAATTGGATTTTCATACTTGACCCTACTTCCTTGAGGGGATCCAATGGGTCATGGCTTTCGATCCCTATACTAAAATGTTACGCTCATACATTGAATTCCAATCGGGATTTCCCATTGAATCCAATGGACAAATTTAATTTAAATCCTAAAGGATTCCCACATCATCGAACAGAATTCGATACGATTCTTGATGGATCTCATCGCATTCTGTACGTTGAATTTTCTAATCAAAATATACAGATATACAAAATGAGCAGAAATCAAAAAGTATGAATCTTATGTTAAAAAAGTATAAATCGTTTAAGGGGGGAAATACATTGTCGGCTTTTTGTAGGCGACAAAAAATAGCCAATTTCGATATTTTTTGTCGAAGGCACAAAATGTTTTACATTTATATGCAACTTTAGATAGAACTCATTTCATAATTAAACTGTATATATTAATTTTTTCATTAAAAAATATTAGAAAATGGCGAGGTTATGGCGTGGTCTTCCAGGAAGGTTTTGGCGAAAGTTGTCCGTTTGTGGGAAATCCAACGACTTCAATATTGATTTGAAAAAAAGTGAGTCAAGAATTTTTAGTATTTCAACATCCAAATGCTGAACTTATACCTAAAAAACATTTTAAAAAGTTGAAAATTAAAAATATGGGACACTTCAGAAAAAAAATTGAAATTTTTCTGATATTGAAATGACTGTCCAATAAATTTGTGCACGGAATCATGAAAGGATATTTCTTTTCTGGTAATCCAACAAATTCCGATTGAGAATTTCAAATAAAAATTTCTCAAACGACGTAAATCCGGAAATAGCGTGAAATCCACTTGAGTTCCAATCCCGTGTGAAAATTGAGTTCGGGCTTTGATCGGGCCCATCTTAATTTTCCCTAACTTTATTGAGGCCCTTGTCTGAAAGCTTCACATGGGCCATCAGTGGCCGGTCCCACTTTGCTACTGAGGGCCATTGAAGGCAAAATAACCATGGCCTTTAAAAATGCCTCAACGGTGTTTCATAAAAATGATTGCAGCCAAATGCATACGAACGTGTGTGTACACTGTGGAAAAGATATGTGTTATTTCAATAGATTTGAGAATTAGAATTCTGTCGCATATTTTGACACGTTTGATCCCGCGTTGTTCCAATGAACGCACTGCATGCGTGTTGGTTCAAGGCATCACAGCTCGTCTATTAAACGCATAGTTTAATTATTATATTTAATCGATCTCGATAATTATTATGCCACAAATTCTTTAGTCAAGCAATTTATACTGGTTTGCTCCTACAATAACAAAGTCTAGTGGTATTGGGGAAATCGCTACTAGGAAATCAACAACTAAAATCCTTAAAGGCCTCTACTTGGTCTGCGTACTTAGACCATAGTTTTAGTCAACCTACCTATGCTATCATTCCCTACTAACGACCCGGTCCGGTTCTTTAACGGAAAACCCTACTATGGAATCTACAAATAATCCATTGAAGGCCCCGAATTGTATTAGGTATACCCTCTCAATTTGCCGCACGAGATGTGGACTCCCTCGGGATGGGAACTCCCCAGAAACATTCCACACGGGTTACGACCACCGGAGTAATTCCCCTCAAACGAACAGCTCGTTATTTTCAAGAATTATTTCCGATTTTTTAGTCGAATTGGTGCAAATTCCCATAGAGCTGCTGAAATATGAACACACAAGTGGGTGATTATTCTCGTAGTGCAACGTGTATTCGAGTACCGTGCAGCACGACCTTTAAATTCAGCTGGATCTCGGAGGCTGGATAATTCCAGTAGCGCATGTGCGTGATCGTATTACGAAGATTAAAGGAAAACCGTTCAAACACCCTCTCCATAGTCGCGAATAAGCAGAGCTTACCATCCCGAAGATCCTTGACGTTTCTTGGCCCTCGCATATATGCCTTTATCTTCACAGTAATTTTTTTCCATCCCCCTCGTAGTCCTTTTATACACGCGTTTCCTTCTAGCGCCCCGACTATACGTCTCGCGATTAAAAAAAGTGTGCATCCCCGTGGACCAAGTTATATTCGAATGACACAGCCCTAATGAAAAGCGGAAGTACAAAACTGTTTCTACCCGAGGAAGAAACGAGAAAAAAAACCGCCACTGAGTTGTACGAGGGCACTCGGTCATCGCAGCACGCGATGGGGGAAGGGAAATGGCGAAATTGCAGAAGAGCGCCCCAAGAGAGAGAGAGAGGGAGCCAAGATGAGAAGAGACCGAAGTAGGTACGAGCTAGGGCCTTTTCCCCAGGAGTGGGAGTGGATGCGAGTGGGAAAAAGGGCAGAGGGATGCCCTGAGAAGGTGACCCATTGCGTGCTCTGGGCAATCACGACCGTCCCATTCAATTTAACCTTCTCTTGCTTCGGTGCTCGTGGCAGCAGGTTCGGTCTCAGTGACGCGCCAGCACAGGCGTCCTGCGCGTATAGGGCACCCCCTTGAGGATCGTCGACGAGGCGCGCGGGCCAAGGCTGCTTCTATATACCGCGGCAAAACCGTTGAGAGAAAAGAGAATGAACGCGGAAGTAGCGCGATCCCGGAGGGACGAGGATAACGCCGGTAGGAAGGTGGGGGGGCTTCGGAAAATTTCAGCGAACCCGTTTCGTTAAGGGATTCCAGGATGGGACACGACAGCAGCGGAGGACTTGTGCCCGCATTGAGAAAAAGAGAGATACCAACGTGGCGACTCGGCGTCGCCGCTCGGCGATGTCGCGGAACGGGGTCGTTCCGAGACCCTTGGGGGCTTGCAAGCTTCACTTGTGTAACATACTACTCATGCACATATATGGATATATATATATATATGTTTGTATATATTTCCATGTTATGTTCACTATCAGCACTTCCGGTTACTTTGGAGCCGGACCTCAACATTTTCTTCAACAATTCGTTAATTTTGGCGACGGAAGGGTGAAAAGGGAAGGGTTACACCACCTTGAGATTTAAAAAAAATTGATTTTTTTTGGCTAGATTTATTCTTTAGATTCAATTTTAGATTAAAGTTAGATTGAAAGTAATATAAAAAAAAAAAGAAATCGATTTTAAGACGCTGTCAAGGTACTTTTTTTCATTTTGCGTTTTTCTCGAAACTACTTTTTTCAAACTAGTGGACAAGATATCAAAAGTAAGAAGAAAGATGGTCAAAAGTAGTAAAAAGCGATGGGCAAAACTTTCATTAATGTATTTTTTTATTTTCATTTGAAATAAATATTTTTTTTTAATTAAAAAAACGCTACGAATTAATTCCAAGTCCTAATATATTTAATAGTCGCGTCAAATTTTGTATTTATTTTTATACCTTTTTTCCGAGCGGATTCGTTAGTTTTTGGAAATCGGAGGATCCTTGCAATTTTGTCAAATAATTCGTTAATTTTTGCTAACAGGAAGATCCTCGAAATTTTGTCAAGTAATTTGTTAATTTTGGGGACCGGACGGTCATTGAAATGATTTTAATGATATCGATCGGGCTACTATGAGGATGGTTCTCGAAGTCGAATGTCTTTATAATCACTTTTCCTTATATGTATACGACAAGTTCTACACATCCACCTTTGGCGCCGTCTTTTCGAATTCTCTCTTTACGTCGCTTTGTTGCGCGCATTGGGGCCGAATCCTGAAACGACAAGAGCATCACACGGAATTATACAAAAGGTACCGATGTGAAAAGGAAAACAAAGCGAAAAAAAAGAGTGAATACGAGGAACCTCGGATTGCGGGACACCTTTGAGAAAAGCCCAAGTGGCGGGAACGGTAGGGGCGGAGACGAGTAAAAAAGGAAAAAAAACGACGAGACCAGTTATACAACGTTGGAGAAACCCGACAATGTAGCCGTGCGTCCCCCCGGGGGCTCTATAAACTTGATAAATATTTACGATTTTAGCGTTGGACTTGGATACCGCAGGGATGATGCATGCTACCCGAAAATATTTTCGTGTATACCGGGTGGCCCAAACAGTGACGCCCAAAAGGAAAATCTAGATGCCTCGTATCAGTCTGGATCACCTCCATCTATGTTATATGATTTTGTTTAGTTTTAGAAAAAAAGCATTTGTAATTATGTTTTTCGATCTTTCCTGTAGCGGTTTTTATTTATTTTTTCTTTTCTGGGTATGTACTTTCCTCTTAGCAATTTTTACAATCAATTGATCCTCTCAATACTGATCAATATACCTCTCAAATATATATTTTTAACGTTTGATAAAAAACTAAGGCATTTATGTTAGTGTTCAGTTGGTAATTTATTTATTGCTTGAGGCATTATTGTTGTCTAGAAATTTGCTAAAATCGTTTTTGTTTATTTTATTTTATTGTTCTATAGACCTATCTTTATACGACTGTGGAAACGGTTTGATGATACTGATAAAATTAACCGAGTTGTATAAATTATAAGGAGTGGGCTCGGGGAGCCCAGTCGGGACACAGCAAACTTTAAGTCTTTCTTTTTTTTATATAATGTTTTTGCTTGAAATAAAAAAAAAGTTTGAAATAAGTTTTAAAAAGGGGAATCTGGACTTATAATAACCCACAATAATAAATTCACTTGTAATGTATTTTTCAAGGAAAAATATTATATTAAAAAAGAGAATAAACTTAATGAAATTCTTTAGAATGATAAAAATAAGCAACGAAAAAAAACAGGTTTATACAAGTGGTAGGATGGCTAAGTAGAGTGCGCGCTCAGCTTTAGAATTGGAAGGTGTAGGGTCGAATCTCGCGGCTGGAAAAAAAATTCAACGAGGCAGGACAACATTTAATCCAATTCTCATATATGCAGGAACATAAATAAAGCATATGAAAACAAACATTCTACGGTAATTTTTTATTCATAATTTGTTGATGAATTAATTTTTTATTTCAGGCATAGATACGGCAGCCGGATCAGGGCCTGTAAGAATGTAGGTACTGATCATATCCTTGGTATATCCGTGGTATGGGATACGGCATGTCGGATCCGGTCCTAGTCTGCCCCGTAACCAAATTTCTAGTCGGGTGGTTCTTAAGGTAGTGGTCTCGCCAAGGCGTTTTTCTATGGATTTTATTTTATTTTCAGGACCCATTCAGGACACTGTTAAGTGATTACCTGCAAAATTTCAAAAGGATTCACCATTGTGTATTTGAGATATTGGCAATCAATGATTGCACCGTTTTACACGTGTTCTTATGAGGAGCAGTGGTCAAATTTCACATTTCACGCAATAACTTCGAAAGTTTTCTAGATAAAAAAAATCTCAATTACAGAGAAACATACGACGAAGTCAGTGAAAAAAATCATGAATTTTGACTGTCTAGTTTTAGAGATGTAGCAATTTAAATTAAGCAATGCCTAGCGACGCTAGCGCCACGAAGCGACTGGAGCATACTAGAACTAGATTACAGTAGTGTGTGCATATCCGTATAAGCAGAGTATCTACGTATTAGTAGCCGGAATGGATAGTCTGATACAAAAGTGAGGGTTAGGTAAACATTATATTAAGCGTTTTTTATCATTATTTTATAAGTTTTTACATTCCGATAAGCTGTACAATCTACATTATAAGCATATTTCGCAATATTTCGAAGAGTTCATCGATTGAGCGGAGAATAAATTTTTCAACGTGACTGTGGCGAGTCTACTACCTTAAAGTCGGGCTCCACTTTTCCGGCAATGCCAATGTTCTGGCCGGTTATACATTACGCGAAAGTGTACTTGCTCACGATGTATTCTGACCAGAATATTGTAATTTCCAAACGATTTAACGATAAAAAACGATTTTGTGATCTTCTCGATTTGTTCCATGGAAGGGCCTGGTCAGATGAATAGGACGAGGCAAGCCTGGCCAGAATCCTACACAGAGTAGAGAATGCTCGGTCACATTTCTACACAAGAGGATATTTTTCTTTTGGATGTCCCATATCGAGCCACCCTGTATATATATATGTATATGCACACACGCACACACACACACATATATGTATATTATGTGTGCATGTATGAATGAATACCAAACCTCCCCAGATCTCACGATACGCTCAAGCTCGCGCGGGCACATACACCCACGAAGCACATACACCCACAAGCTCGACGGAGCTGAAGGCGTCGGAGGTTTACGCGTTCATTCGAGCACGACCTTGGTATGCCCGGTGGTGTTCGGCGATGCTACCGGTGCCTGATGAAAACGATGAAAAACAGAAGCGCGGCAACCTCATCCTTTCTCCGCACCCGCGACGAGTCACATACAAGGTTGTGAGGCAAGAAAGGAGCAACGACGACAACGGGGTTGAATCTCTCCCGGGGCTCGTAAGTGTCTCGTACCGGATTCGATGTTGCCCATATTATATACATATACATAGATCTTCGTTTTTTTTTGTATCAGCATCCTCTGCGGTTACGAAAGAAAAAAATGAAAAAATCCACATCCACAAAATGACACCGCGATCCAATTTTTGGCGAAAATTTTTCTCATCACCTTAAACCACTCTCGAAATTGCGCAAGCTCGAAATAGAAAGTACAAAGTATGTGTAACGACGTGATGAGGAAATTCGAACGAAAATCCTTCGGGAGCTAGCGTTGAGGACGTCGAATCTTACACCCTACATTGCATTTTCGTTCTTCACACGCGCTTAATCGAAGTAACTGGACCTCTAGGCAAACGCACTCTGTATTGCGGATGTATGTAGAAAACCCTTGCATTTGGCTATTTTGGTCACGTATTTTCAGTATTGCTCCGCCGGTACCGGATACGCACTGTCCTTTCTCATGCCATCTCTTAGTTGCAAAAAAAATCCCTTCGACTCGCGTGGTCGGCGACGTCGTTGGTGCGCTTTTTTGCAATTTCTATCATTTATGTTTTTTTTTTTTAATTTACATACGAGTTATTTTCTGCACGCGTGCGTCTCATATCAAGTCTTGTTTCTATTGCTGAATTTTCTCTTGCGTATACACACACACACACACACACACACACACACACACACACACACACACACACACATATATTATATAAATATAATCCATAGGAATATTACGGCGCTTGTACAAAATATATGTACATGTATACGAGCTTACCTATTCCGTGCACACGAAGAATATTACGATTCGCACGTGCCACGCAGTCTCCCCTCCCGTTCACGTTCCTTGCTATATTTTTGAGCCCATACCATGGGCGAAATATAAATACACACCCATGTATATACAGTAGGGAAAAAAAGTATACGAACACCTCGTGTTTTTCAAATGATCCTTCAAAATTTTTTTTCGAACATTTTATTTTTCTTCGGAGCATAATTTCAAAAACACGTGTGCAAATACTTTTTTTACCCACTTTAGATGTGTATGTGTGGATGTATGAGAGGTAAAGTGCCATTTTGAAGCATTCGCCTTCGACGAGCATCCTCTAAACAGTCAGATGTACTGATAGTCAAATTCAATTAAATGTAATGGGTTAAAAATGCACTTTTCCTGCATTGCTACACATAGATATACTCATTAATACATACATACGTGTAATTTTTTTCGTTACATTTTTCTCAAATCGAGCCAATCTATTGGCAAACAATAATTATTCTGATTTAAAAAAATATCGATTTAATAAAATATCTATTGAAAAGAGATAAGAAGATACGATTTAAAATAATAAAAGTTCCAGAAGATACCGTACGTGTTCTGTAGGAAAGATATTCTCGTACGACTCTGTATATCAGATCCCGAGCAGAAATTTGTTCAGGGTGAAATCCGGACCGGATCAGGCTGCCACAATAGCAAATCCGGGCCGGATCAGGCAAATTTAGTCCGGCCCTGATCAGGGATGTAACGCTTTTGCAAATTCAGGTCCGGATCAGGCACCTTATCAGGCTCTGATCAGGCGCTTTATCAGGCCCGGATCAGGCACCTTACCAGGCTCGGATTAGGCACTATATCTGGCTCGGATCAAGCAACTTATCTGGCCCGGATCAGATGCCTCATCCAACCTGAGACATGCGTGTCATCTGGCTCAATCATTTGATTAATTTTTTGTTTAAAAATAGATCAACATTTATTAAATTATTATCGCAGTTACACGTTATCAAGTTTACTAACGTTATTAAAAATATGAAACATATGAAAACATTTTTTTAAAGTTTAAGTTTTTATTTTACTTGACTTGATCGTTTAGTTTTTGTTCCGGTTTTGGCGATGACCGTCCCAATCTTTCCGGCCCAATCTGTCCGGCGCAAATCATGCGTGCCTGATCAGGGCGCCTCATTGATACCTGATAAGGCTTCTATCCGGTGCAAATCAGGCGTGCCTGATCAGGGCGCATTATTGATCCCTGCTCAGGCCCCTGTCCGGCCCAAGTCATGCGTGCCTGATCAGGGCGCCTTATTGATACCTGATAAGGCTTCTATCCGGCGCAAATCAGGCGTGCCTAATCAGGGCGCCTTATTGATCCCTGCTCAGGCCCCTGTCTGGCACAAATCAGGCGTGCCTGATCAGGGCGCCTTATTGATCCCTGCTCAGGCCCCTGTCCGGCGCAAATCAGGCGTGCCTGATCAGTGCGCCTTATTGATCCCTGTTCAGGCCCCTGTCTGGCGCAAATCAGGCGTGCCTGATCAGGGCGCCTTATTGATCCCTGCTCAGGCCCCTGTCTGGCTCAAATCAGGCATACCTGATCAGGGCGCCTTATTGACCCCTGATCCGGCCCTGATGGATCCTCAGGCAGCCTGATTAGATTTCTGCTCGGGATGAGGCAACAACTATTAGCAGTAGAAATATTTTCTCACCTATCAGGCTTAGGTGAAAACTTTTTCTACAAAAGTTGCATATTTCGAAGAGGCTCATCGTGTGGTGGATACGTTATAAAATGTTTCTATTGCTAATAATTTCCGGCTCGCCCTGTTGGTATGTGCCATGGAAGATATCTTTTTCCCTGCTGGTCACCCTCTCTCTCTCTCTCTCTCTCTCTCTCTCTCTCTCTTTCTTTTCTCTCTGCAATCCCGATATCTTCGCTCAGTGTATATTTACAAAGCAACATGCATACATCCATATATATTGGATCTATGCATAATTCCGTAGCGAAGATCGAGTAAATTTCAAACGCAATATATTTACCAAAAAAGCGATTTTAATCGACTAAATATGTTCCATTCTGTTATCTTTCTACGAGCTCCATTATCCCTCTTTCATAGAAGTTCTAAGATCTTTGGAAAAATAAGTCATCCAAGTTATTTTTTAGGTGATCCAGGCAACTGCAGGTTTTTACAAAAATAAATAAATCATTGAACAAAAAAATAGCAGTAGACGAAACAATTAAGAAGGATTTTACATACTTTTTCATTTTTTCGTCAAACTTTTGCTCGTGAATTTACACCTGCACACGACGTGAAGCGAATTGAACAGTAACATGCGATAACTAATGAGTGGTTCCATGAAATATTTCTATTGGCCATCTCTTCTCTATGGCCAAATTCCCAGGAATTGCCCTATATATAAGGATAGATGGATAAATAGATAGCTAAATAGATAGATAGACAGATAAATAAATAGATAGATCGATAAAAACGTAGATGAATGGATGTAAGTATACACACACACACATGCGCACACACACACACACATGCAATATGTGTGAGCGTGCGTGTGTGTGTATATATATATACATCCATGCGAAATCCTCGATCCATCCGAAACCTCGCAATAACAATTTCGCTTCATGTGTATGTTCGTAATTCGGTGCACGCGCGATCGTATACGTCATATATGTAAATTAATAAAGGGACGATGAGGTAGCGAATCGTATATTACGAATCGAGGTGGCTTATGTGCACACGTTCTATAAAACGCGTGAGTTTAAAGGGAGAGCGCACAAAAATTGCACGATAATTGTTTTCGTGATTGATGGAGCGATGTGCGATCGTTAAATTCTAGGGAATTCTCAAAGCCGACTTTGACACGAGCGTATACGAAGCGGTTCGCGCAGCGTACGATTCGTGGGTAACGATTGCGTGATGCTATATGGGATGTAGACACACACACACACACACACACACACACACACACACACACACCCACACACACACACACACACACACACACCGCGTCATTCGCGAGATCACCAAACAAATCATTGGTGAACATTGATTGACAATGAACTCGTCGTTACATTGGTCGTCGGTTCGCGCAAAGTCACACCCACGCCACCGAATCTACTGTGCACATTTGATCAGTCGCTTTTTTTATTTTCTTTTTGTTTGCGAAACTCTCGGCGCGCTACGAATTTTCCATCAAAGCTCGCGTTTTTCCCGAATCTACTATATATATATATATATATATATATATATATATATATATATTATATATATATATATATATATGCGTACATATACGCGAACCACCGCTAATTTGCGCATTGTCATTCGCACGCGCACGTTACGAGATCGTAACGCGGAGAACCGCGAAGAGCGCGGTGGATTTATATTTTTTTTTTCCCTCGGATAGAATTTCGATTACTCTTTTGAACGGAACTCTTTCCGAGTGTGTTTTTTCCATCCCACGTGACCTTTGTCTCGCTCTGCTGTTCATTGGGACGTTTTGTTGGGCGCCAATAAAGAAAAATGTGACAATTGAAAAATGAAACTGTATTTCGAGGTATATAACATTGATAATTTGTAGCACAGCGACCCGCTCACACGTGAAGAAAACCTCCTCGATACTCGTGCTTTTAACGGGTCTGCGTAAATGTGGGGCCTACAAAACAGGTCGATTTGAAAAGATTTTTTTTTTGTTAAGGGGCCAGTCCACTTTGGAGCCACGAAAAAAAGGCTATTTTCGCGATTTTTTTTTTTTGAAGATTTTATAAAAGGTATGAATATAAAAGTTGTTGGGCTTGATAAATAAAGTCTTGAAATACATTTAAAAAAAAAATTTTATTCATTTTTAAGTACAAAAACTATAGTTTAACGTAACGCCTCAAAAATAGGTGGGCTAGGTAGCTCCATCACAACTCGGCAACGGCCTGGCTGAAACAAAAAAATCAAAGTCCATTAGATTCAGGATGACACCAGCTATAAAATGACCCTCGGATATAAAGTTTTATAAAAAAAAAATAAAAAAATGGCAGATGAAAAACGAAAAAAGTAAAAAAAACGCGTTTTTTCGCAGTTTTTTCGCAAAAAAAAAGAGTAAAAATCAAAATTTTAAAACCATCGAGGGTCATCTTGTTGCGAATCATGTTTACAATATGTGGTTCAAATTTCAAGAGAATCGGTTTATTAGTTTTAGAGATACGATGGAGCTAGATTTTGAAAACGTTGTTTCGAGAAAAACGCGTTTGAAGTTAGCGCTATAGCGCCGAGCGCGCGAAGAGCGTATAGCGCCGAGCGCGCTGTACGCTCAGGTAGACGAAATGAGGTCCTGACGTTCAGGTAAAAAAGAAAAATACTTAGAGAGCTCGGATTCTCATGAAAATTTTGACACACTTATTTCTGAATGTATGTACTTTCGAAATCAGTAAAAAAAAATCGATTTTTTGCAATTTACAAAGTGGACCTGGCCCCTTAAGAGTATTAGGATGGCGAGACTGGGATTTTACACACAATAGGTGTAGGTTGTTCTGAGAACTACGATGATCTGAAATAGAATATAAAAAATGTAGGGTAAGTTGGGCAACCGCAATATCTGGAAAACTAAGCACCGCACGCTGGTGCATCAAATGGCGGAAAGAGAGGCATGGGGGGGGGGCACATCACGTGGTCGCCCGTTGCCATGCGGTGCACGAGACGGTAACACGGGACGTTTCATTATTTTTGCACCTAAAAGTAAAAACAAACGCGATTGAAAGATTTTCTTCTACCATTTTATGAGAAAAATATTTCAAAGTTCATTGCAATTAATATTAATCTTTCAAAACCTAACTAATTAACAAGAAACTGTTGGTTTATTACTGCATTGTACCAAATAATGTTGCATATGTCTGATCTTTTTATGCTATTCTTACTTTACCCAACCAACCTCATACTCATGCTCAACTAACCCCACTATCGAGGCAGATTGAGCAAATATGGCCTTAGTTATTTGAGAGCGATTATCTGTGAAGCAATAAGGATAGACCAGAATTTCGTCTACATACTTTTTTTCCCAGATAAGTTTCCTATTGACCAAGTAGGTTTTATTTTTACACGGCAGACTGTTAAGGAATTACAGGGCGATAATTCCATACTTGCTCAACATGCCCCTCCCTACCCTACTTCTAGTATAATATTATACTACAACTTCCGTATAACCAGATACTTTCTTTGAAATTTAAAAAAATACGAAAATGGTAAACTGTAAAATAAAGTTCTATTTACGATTTAAAAAAAAATCTATAATCATTGGTTATCAACAAATCGAATAAAATCTTCGAGTTATACGATAAAAAATGTTATAAGCTATGCTCCGTCCGAATTTAAAGCCTCTCGTGATTTCGGGAACAACGCAAAAAAAAAAAAGATAATATCGCAGGGGGCGATCCCATCCTTCACAAAAATCGTCATGACTCGGACAATTTTTCGAATTCTTACAAAATCTTAGTTCCAAATAAAAATTTAGACCCAAGGCTATAAACAACACAATAAAAAATATAAAAAAATAATA
>OZ010715.1:24445120-24551713 GCA_963932345.1 Ophion ventricosus | reverse complement strand
CTCTATGTACATTACAATAAACTGTGCCCTGGCTACCGCGCGGTATAGTAAAGACCCGCGCAGATGCATACCCGCGTCTCGTGCATTACGCAGCGGAGGCGCTATTGCCGCTCTCACTGGCGCGGGGAGCTCGCACTTCCACCTTTGCGGAATGCACGTTTTCTCATTTCTGATCCGCTCTTCATGGGCCACGCTGCGATAAAGTACCCTGAAGAATAAAGTACCCTGAATCGGTCACGATATATCTTCCGATTAATTGTCCGATTTTCGTCCGAAAAATATTTTGATTAAAAAAAAAAGAAACAATTTGAAAAACAACTTGTAACGCGAAAACGACAAGGATTCAAGGAAAACCTCAAGATAGTAAAAAGTTGAGTCGGTTTTCGTTGAGTTCGCGAGATTTTTTCAGATTTTTTTTGAATTTTTTTTCACCCTTTTTTCGCTAAAAAATCAGATGATTTAATTACCGTAACTCGAGAAAAAAATGTCAAAAAAAAATCTGAAATAATTCTATTGCCTTGAAAATAGTAAAAATAAAAAATTTTCCTCTCTTGAAATTTTACCACAAACCCCTTAGTTCTCGCGTTACGGTAATTAAATCCTGTGATTTTTTATCGAAAATAGGTGAAAAAAAAAAATTCGAAAAAACATCTGAAAGAATTCTCACGAGCTCGGCGAAAACCGATTCAACTTTTTACTATCTCGAGGTTTTCTTTGAATTCTTGTCGTTTTCACGTTACACGGTATTTTTCAAATTGTCTCTTTAAAAAAAAATCAAAATATCTTTAGAAATGCATTTAAAAAATTTTGTCTGTAAACGTGGTCCACCAGAAAAGGAAAAAAAAAGGGAAAAATGGTCGTTTTCGAAAAAGAGTACTAGTCGTAAAAAAAATATTTTAAAAATAAAAAAAAAACGTAATGAAGGTGAATTCTTCCTCTTCAAAATGCCGTTTATTAAATTCACTTATGTCAACTATCGGCGAAATCGCATAAAAAATCGTTCCGGAACTTTTTTGAATTTTTGTCCGGAAACGTGTCGCCGGTAGTGTATATAGATGTATATATATATATATATATATATATATATATATATAACGACCAATTGCCGTTGCGTTCCAACGATGCAAACTTCAGCACCATGAAAATTGTGTATCCAATCTACATACGAAAACTTTCGTTCCATTCTACATCGAAGCCACGCCAGGATTCTTTTCCCAGCTCTCGGAAAGTCCTCGTCGAGTGCACGTATAGGACGACTTGTACGCCGGACGTTCGTTATACCGGAAATACACGTACCCGTACACGATACTTACGAGTATGTAGAGCCCCGTTGCGGCTAACCCGCAGACAATGCGAGTTACAAGGAGCGACATTCTCGAACCAAAATGTTTCCGGACCTCTTCCCAGTTTTCTTCCTGGAAATACCGACGTGTAGAGAGCGATATATATAGTACGTGTGTAGATGTGGGAACACGGAACGTTGACTTTTCCTCCTTTCCGTCGTGTACAGTGAAGATGAACATTGCCCGAGGTGCATCCATGGTATATGCGTTACATGCTACATATGCGTATACTCATCGCGCGTATATATCTGTGTGTGTGTGTGTGTGTGTGTGTGTGTTCATATGTATACGTATGGGTGTGCACATGCTCTGGGATGACATCCGGCTCGAGAGATCCTGTGAGAGACTACACGAGGAAACTGAGGAGGAAGCGAAGAGAAGAAAAAGGATAGAGAAGGTGACCGAAGAATACACGTCTGTAAGGTGTGCTGTAAAGGAGGGCTGTCTATCCTGCATCTTAAATATATTTATGTATGAACACATATACAGGGTGTTTCATTTGAATGGATGCACTCCAATATCTTAGAGCACGTTGATAAAACTAAAACATGTTTTGGACGAGAGTTAAACGATTTTTGAAGTCACATTAAGGTATTCCTTTCACGAACTCGAATATTTAACGTTTTTCGTCTACAATGAAGCAAAAATACGTCCCAGTATACCATTAAAATTTCAAGCGAAGTTACCGAACTTTTAACAAAAAATGATGACTCGAAAAATCGTTTTATTTATACGGCCCTTTATGGGGATGACGTGCTGGCCACATTCATATATAATAATTTATATACTATTTGGTGTATGCATAATTCCGAGCGCTACAGAAAAGTTTCTATAATAAAGCCTTCAATTCCCCGGATGTCTTCTAAAACCACTTGGATGGCTTCTTTGCCCGAAGATCTGAGGACCTCTATAAAAGAGGAATAATAAAACTCTTGGAAAGATGGCAGAGAGTCATTGAACAGAATGGAACATATTGAATTGATTGAAATCGTTTTTTTTTTTTTCGTAAATATTTTGCGTTTGAAATCTACTCGATTTTTCGCTACGGAATTATGCATAGATTCAATAAATAACTCTGGATGTCTCATATGAACTGCTCTACGCGTGTAAATATTTCAAAAATTCCGCAGGAACAATAAAAACAGGAGATCACCGAATGTTTAAAGAAAATATCAATGTTAAAACTTCGAATAATGTGACTAGCGGAAGAATTTTCGACGACGTTATTAAATTTTATACGTTATTCAAATTAATTTATTTAATTAAATGTTATACGTTATAGAATTTAAGACGAGTTTAAATTAACTTTAAAATTTATTTATCAGAAAATTCTAGTTTTTACTAGGAAAAAAGCGTTCAAACCAAAAACAGAATTTAACTGTGACATACATAAATAATATATATATATATACGTGTGGATTAGTCCAAAAGATGGCGGAGAAACAGCGACCGGAATAAAAAGGAAGGGTCACAAGAAAGAAAAATAGGGGTGGATTTCGAGCGCGCGCAAGTAAAGTCTCCCAGCAGTATATACATTCACAAATGTATATATATACACACAAATACGCATGCATGGAACCATCTCTTTCTCAGCCCAATGAGATTCGCGAGAGTCTATATATCTTCCTTCGCGTATTAGATACACGCGACGTATGTGTGTCGCGTGTATAACGTTAAGGGTGGCATACGCCTGCCACTGCGGCCTGCTCCACAGAGCCACTCCGGGCACACTTTCTCGTAAATAGGTATAGCTCTCATATACATCTCCACGTGTATAGATATAACGCATACGGTATGCGAGTACGCCCATCATATATGTATGGTTAAGGTTATGTGCATGTATGTAATCCTTGATTGTACGTGTATGGAAGGTACTTCATATATATATATATATATATATATATATATATATGAAGTACCTTCCGTACACGTACAATCAAGGATACGTATCGTAAGATGAAAACCTACACACATATACAGCGATATGTTGAGTTCGCGGAATACAAACGCGAGGAGGACGAATGTGCATATGAATATGAATGAGAGCACGATGTCCCGTGCATTGAAACCTACCCCCCTCCCGCCCCTGGACGCTTTATCCTCTTCTCTGTATCTCTCGCAGTCTCAACATCGATCATACATCTAACGTTACTCGGACTTCTCTGCGCTGGGCTGTGGCCCCAAGGGCTTAGCTCACCAGGTCCTCTTACAGTACCGCGTGCAAATCTGCTCTACCCGGATGTATAACAATTCTACTGCACTTGACATATACGAGGTGTGTACATTAAGTAATGAAACTGGCAACGTAACGTTCGATCTGACGAAACTTGGGCCACGGGCCTTGAAGCCGCGGTCAGATGAACATGTGATACACCTTCAGTACGAGTTTGAACTCGCTAGAATCATTTTCTTGTCTATAGCGATATTTTTCTTGAAACAGTTTTTTTCTAGTGCGTTTTAAAAATAAGTGACATTAATTTGGAACAACGGTGTGCTATCAGATTTTGCTTCAGACTTGGACACAGTGTTTTGTCAAGGGCCCAGGTTTTTCGGTAGTTTGAGGCATTTTCCGAAAGGGAGCAATCCAAAAAAGCAAGAATGAGCAAGTCGATGATCAAATGCATGGTGATTCACTTTTTCGATAGCCAGGGAATCGTACGCAAAGAGTTTGTGCCTGAAGGCCAAACGGTCAATCAACACTTTTACCGAGAAGTTCTTGAAAAACTTCGAAAAAAGGTCATGCGTGTGAGACCCAACATCAAAAACAGCTGGGTGTTGCATCACGGCGATGCACCATGTCACACAGCAATTTCAATAAACGAGTTTTTGGATAGTAAAAACGTTCCTGTGGCTCCTCAGCCTCTTTATTCGCCTGACTTGGGTCCTTGTGACTTTTTCTTCTTCCCGAGATTGAAAAATCAACTCACGGGGCGTCAATTTGGGATACTCGAAAACATTCAGCCGGCTGCAACCGATCAGCTATTCCAATATCCTAAGTCCAGCACTGCTATGAGGATTGGAAGAACCGTCTTCAGGGCTGTGTGGCTTCCCAAGAAAGTTATTTTGAGAGGCACAATATTGAATTGTACTTCTATTCGAATTAAAATATTGAAAAAAATCAGTCTCATTACTCAATTTACACGGCTTTTATATACAAATATGTGAGTGTATGACATTCTGAAGCATTTCATTCCAACGATTATCTTGATGGTAGCCAATTGTCCCTATCCACAACATCTGGTAAACCCAGATGTCTTCATCACCATTAGATTAATCACCTTTCTTCAAGTCACCTTTAGATTAATGAGAGCATGTTTGTATAGAGGTCCTTTCGAGGAAAACAGCCAATGGATGATGGTCAACATTGCATAGATGTAACGGGTTCAAAGTGCCCTGTCTTATACATATTTGGGTGTGTATGTGTAGGTATTAATACTCTGGGTGGCCTGAAATCGGACGTCCAAGCGGATAATCTAGATGCCTCGTATCAATACCTATCCGAATCACCCCCCCCCCCCCCCCCCGTGTATGTTCTACGAACTAATTTTTAGTTTTCGGGAAAACCAAAAACATTTTTTTATCGAGTTATTCTCTAGTGTTGATTCCTTTTTTTTCTATTTTGCGTACGTACTTGCCTCTTAGAAGTTTTTAAATACTTTTAAAAACATAAATATAATATTTTTTTTATCATCTAAACTTTTAGTGACTGATCCTCTCAAACATATTTTATTAGATTTCGATCAAAGTCTGAGACATTTACGTTACCTCTCAGACGGTCATTTATTTATTGGTTTAGAGAGCACTTGGTAACGAAAATCCGAGTATAGAAAAAACTGTAAGAAAAGTACATACGCAAAAGAGAAAAATAAAAAATGCTTTTTCCTTGAAAACTAAACATGTTCATAGAACACACACTGGGGTGATTCGGCTAAGTATTGATACCAGGCACCTAGATTTTCCTTTCGTCGTCACTATTTAGACCACCCTGTACATATAACAGTATTTTTGGGAGTTTGTAATATGTAATTCTCTAGACCTGTTCATTCGGGAAGTAAGCACAAAAGATTCCCCGCGGCGTTATATGTATCTATATGAGAGTATATATGTAGACAATAAGTGAGAGAGAATTTTTGGACAGTGCCTCGGTTAACGAACTTTCTCAGAGATTCAGATGTCAATGGAACTCGTATATAAATATATATATATATATATACGTGGACCTTTCGTTCGTCTAATTCTGCTAACAATACTAGCAATAAGTGCTGTATATGTACAGTCGTATTGAGTCCCTCACTAAATAGATGCGTTTGTTTGCTAGCGACTACGTGGTACATAAACGTACACATATGTCACTGAATTAAATGTGAATTGCAAGAATAAGGGCTGATTGTGAAGACTTATAGAGTTCGAGGACCATTCTGCCAGTCGGCTATTGTCCCCATCCTCGGCATATACACTCCAATGTCTTCAGAACTACCACCAGAACGTCTCGAAATAAATGCAATATATATATATATATATACATTCTTATGAAGATCATTACATTGCCCGTATTATTACTAAAATCAATGATTAGCTTTGAAGAATTTTATGGACAGCCTGAAGGCCAGGATATGCCGATTAGCAATATTATATTGATTCAAAGCAATATTGTTGTCTCGAGCGCTTTTGTGGAGGTGATATAACAACTGTTGAACTCTTCCATTTTTCTTTCGGATTCTTTTTACACATGTTTACCGATCCTTCAAGTATAGGTAGAGGTTAAAAAAAAAAAACAAATAAAAAACATCATCAGGCACTTTTTCACGGTTGTTTGCGACGATTCGCGAAAAACACCCTTAATTGAGGATGAGTGGTATGGACGTTTTATGAATGTGAAAAAAAACCAAACATATTCTTAATCTGTATGAGTGTTGTGACGCTTGGTACCAGATTAAGCAAAAAAAAACAAACTTTACAAAATGGCCGCATGCTAAACTTTGATTATCAATTTTTCGGACCATTCTACGAGTGACATAAAAAAACTATTTCGACTCAATTCTGCTACCAACGTTGAAAAACAGTATACTGAAGGCTAATACCAAATCTGAGGTCAATCGGCCAATTGGTTATCGAGATAACGCAGTTGCCGATTTGAAAAACATAGTTTCGTGAAAAACGCGTTTATCACAAAATCCCGATCGTACGCCTTATAATTTCTATTACTCGGGTAATTTGATGAGTATCATTAAACCGTTTTTACGGACGTATGCAGAAGGGTCTGCAGAATAATAAATCAATATTGAAAAAATTGATTTTCTTCAAATTTCAAGACAACAATATTACCTTTACAGATTGTAAATATACTCTCTCCCTCTCCCTCTCTCCATATATAAAGGGTGTCTCAAAATAACCAGACATTTTTATTTATTAATGACATGTATTATTTATTTGAAAGGTACGAATATTTTTATTTTAATATAAGGTACAAACATGGAGGTTATGTGTGGGACACAATATCCGATAAATGGCCGCTTCGTTCATGTTTGCAAACGTTCACTCTTTTGACGAAATTTTCAATAACATTTTGGCATAATTGCGGATTAATTTCATTAATGGTGCGTCCAATTGCTTTCTTGAGCTCCGGAATGATCTATGGATCATTGGCATAAACTTTTCCTTTCAGAAAACCCGAAAGAAAGGATTCCATTGGCGTCAAATCGCACGATCTTGGTGGCCAATTCACAACGCCGCGGCGCGAGATAACACGACCATAAAACTTCGTCTGCAATAATTGCATTATTTCACATTGCATTTTTACAATTTCTATGCGTTGCTCGATCGTGTAATTCGCCATGACTAAACCTCAATACTTCCTGATGCCAGTTGTCAAAGGATAGTACTCTATATTCGCCACAAAAAAAATGGCGCGCAATTTGAAAGGTCAGTTAATTTTGAGACACCCTTTACACACACACACACATATATATATATATATATATATATATATATATATATATATGTCTTCCCCATGTTGGATGAAAGGCGACTACGTTATGCTAGGAAAGACAGACGGTGAGGATAATTCGGCCTCGAGGGAATTTTCCAGCAGGACAATGGGTAATAATTATCTGCGATGGTGTGCGCTGCGTAGCATTAGGAGATACCTCTCACCCCGGAGCCATACCATATATCGTTTAACATCGAGTGTACAGCGACGGCACTACCGCAACCCTAGAATACGTCACACGAACGTGTGCACGATCAGGTCCGAGCGAAATGAAGTTTGCGAAAAACGCGAACGCGTTCAACCCTGGCGCGGCGCGATCGGTCTCGGGAGTATTGTTATCGTGTTTCGGTAACGCGCGTTGACGCGCTGACACACACACACACACACACATACATAGTTCTACTTTCCCCCTATTTTTATTCAGTTGCTGGCTCCGTCACTCTCTCTCTCTCTCTCTCCCCCCCCCCCCCTCCCCCCCCTCTCTCTCTCTCTCACTCTCTATCTATTTTTCCAGCCGCTGTGCGCATTTTTCTCCGCACGAAAGCTCCCCGATAAGTGCAATAGACATTGCGAAGGACGTGGGAAAGGGACGCAAAAGTTTCCGCGCTCGATATACACGTGCGACGGTTCGCGGTTATGGGAAGAACGAAGAGCGTATACGAAATGACACGAGGGTGCCTTGACCATCGAGAATATGGCTCGACCTTTTTTTTATACACTACTCACATAGACACATTCTGTTCACTGGCTGCGAATTATACAGCTTTTTTGTCGTCTCCATTAATCCATTATGTACTGCACGTGTGCGCACGTAGGTCACGCGTATTTTTATTGTGAGGAATTGTGAATGGAATGCTGCTGAGGAACGTCAGCTTTAATCGAGCATTAGGTTGATCATTTTTCCGCAAGTGTGTATGTGTGTTGTAGCACGAAGGGAGGGTGAGCTTTTTCCAGCAAAGAACCTGTTCAACTGTGTATATATATATATAT
This sequence comes from Ophion ventricosus, assembly GCA_963932345.1. Taxonomy (NCBI): domain Eukaryota; kingdom Metazoa; phylum Arthropoda; class Insecta; order Hymenoptera; family Ichneumonidae; genus Ophion; species Ophion ventricosus. The sequence goes on along the minus strand of OZ010715.1, from coordinate 24,543,391 downwards.
GTGTGTGTGTGTGTGTCTGTGGGTATGTGTGTCCGAATATGAAAGGTATATTTATTCGAAATAATGCTCCATGTTAAAGTGGTGGGCTCAGCCTTTGTTTTTTATGATGTTGAAGTTTGCATCGTTGGAACAAAACTAAAATCAATTCTTGCGAATTGGGCAATTTTTTTTTCGCCTTGGGTTGTGAAAATTACTGAAACGTTTATGGGTGTTCTTATTAGAGATTTACGACCTGAATTTGCGAAAAAAAGGCTTTCAGTCATGATAGAAAAAAGTTAACGATGAATGCAAACTTCAACGTAATAATTTTTTTTTGTGTTATAGGTATATTCAGCATTGTAGGTATACTCTAACATAATATGTATTATAATATTTGTGTAATATATTAATTACTAGCTGTGCCCACAACTTCGTACGCGAATATTTTCGAAAATTAAAAAATTAGCAAATCTTTTAATTGAGTGACCCGATCGCGATGAAATAAAAACTAAATGTTACTTCAAATTAGGGCCTATATTTTTCTGAAAACTCCATCCAGCTTGGGTCAGTAATTTTTACGTGATACGTGCACAAGCAAACAGACGAACAGACACGCAAAGTTTACAGTTTCATTAAATTTATAGACATTATCTATTGTAATATAATATAATATAATATAATTTCCCTGAGTTACAACGTATACCTTGCTTGCGGGTTTTTACGTATTGCCCTTCCCAATTGAACCCTTTCCCACCACTCATGTTCCGTTGTGAATCTTGAAATTGACAATATCCGCTTTTCCCCATCGTTTTTCTCCGCATATGGCAATTCGTTGTTTCGAAAGCTCAAGCATTGTGGATCCGAATCTACGGGAATTCTTATGGCAGATTCAACGGAGCTGGAAAAACTCGATTGAACTCGAGCTGATCGTATAACTCTCGAGGAGAACTCTCATTCTTCTTCCATAACATCCGTTACCGCAATATACGCTATTCACGTATTATTTTTAGTGGCATGAATATGCTTTCCAGTAAAAAGGTTAGAATATCGAGGATCCGAGAGCAGTAACGTGGAACATCATCTTAAGCAAGAAGTTTGTATATTCAAGAGCGAGAGGAGCGGCGGGGGGGTAGAGAGCGAGCGCAACTTTTTCTGTGTTGGCTTGACTTCTACAGTTCTATATTGTCATTCGGGACTCACTCTTCTCGTAAACCTTTAAAACGATCCAGTTTCATGACAACCAGAAATCGTCCCATTGCTTCATATATATAGATATATATGAGTATTCTTGTATGCTTATCTTTAGCCGACAAGAATATGTGTCCATAAAGCGAAGATCTCCAGATAATGCTCCCACAACTTTATTGGCTTCCATTCTGAAATTTCATACATATACTTCACGGCTATTCGAATTCTCCAATTTGACTTTGCTGTTCCCTTAATTCTCAGCACTAGGCGTGCAAACAGATCATCTTTTTTGGTCTTTCCAGCCCTGGTTTTTTTAACATATGCATCCAGTCATACATCGAGGGGAGGGGGGGGGGGGGGGGTAATTAAAAATAAAATAAAACAGTTGAAGAAGAAATGAATGAATCTGAATCCAAATAAAAAATCGGCCACTGTACACACATTTGAATAAGTGATTTTCTATTTAAAAAAAGTTGAAACTTGAATATTGAATTAAATCTTAAAAAAAAGCTTATTGCGTACTCATTTTATGAAAGACATTTTTGCCAACAAATATTTTCCCCCAGATGAGATTTAAGAAGCTTCAGAAAAAAAGAACAGCATTATTTACTTGATTATTTTGGATACAAATTTTTTAATCGAAGGTAAAATAAAAATGTTGAATGAAAAATAGAAAAATATATAACATCAATAAAAAATTGAGCTATTAAGCACACTTTCGCATAAATTCTGTCCTATAAAAAAAGTGAAGTTGAAAATGTAACAAGATATAATATAATGTAATAAAAATGAACAAAAATCGAATTGAGCTTTTGTAACCTTTAAAACGCATATTTGCGATGTTTAATCTTAAATTTGTAGCCTTTATCACATTTCTAATCATCAAAATTAAATGTGAGCACGATAAATCGTCATGGTGTAAATTAAAAATCATCCACATTAATTTTTTGTCACGCGTTTTCATTTGGCAGCACGATGTAGTTTCGTCACTTGTCAAATATCATAATCACAAAGGAATATTTTTTTGATATTTTTATCCTTTGATTTGTACAAAACCAAAGCAAAAACGAGAAATATTCACGAACCCTTTGTGGCAACTGATGACGAACTTATCCTTGAGATCTCAGAATACCACAACTTCGATCAATGTATGCTGAACGTAGCCAATCCTACAATATATAAATGATTGAACAAGCTGGCCACGCTTTGCATATTTCATATTTTCATATTTTTTCGCGTGTCCACGACTTATTTTTTTTTTTTTGCTTCACTCGCGGCGAACATTGTGTACCGATGATATCGTGGAGTTGCGTGAAAGGCTGCGGAGGACTTTATACGTAATTCATGCGATTTTTGACTCTACATCGTATCATCGTCGAATCGCTCCACCGCTGCAGACCTCTCGTGACACGCAATCGCGTTTTCCCAGGCTTGTTCATGAATTACAAATGTCAAGAAAAAAAAAAACGTAACGAAAATAAACGTATTCGTGATATTGCGTTTTCCAAACCGTCACTCAAAAATTCACCTGGTTTACAAGGTTCCATTTGAAGGGATCTTGCGTTTTTTTTTTCAAATGGTGCTCATTGGAGTACCGAGGGAAAAGAACGGTCCGAAATCTCAACTCTGAAGCTTTGATAAAAGAGAAGTGCGGTCAAAAGTCTCCACTATGAAGTTTGAAGAGAAAAATGTGAGGCCTAAACCCTCTACTATAGTTCGTGAAAAGGATTCGAAATATGTATCTGCGTTTGCAGAAAATAAGAGTTTTTTTTATTTTTGATTTTCCGTTTGCCTGAACTCCAAAAATATTCCAAACAAAAATTTCACAATTCCAAACAAACCCAAACTCAAGATCAAAAATCTCCACCTGAGTTTGCACAAGAACAGATAAAATTTAAAAAGTTCACTGGAGTTCCGGCAATAATGGCATCCAACATTTCCACCTGAGTTTTTTAAAGATAAGGGTAGCCCGAAATTTCCACATGACTCTGTAAAAAAATGAGGCACTAAGTCTCCAAATTGCAAAAAAAAAAAAATCAATACAATGTCAGTCCGCTTTTGACCCTTCCAGTGTGCGATAAGGAAAAGGGAAGACAGTTTCTTCAACACTGACGGTTGTACCTTGTCAATATGTAGACGAATACATCGAGTTCATGTAAACTCTGCAAGAGCAAACATTTCCAGCTGATCCATCTGTTAGTCCACCGTATATCGACACACTTGCGCGTTGCCGGTGATGACAATTATTGGAATTAATCGTCGTCGGATACCGAAAAGTAAACACAAACACACGCATGCACACAAACATATTGAGGACTCGATCCTCTTCGGATTTAGTACCTGCAATGCACAGACGCCATTCTTTCTCCACCAACGCACACACTTTATTGACATAAACTTCGCGTAACAAGCAAGTCGCGAGCACCATTAATATGCGAATGAATCAATATTGAGGGATACACATCAAATTCATTATACGGTTCGATAAATTAAACGAAATATCCACAGATAAAACATACACACATTTATAAACATATATGACCGCATGGTACTGCTCGCAGGGCCGTTCGATACAGTCGTTAAAACCTACGACCGATAAATATTTTCGTGAGCCAAGTTATTTTCTCGATGATTGTAAATTCGTTATTTATTCGAAAATAATACGTCCTTATATAAACGTATGTGTTCGTGATCTGAAATATGTAGGTAAAATTGTACGTATACATATGGGGAAATGGAGATATGAACGACGAGACGTTCGCTACCTATATTCTTTTAGGTTTACGATTAATTGATTTTCATCATAATGCTGCCACGAACAAAAGCTATACCTATTTATCATATATATACGAACCGCTATATGATCACGTTTTTTTTTCCTTTCGAACGAATTCCCCGGAAACAGAAAGCCCAGAAAGGATAAATTTGCATTAAGCATTGGAATAATTCAAAATTAAATATTAGATTACGATTTCAACGTTCATTTAAATTTGGATATTTTTTCGAATTATTTAAAATAAAGTTTTATATCAAATATTTAGAAACTGTAAAACTTTCCAATATCCTTCCAATATCCAAAACTGTAAAACTTTCCAATATCCTTTCCAATATCCAAAATATATCCGTAAATAGGTGAAGGATATTGGAAAGTTTTACCGACATATGCCTTCTAAAATATTAATATAATCATGGCAAAAAAGGTTGATGGTACATACACATACAATTATTATATACAAAATCATTGTAAAAAATTCAGTGAAATTGAGCACTCATACATTAAAAAATATTTTGAAACGAATATATTGGGCCTATGCATAATTCCATAGCGAAAATCCGACAGATGTGGTTTGCATTTGTTTCTCCGCTCGCACATGCCTCAACCATATGGAATGTCGTATATTTAAGTGAAAACTGAAACTTGTGTCGACATTTTAAAAAACTATCCACCAAGATCCATGGCGTATAAGAAGTCTCATTATATTTTGAACATGGAAGGAAAAAACGTTTATTTCCGATGCATTTCACTTTCTTGTTTCCGAAAATGCAAAAACGCGTCGCAAACTCACAAAAAGATGTGCGCCGTGTACGTAGAGAATGCTGTAAGCGAAAGTGTGTGTCGGAAGTGGTTTGCGAAATTTCGTTGTGGAGATTTTGATCTCCAAGATGCTCCTCGCTCCAGTCAGCCAGTCACTACTGATGTCGATAAAATCAAGGGTTTAATCGACTCTGCCTGGCATTTGACGACTACAGAGATCGGACACAACCTCAACATTGACGAATAGAGTGTTCCAAGCCATTTAAGGAAGATTGGGATGATAAACAAGCTTGATGTTTGGGGGGCCGCACAAACCGAGCGAAAAGAATTTAATCGACCGAATTTCAGTTTGCGATTTGCTGCTCAAACCCTATAAAAAAGAACCATTTTTAACGCGCTTGATTACTGGCGATGAAAAGTGGATTGCCTATAACAATTTCAGTCGAAAAAGATCATGGTCGAAGCTCGCGGAGGTTGCTCAGGTGGGATTGGAACGGAAACATCTATTATGAGCTACAGCCAATCAACAAAACGATTGATTCGACCAAGTACTGCTCACAGCTGGCCAAATTAAAGCGAGCTATCGATCAGAAGCGGCCCGAATTGGCGAACAGAAAGGTCGTAGTGTTCCATCAGGACAACGCTAGACCACACGTTTCACCTGATGACCTGGCAAAAGTTAGTAAGGCTTGGGTGGGATGTCGTGGTGTACCCACCGTATAGTCTGGACCTTCAGACTATCACTCGTTCCGGGCGCTACAGAACAATTTGAATAATAAAACCTTCAGTTCCCTGGACGTCCCCAAACACTACTCAGATTACTTCTTTGCCTGAACATCTCAGGATTTCTATGAAAGAAGGATAATGAAGTTCGTGGATAGATGGCAGAAAATCATTGAACAGAATGGAATATATTTAGTTCATTGAAATCGCTTTTTTTGGTAAACATTTTGCGTTGGAAATTTACTTGTTTTTCGCTACGGAATTATGCATAGATCCAATACATCCAATAATTTATGTGACTTTTGCATTGAATAATGTGCCCATAACCTCTAAAACTACTTACGAAATTTCACAAGACCTCAAAGCATGTCCATTGCATTAAATAAACGTTCTAGAGTATGCGATTATATTTCATGTGCGATTTTATTTCTTTGAGTATTTATCGAAATAAATATTACAGGGCTGTCGATTTGTCTTGGAATTCCCCATGCATATGTGATGAGTCTGCAATTGCGTCGGCACTTACCGATTTACTCAATTTTACTACGGTCATATTGGTGTACAGGCATATATACAAGCATATAAAACGCTTGACCGTTATAAACTATAAATGCAGTATGGGCACGTTATATGCCTTCATATCAGTATCGGTTCAATATACCATGGAGAATGTTCGAAGACACTAAAGCAAATGAGCCTTCCTCCTTTCCTCCGCCCCCTCCCCCCCCCCTGACCGCCCTCTATCTCTCGGGCCTTGCTCATCTGTATACATCTCTTTGTTTTTATACCGAATAATCGAAGTTAGCGGGGAAATGCCGCGGACGTTACATCCATTGGGGAACCAAGCGGATCTGGCCGTATCCCAGAGAATGCGAAACTGATCGTTTACGGAAGTTAACATCCGCTGCTATTGAGAATCATATTCGATACGTTATTTATTAGCGTACGAGAGCGAGGAAGTACTTCCGTGGTAAAGCTTATCACCTATTACAATGGAACGTATACAGCCGCGATATCGAGATGCATTTTGATAAAAATCATTAAAAAAAAAAAACATGAATCGCGTTTTTGCTCGATGACGCATTTCCATCACGACCGCATAAAAATTGAGGCTTTCGAGAGCATGTTTCATGTGGTGAATAAAAGCGCAGATACCGCGTATCGTTCCATCAGGGAATAAATGGACAGCGATGGATACTTCGGTTGCATCCTGTTACGAAGAGAAAAAAAACGAAACATTCAACACGGAAAATTCATTAGAGACGTGACGAGGGAGTATTCATTGATTTTTAATATTTATTTGAATTATTTGTGAGGGTAGATGACGTGATATTTATTCGTAAGGACAACTTTACAATACAATATTTATTTGTAAGGATGGCCTTATAAAAAAAATTCATTTAGATGGCATTTCTTTTTCATAATGCTTATAAGAATAAATTTTTTTGAAAAATATGTAAGAATAAAGGATAATAATATAGGATCCATTTATGATGTATGTACAAGGATAATCATACAGGCCGAATAAGGATGAACTAAGGAAAATGAGGACATCATTATAACGTTATATTTATCTATATTGATAATCTCATGATATGATATTTATTTATGAGAATAAAGTTATAAGGAACGCTCATGTGAATGAAGGCGAGTAAACATTTATAAGGATAAGGATAATGTTCTGCTTAAGAGGATAATCGTATGGAGGTAAAATATGGAAAAACTCGAAGAACGAGAGTTGATATAAAAGTAAATAACAGTGTTAAGATAAAATTCGCACAACACAAAATGTGAATTAACGGATCTGATGACACTAAAGTTTGCATCATTAGAATGCAAGGAGAATGAACTTTTCTGAATCTCTTAAATTTTTTTGGCAGATTTTGCCGACAAAAAATCCCCAATCATTCTTTAAGATACTCATTTAGCGATCGAAAATATTAATCTGCAAAAAAAAAATGTTAAAGAATAATGAAAATCAGAAAATGAAAATACACAAAGGAACTTTCGTTGTATTTCAACGATGCAAACTTCGACATCATCGCATCGGCAGGAAATTAGGACCCAAAAAATAGGTTGAATTTCAATTTTTTTTTCGGATAAAGGTATTCGCATGATGAGGTTGGGATTTTATACGCAATTAATGCACCGTCTTGCCGAGCTTGAATTTTGTTTTTCATTTAAAAATATTGATAAACAATGAAGTTATTGTTATTGAAACAAAGTACCACCGTTGCATCATGGCCAATCGATGTAGTTGATTTTCGAAACTAGGGTGACCTGAAAACAAAAATAAGAAAATGTCCTTTTAGTATAACATAATAAAACTTTTGTATGAACGGATTGCTTTTCGAAAATTGTGAAAATTACGAAAATACCAAGCTGTAGAAAAAAAGTTCGATTTCCGCTAAGAACTTTACAAATTCATGAATTACAAATTCAAGAACTTGTTACTAACAAATGAATAAACGTATAAAAAATCCATTCGGTCATACGATAGAAAATGTTATAAACCATGCTCTGCCCGAACTTGAAATGCGAATAGATTTTGAGATACAACTTAGACAGTTTCATAAAACATAGTTTCGAGAAAAATGCAAAAGAAAAAAGGGCAAATCGCATCAGGGTGGTTCGCCGTGGCGCAGTGTGCGCTCTGACCCTTCACTAAAATCCTCATAACTCGATCAGTTTTTTCGACTTTTTACAAAATCTTCGTTGTAAATTAAAGTTAAGACTCTACGCTATAAAAAAAAATAATATTAAAAAATCAAGAAGTAAAATTATTTCAGATATAAACTATGACTAAAAGTATCGAGCGAAACAGAAGAGAGGGGAGAGAGAGAGAGAGAGAGAGAGAGAGAGAGAGAGAGAGAGAGAGAGCGAGAGAGAAGCCAGGAGACGTGAAAATATGAAAATGAAGTACCCGAACACGGGCTGGGCTATATTCGCATCGATGTTTGATCATCCCACGTACACCAACCTTCACTATCCGCAGCTCTTAGTTCCTTCATCCCCCTCATATATATCCTTCGTTCGCTCGAATAAAACGCGGCTCCGATCATACATAGCCTGCTCCGAGGCTTGAAAAGTGTTTCGTGATCGCTTTAGAATAAGCTATTCTTTGAGGTTTACATATGGAACGAGATCCGCCAGGAGAGATGCGAAGTGGCTGTATATGTATATATATATATATGTGTGTACGTGAGTAGCGCAGGTAAAGGAAGAACGTTGCTACCGCGCAGCTATTGCTCGCTCCCGTAAGCTCGATTCCCATTTTCCTTTTTTTTTTCTTCTATTATTTTTTCTCTCCCATCATTTCTATATCGCGTTCGCGCTTCGTCGTTTCGGGATGGAAAATGATAGGAATTTCGTTTCGCATACATGCGCCTCGAGTGTGTTTTATCACGTACAGTTACTGCCCGAATTTATATAGCGTTTCCTGCACTCTACCGGGTCATGGAGAGGCAGGTATAGGGCAAAGAGACACTGAACTCGTGGCTTTCTAAATTCTAACGTTGGAGAAACGTCGATGCGGAGAGCATACCTTGTCATTTTTGCGATTCGAAATAATTGTGTTGAACTATATCCGAAGTATCAATGAATGTTACTTATTTTTTTAGTAAATCGATACATTAACATATTATGGATTATTGTAGATACTTAATATATGGATATATTGGGACGTTGAATAAGTTCTCGCTGTTTTCCAATAGATGGCATTACCAGAACTGCGTGCGCGTAGCTAAAGATGGTAAGGCATATATAAGGAAGTACTATAAGCAAGCTTGAAATTCAGTGTATATAATTTCGCCGAAGTATAAACAACTTTTTTCTCATAGTGTTAAAAATGTCAAATTTCGTGCTAATAAAAGAGTATTTGCGGAGAATTTGACTGCACTACATTATTGCAAAAAAATCTACAGCCGAAGCACACAGAAGTCTTGTTGAGACTTACGGCGACCATGATCTGTCGGAAACAACATGCAGAGATTGGTTTAGACGCTTCAAAAATAATGATTTTGATGTTGAAGATAAATAACGCCCTGACGCCCTGAAAAAGTTTTAAGACAAAGAATTGGAGGCATTACTTTATGAAGACTTATGTCCGACGCTAACTGAACTTGCAAAATCATTAGGAGTTCATCGCGCAACAGTTTCGAAACGTTTGACAGTATTAGGAATGATTCAAAATCAAGGGCATTGGGTGCTGTATGGTTTCAAGCTGAGAGACGTCGAACGACGTCTTTTCACGTGTGAACAGCTTGAATAACTCCTCTATATAAGTTTCTTTTGGTATTTTATAGAAAACATTTTTTTTTGAAGCTCAAAATTGATTTAAAAAAGTACAAAAAAATGACTTTTTCTGCCGTTTTGGAAAATCCACCACAACTTTGCAAACATTGCGAAAATGACCAATGTTTCCAGGTTATTTTTGAGCTCAATACATGCCCAAAGACCCTGTGATTTTTTTAATGGATCGATTAAACCGTTTTTGTTTACCCGAATCGGTTTTATAAAAAATTAAAGGAGCACTTTTATTGCTCCTTAAACGTCAATTGATGATGGTTAAGATGAAAACAAAAAATCGTTATTTTTCTCGCAATTTTGCTTTAACGACTTATCAAATCTCGAAAAAAAAAATACAAAATAAGAAAAAAAAATAATTTGGAAAAAAATCCTTCATTTTTCTTACAATTTCTCATTAACTATTCATGAAATATTTTTAAAAAATTCAAAATTTTGATTTTTTTTTTCATTTCACAATGTGTAGAAAATTTTATGAAATCATCAACTGTTCAGTGTTGACGTGATATTTTTCCTTGCATGCCACAATGTATCGAGTTAAAATTAATTGCATTAAATTAAGTTGTTACCCCCAAGCGAATCTTGTACACCTTTTTACACGCATTGCTGTACGATTTTTCCATCACTTTTTCGAAAGCTTTTAAGCATTTAAAATAAACAGTTTTTTTTCAAAACTATCAAATTTTGTCGTGAAATAAAAAAGTTTTTTTCCAAAACAACGCATCTGTTGAAAAAAAAACGCTCTAATTTTTCCGATTTCTTTTTCCACCAAATCATATTGGGTGGAAAAAGAGACGGCATTCGTCCGAACCTCAAGTCTCTCAGCTGGTGACTCTCGTCGAGGAGGGTTATCGAAATTTTGAAAAAAAAATTTGTATTTTTTCTTCGAGATTTGATCAGTAGTTAATGCAAAATTGTGAGAAAAATAACGATTTTTTTTTCATCTTAACCATCATCAATTGACGCTTAAGGAGCAATAAATGTGCTCCTTTAATTTTTGATAAAACTTTGACGGTTCGGGTAAAAAAAATGGTTTAACCGATCCATTAACAAATTTATAGGGTCTTTGGTTCCACAGGCTGAAAGATCCAAGCATTGATTCAGCTAGAAAATTTTTTTTAGAGCCCATGGACGAAGTTGGAAAAAAAAATCGAAATTTTTTTAATCGCGCTATTTCTTAAGGCAGCGTCGCGCGTGATGCTCAAGAAATTTCTCCATGAGATTCTTAAACTAGAGATTTCAAGCTTGAAAATGCTTTTTTGTTTCTCCCGATACAACAATTTTTCACGAAGTTACGGGCTTTCAAAAATCACTGAAAAAAATAGCTGAGTGTATATATTTATATACATTTGTGTGTTTGTGTGTCTGTGCGGTGAAAAACAAATTACGGAATTATCGTGTGCGTATTTTTTGTCAGAATATTCAAAATGGCGCTATTGTTTGTATATCTCGCTGAACGAGTTCGCATAACCCGCGTTTCGCTTTTTTTTCTCATTATTTCTATTTACATATATATGCAGTAAAAAATAAATTGTGGAATGATCGTGTTCACATTTTTTGTCAGAATGTTTAGAATAGCGGTATCGTTTGTATATCGTGCTGAACGAATTCGCAGAACTCCCGTTTCGCTTTTTTTTTGTCATTATTCCGTTTTATGTACATATATATATATATATATATACACACCAAGAGATTCCGCATCGCGATACCAAATTTTGCGTTCCACTCTCGCCTCGATATTAAAAAACAATTTCACGAACGGAAAACAGCCAGCTCTCGTTCGCTGGAAGGGTCCGGAGAGGGAAAGAGAGAAAGAGGGAGAGAGAGAGAGAGGAAGATCGGAAGAGCCATAGAGAACAGGCTCCCAGAATATTACGATGCCACCTGCTACCGATCCCCACCTACGAATAAATCACAGGGCTCCGCGTTCAGCAAAAACGCTATATATATGTATATGAAGCGCCGAAAGAATCGAGAGACGAAGGAAGAAAGACAGAGATATGCGGAGAGTCCCTCCTCCTTCGCCCTCCGCGAATATAATATCTTCTGGAGGGTATACGACCGCGCCGTCAACCTCACCGTCGCCATAACGCATATACACACATATCTATATATACATATATATGTATATATGTATATATAAATCTGTATGGCACTTTTCCCGCGTAAAAAAAAGGCCAAGACGAATTTGTACGTCGCTCGGTCACCGTGGCAATAACGGTTAGAGCTTTGACGATCGTTTGGCGCGGTCGCCAGCGAGGAGGAAGGCCAGTGACGAAATGAAATTCGCTGCCCCGGAATCGCGTTGATCAAATCGATGAAACCGACATATATGGCTATTTTATTTCCCACTTCACTTACGTTCTTCCTCCTTTGTCGTTTCGCCCGCTAAAGTTTTGCGTTTATGCGGTAGTGGCGATATGCGGAGCTATCTGTCATCGAGAATAAATGACTGCATGACGTGTGCGTAGGGACAGAGATCGAAGAAGAAAACGTTATGTTGATTTTGTCGAAAGTAGTCAACTTTTTTTTCCTGAGCAATCTCAAACTTGTATGGTACGTGCGATAATTTCTTTTGACGTTTCCTCATTGTACTAATTTTAAAGCACATTGGAATAAACATGACTTTTTTACACTTTTTTACACGATATTTCTTCGGATAAAGAAAACGACGGCAGAAACAGCTGTACTTTTTGGGGTTTGTTCGGCTGGCTCGCGCTCACTTTGGTGCCAACTCAGTGGGAACGTTGATCAACTCTGCCGGCAAAGTTATCGGAGTCGGATTGATCGAGGGAGTTTTTTTTAATTGAATTTTAATTGATAAAGTATCGTGGGATGTGGGGGATTCTGGTAATCTGAAATAAAAAAGTTAAGAAATATACGAGTAGGGTAGGGAGGGGCATGTTGAGCAGTCGAGTAAGTTGAGCAATCGAAATATCTGGGAAACTAAGCACCGCACGCGGGTGTATCAAATGGCGGAAAGAGAAGTATGGGGGAGGGGAACACATCACGCCATCGCCCGTTGCCATGCGGCGCACGAGACGGTAACACGTGACGTTTCATTATTTTTGCACTCAAAAGTAAAAAAAAACGTGGTTGAAAGTTTTTCTTCTGCCATTGTATGAGAAAAAATATTTCAAAGTTCATTGCAATTAATGGTGATGTTTCAAAACCTAACTAATTAACAAGCAACTGTTGGTTTATTACTGCATTGTACCAAATCATGTTACATACGTTGGATTTTTTAATGTAATTCTTACTTTGCTCAACTTACCACCTATCCATGCTCAACTTACCCCACTATCGGGGCAGGTTGAGCAAATATGGCCTTCGTCATTTGAGAGCGATCATCTGTGAAACAACAACCCGAGCAGAAATCTAATCAGGCTGCCTGAGGATCCATCAGGGCCGGATCAGCGATCAATAAGGCGCCCTGATCAGGTACGCTTGACTTGAGCCAGACAGAGGCCTGAGCAGGGATCAATAAGGCGCCCTGATCAGGCACGCCTGATTTGCGCCAGACAGGGGCCTGAGCAGGGATCAATAAGGCGCCCTGATCAGGCACGCCTGATTTGCGCCGGATAGAAGCCTTATCAGGTATCAATAAGGCGCCCTGATTAGGCACGCATGATTTGCGCCGGACAGGGGCCTGAGCAGGGATCAATAAGGCGCCCTGATCAGGCTCGCCTGATTTGCGCCAGACAGGGGCCTGAGCAGGGATCAATAAGGCGCCCTGATCAGGCACGCCTGATTTGCGCCGTATAGAAGCCTCATCAGGTATCAATAAGGCGCCCTGATCAGGCACGCATGATTTGCGCCGGACAGATTGGGCCGGAAAGATTGGGACGGTCATCGCCAAAACCGGAACCAAAAACTAAACGATCAAGTCAAGTAAAATAAAAACTTAAACTTTAAAAAAATGTTTTCATATGTTTCATATTTTTAATAACGTTAGTAAACTTGATAACGTGTAACTGCGATAATAATTTAATAAATGTTGATCTATTTTCAAACAAAAAATTAATCAAATGATTGAGCCAGATGACACGCATGTCTCAGGCTGGATGAGGCACCTGATCCGGGCCAGATAAGTTGCTTGATCCGAGCCAGATATAGTGCCTAATCCGAGCCTGGTAAGGTGCCTGATCCGGGCCTTATAAAGCGCCTGACCAGAGCCTGATAAGGTGCCTGATCCGGACCTGAATTTGCAAAAGCGTTACATCCCTGATCAGGGCCGGACTAAATTTGCCTGATCCGGCCCGGATTTGCTATTGTGGCAGCCTGATCCGGTCCGGATTTCACCCTGAACAAATTTCTGCTCGGGAAGGACAACAAGAACTTCGTCTACAGACCTTTTTTCCCATATACGTTTCCTATTGACCAAAGTGGGTTTCATTTTTTTACGGCAGTCTGTAAAGGAATTACAGGGCGATCATTCTAAACTTACTCAACATGCCCCTCCCAACCCTACTTTTAGTATAATAATAAAACTTTTGTATGATGGATCCTGAGTCAAAATGTTTGAGCCGCGTTCACCCCTCAAAATAAAGGCCTCCTCCCCTGAACATAGGCCGAGGCGACAGCCGATCCGTCTTTTTAATTGTCAATTTGATAGAAACGGTGTAAACGATCGATTAAAAATTTGGACGGTGCATTCAGTATGTGAGAAAGAATTTACTGTATAAATTTAAATCAAATGTTAACCCTTCACCAATTGTCCCGAAACTCCTCAAGGCTTAAGATCCAAGACAAAACTACGCAATCAAAAAGTTGTGCTTTTGAAATTTTCAACAAATTGTGCTATATATAGAACTTAAGACGTACTTTAAAAGTTCATTCATTGTCGTCATATTTTTTTTTCTTCTTTTTTCCCAAAGCTCCTCTCCTGCCAATCGATAATAGAAGAACGCCAACGGTCACTTTCCTTTCTCATTTCACAGTTCATTCTTTTCCTGGCTATTGTGATACGAATCTACCCGAATAAATGTGCAAAGTAAAAGATCTTTTGCATTGTAAGAAAATAGTCGAAATCGTAAAAACGACACGGGAAAATAGATAAGTTCGCCGTATTGAATGCGTTTTGTTTGAATGCTCTGCGCGATCGTTTGCAGTCCATCGCAAGGGTGCAGTCCACGAGAGGGCGCGACGAAACCAGGTTCACGAAGACGAGCGGTAACGAGGGATGGACAGAGTGAAAAGCCCTGACCGCACGGCGCTCATTCCCCGACATTATTTTCAACGGCCGTTTTCATAATACAATAGCCCGGACGATATCTCGCACCCCGTGACGTCCTCAACATACATACATTATTGTAACGAGACTTTCGCGCCTATCGACCATCTGTCGACGCGCTCGGGTTATTCTCGTCAAGGGGTCAACCTCGCAGTCAACGACGAAGGGACGTACTTTAAAGTCGTTTTCAACCTTCTGTTTGCGCAGCCATTTTTATTTCGCTATAATAATACCTCGTGACGGAGCGTCATTTTACGCTGTGACATTTTTCTGTCACAATTTCCCGGGCACTCTTCACTTTCAGATATATTTTATTCGCTGAATAGTCGCCTCGAGAAAAATCAGCTGCGTCTGTCGTGTGCAGTATTTCATTTATGCCCCCCCCCCCCCTCACCGCCGCACCCCCGTCAATTCGTTACGATTTCACGCAATTAATTTTCGACGGAATAAAGGTTTTAAACTTGGAGAATAAATCATGTGATCAGGAGGATCATTAACGCACCATTGAAAGTTAATTAGGAGGGCGCAAAAAAGAATGTAATATTTCACAACGACGTCATAAAAATCGGCGTAAAGTTGAGGAATTAATTGTAAGACAAAGACTGGTGTTATTGGGTTTATTTTTGGCATAAAATTGGTATACGTATAGACGAAAATTTCGGTAAAATTTGATGAAAAAATATGAGTAATTAACGTTGGGTCAATACCGGGATGAGTAGCTGGCATAAAAAAAATATAATTACCTAGAAAATCAAATAATAAATATAATTTTATAATATAAAAAATAAAAAAACGATTTTTTTCGTGAAATGTTAGTTACACATTTCAAGAATACAGTGGTAAAGTAATTAATTAGCCGGTAAGTCACTGAAATCATTAATTTTTCATAGTCCGAAACTTTAAAACCGTTTTTCTCAAAACTACATTTTTTTAATTTGTGGAAAATATAACTTTAAAATGCGTTGACCGATCGTACTAAAATTGTACACACAACTCAATAATAATATTAACTTGAAGTTATACCTACACATTTATGAAGATCACTTTTAAGAAGTACTTCTTTATTGCAAAAAAGAACGAAAACTCTGTGTAAAATTTAATTTTTTTTCCCGAAATAGCCAATCTTTTTCATTTTCAACTTCTTAAATGTTTCTTAGGTATAAGTTCAACATTTTGATGTTGAAATACTAAAAATTCTTGACTCGTATTTTCATAAGAGATAACTGCCGCCAAAACCTTCCTGAGAGACCACGCCATAACGTCGCCATTTTGCAATATTTTTATTTAACCAACAAAAATATTTAAACATATCAATTATGTAATAAATTGTACTTAAAGTTTCATAAATGTTAAATGTTTTGTTGCTATCCGAAAAAAAATGATCTAAATAGGCTATTTTATGGTCTCCTACATGTATTTCTCCCCTTAAGACTGATTACTATAAAATGCGTTTGAAAAAATCATCTTTTCGTTTTTTTTTCAATGCATCGTTCGAAGCTAGCTACTAATTATTTACATTCTATCAGAAAATTTGACAGGTACCTTACATAATATCTGCACCAAAATTAAAACCCAAAAATCAAGTATATCGCGCTCCTAGTCTCCCCATAATCAATTTCCAAATTACCACCGATTTTTCAACCGTTACTGCAGAATACTCCCCCTTCAGGGCGTCGATAATTTTTAATCCTTGAAAAAGAAACCTTCGTCCATACGAACATAGACCAACAATGCCCACTGCGAATATTTATCCCAAATGCATTATTCTGCATTTGGATCTGCTAATGATGGGTGATGTCGACGCCTGGTCCACGCTTAGTCGAGTTTGTGAATCGCGAGTGTGAGAGCAATGGAGACGTAGAATCGAGATGCGGTTAATGGGATGAGTTCGAAGGGGTAGCTAGTACCGTCCGTGCTAAAATTCGAACAGCGTTTCGATCTTCTCGACGGGGCGCGCATGGATACTGGTTCTAAATACCGCGCCGGTAGGGGCTGTCAGGGAGGGGTGAGAGGGTTGGTCCTGCAAGTGACGTATGAACGCCGCCGCCGGGGCGTAATTCCTCGTTGTAAATCAACGAAGCAATGCGCGAAGCTCCGACTAGCTTTCGTATATCGCAACGGCAAGGTTATGAGGTCCTATAAACGTAGAGTTGAGTTATATATCTATATAGCCCGCGTGCTGATATAGGGGTAGAGCGGCAATGGATGCGACCGCTTCTCCGCGTACCACAAACGCAGTGAAATACCCATATCGTTCCTATCCCTTGTCATCTGACCAACTTTCGATGTAGAGTCGAGGGGCATACAGCCCTCATACCGGTTGACCACTGATATGGCACAACGACAAAGCCAACAACAACAACAACCTTCTTTGGTTCGTGGACCAAGGAAAAGCAGTCTGTCTATAACTTTGGTCCATAACGAGGCTGTGGAGTTCTGTTAAAACAAGACTGGTATATACGAGGAAGTGTTCCAAGGCGAAGAACCTGCCTGGATTCTGTTTGCTCGCCGTTTCGTCCTTCTCGCTTCCTCCTATCTGCGTTCATATTTCGCGTTGTGACGTTCCACTTGTCACCTCTTCGGAGTTATAGTCTTGTTTAACGTGGACGACCAATTATAGCACTGGAAATTGGTCATGGGCGATAACTCGTGTTCCAGCTTAGGAGGCTTGATGCTAACGAGAAACTCTTCTGGGATCAGGTACGTTGTTGCCTCGAATGAAAGCTGCTACTACCAATCTCGTGATGCCTGTAATAAGTCTCTGAGGAGCTGGTCATCAAAACGATATATACGATACCTGCAACCAATTAAATCAATATCCTTTATTGGCTCTTACAGTGTCCAATTAAATCCTCTTGATGAGGTTTTTGAAGGAGAGGATCATTTGAGAGCGAAGACTAGTCGACAGCGAAGTCGTACATATTTGATAGTGGAATCAATGCCCTCGCAACCAAAAATTCAATGTTGAACGACAGTAAATACGTGGAGACAGGAAGACACCCGACAGAACAGATTTGACTATCAAGAAACCCTGATCTGATTCGGGTATCATGAAAATGGATTCACTCATTCATTTGGGTCAGCTGCTGGGCCACAATTTTATTCTTTGCCAGAACTGCAATCACTCATAAGACTTGGAAATACGTTCTCTCCTTGAAAGATTTATTTTCCTTTTCATTCAAGGCGACAAAATGAACTAAATTTTGCCTCAGGTTTGCTTTTTTCTCAAAGTGTGTACAAAGATTATTCGTAAATTGACGATAAAACGATGCCGCCGAGTCTGGATATATGTTTGGGCGATTTTTGACGAGCCTCAATGCTATGTGGATCGTGAGACGACAAACTACTTGATTCAATTTTTTTTCATCATATTTCTTCTGTGCTCACTCCAGTTGCCACGCTAAGCCAAACTTCACCTTCATCTCAATATCACACCCTAGCAGCTGCCAAGCGAGAAAAACGTTTTAGAATAGCTGGGGTTACCGCAGTCCGACCGTTTCACGGTAAACGATGACGGTGTAGCTCCCGCGGAGCAAGAGCGTAGACGAGACAGAGTTAGGCATACAGCGCTGCCTCGTAAGTTCGAACCCGCTGGTTATTGAAGAACCGGAACTTTCAACATCTCAACCAGAGAAGGATTTACGAGACATGTATAGACGCACATACATCTATACGCCTATGTTTTTTCTTTCCTCCAAATCTTACGCTTTTGGGGATACATTCGCGAGCTATTTTCTTGATGCATCCAAGTGGAAATGCTAGACTTTTTCATGGACAGCCATTCTCTACTCGTACAAGGCACTACCGCTTTTTTATCACAACTCTTTAACCCGAAGTCCTCTCACTGCCGAACGGATGTTCTTGCACTTGCCATCAAATGTGCAACTTGTGGGATGGATAAAACTCACGTGGACAATTCATTGTTCCAATTGGTTAACGTAAAGTGCACATCTCCGGATTTATGCGGTCTGATTCCGCTTGTAATGTAAAATGAATTGGCATTTTATTTCATCGAGCCATTTCAAATGAGCCCTATTTTAGCCGTGTTTGGATCTGCCAATTGCACGTGAAGTTCATTGGATGAATATATATAAATAAATATACATATAAACGTTCTATGGTTTACAAAGATTTTAAATTAGGTTTTAGATCTTGCTTATCTTGATCGCTGTCTAATTAATTTATAAAAGCAGCTTAGGGTTGATGCGAAAGAAACATGATGACGTTCAACATATTAGGATGAGACTCAACTTTTTATTTAGAATATGCAGCAGGTTGACGAAATAAAATTGACACATTGATGTTTTTTGGCAACGTAAAATGACTAGGAAAAAAAATAAATATCCAAAAGAGCCAAATGGGTACTTTGCAAGCACACGATTAGATCCAACAGGATCAAATTATCATTCTATGATGAGATAGGGAGAGGAAAGAGTTTTGAAATGGTTGGCTGGCAATATATTGTTCGAATGACTTCTGAAAAATGTGATCTTTATTTTGAGGCACGCGCATACCTGAGTCGCCGGGCCAAGTGTCCACGTCGATTATTTGAAGAATGCTACACGAGTGGCCGAGCACTTTGTGTACCGAAGAATAAAATGAAAGGCCGCGTCATCAAAGGCGCTGAAAGGGAAACGGGAAGGAGAAAAAAAACAGATAGTTGTGGTCCTGCGCTGGCGAAGAAACGTTCTCAGAAATATCCGAGAAAAGGAATGACGAAGAGACTTTATAAAAGCGATGAGGGTGCGGTATCAGGACGTTCGGAATTGCCGTTGTTGGAGAAGACCCTGGCAATTTTCCGAGCCATAGGCCGCACAAAAGCGATACGCCCTGGCCAAAATATCTTGGCTGCGAGACACAGACCACGATAGAGAGAGAGAGAGACGACGTGAAACGGTGAAAAAAAATGAGAGCATGTCGCGTGCCTCTCCGTGGTGCTCTTACTGCAGGTAAGGGGTGCTCCATCCATCCGTTGAGATCTAAAACGCTGGTGATATTCGTGGTGATGCACGTTTTCCACTTCTGCCTTAGTTTAATCCTGTTCGCATACGCCTGCGAACTCGATCCATCGGGTGAGTGCTCTTTACGCGTACAAGCTCTGCTTCCGTTCAGCTTAATTAGTTAATGATAATCTCGCCTTTACTCACAGTAAAGACAATGTTCCATGTAGAGCAGCGTTGGGGGGTATTAATTCGCGCATGGGTGATCGCTTAGCCTTAGTGACCTCGAGCAAATGCGATACAGTGATGCATTATTAGAAAATGAGTAGCTGAAGGCAATACTCTAGGGGAGGGACGTCTCTGGCAACTGAAAATAGTGAAGTGACAAACGCGAAGAAAAAAAATGCAAAGCATGGGTTAGTAAAAAGGGCATCCGAAAGAACATTGTAAATCCGAAACAATAATCTCGTCTGCTATTTGATTTGATGTAATGAGCATTATCATTGTTGCTATTATTTCCGAGAATATTCGGAATTTGGAAAACGACTGTGTCAACCCTGATGGAAAGTGTACGAAGGGAAAATGTTGAAGCAGATTCCCCACTGGATAATGTGGGAGCTTGAAGCACTTTCACTCAGCCACTCCCTCAAGTCCCAGTTCTGCCTATGTCTACCACATTTGGTTTTTAAGGGGGGAAATACATGTACACGATGAAAAAATAGCAAACTTTAATCATTTTTTTGTCTTGAGAGAAACAAAATGTTTTACATTAATAGAATTTTAGGTACAATTTATTACATAATTAAACTATTTAAGTAAATTCTGCGATTGAAAAATATTGCAAAATAGCAACGTTATGGCATGGTCTTCTAGAAAGGTTTTGGCGGCAGTTGTCCGTTTGTGAGTAATTCAACAACTTCGATATTCATCTGAAAAATATGAGCCAAGAATTCTTTGTAGTATTTTAATATTCAAATACTGAACTTATACATAAGAAACATTTAAAAAGTTGAAAATTAAAAATGGGACATTTAAAAAAAGCTGATATTTTACACAACATTTTCGTTCTTTTTTGCCATAAAAAAGTACTTTTCTAAAGTGATTTCTATAAACAGGTAGGTATAAGTTTAAGATAATATTGTTATCGACTTATGTGTACAATTTTAGCACGATCGGTCAACTCGTTTTAAAGTTATGTTTCCCACAAACTTCAAAAGTGTAGTTTTGAGAAAAACGTGTTTAATGTTTCGAACTACGAAAACTCAATGATTTCAGTGCGTTACCGGCTGATCAGCAATTCCAGTGCCATACAATAGTCCTTCAGCTTTTTCACGAGTGCATCAATTTTTTATGCCACTACATGTATTTTCCCTCCTTAACGAATCTACTCATTCGATTGAAATTAATCTGCATCAGCATTTCGGTCATTTATACACTAAGGTACGTCTCGATTAAAATACATTACACAAAGGCAGCTTGAAGGAATAACCTCTAGCCGAATACGTCCTTTAAAATGAACCTATCTTTTGCTTTTGAAGTACAGCCGTTGAAAACGAAAATTATAGCTGTAATGGGTGTTTTTAATTCACAAGTATTTTGAGCATGCAATCGGAACAATTGCAGAGTTTATTCATGAAAGATTCGTAAGGAGCGAGACAAGCGGTTTATCGCGCGCAATCAGCGGTCCCTAGTTGTTTTAATATCACCAAGAGCCCAATGTATGAAATTAGGGCTCGTTTAATAACAATAATAAACACGAAAGTTTACATGCAAGTATACATATATGTATACATATGGAATCGAACACCCGGCGCGACGAATTTCACGCACTCCATACATTAAACTTATACGACGAGCTCTATTCTGAAACGAGCGATACAAGTACCTCTCTCTCTCCATCCTCGGGACCCTTACTCCTTTCCCCTCTTACCTATACGGGCCAACGACCGGTCTCTTTATTCCGCAATTTGCGTACACCTCTCGTCATTACTATCGTTTATACAAGGGAACCAATTGGACGAGGGCACTTGGTGAAAAAGGAGCCATGGGGACTCCCTAGAAACGGCACGCGATAAACGGGGACGGTAAACGCTCGATTGTTGAAACTATACAGGGTGTGTTATGGCAATTGATGCATGACCCTTCACCCTCAAAATAATGGGGGCCCCGAATACCCGTTACATTTTGCTTGAACCATTCTCCAGCCTATTCGCAAAGGGGCCTGAAAACATTGCGTACGTAGGTTCAAAGGGCCAAGCTGATGTTATGGTCTTGGGCATCCACTGGCAGTCTACAACTCGAGAACGATCGAAAAGCAGTGCACGTAAGAACAACCCTCTGTCAATTGGAGCTTCCCTCCCTGTCGCCCCTGCATCGCAGCTGTATTGTATCTCATTGTTCGTAATAGGGTATCCTACTTTTTTTGTCCTCGGTGACGGACCCTTATCGCTCCTATTTACCTTCTTCTACTTCGTTTTTAGTTGTTATTATGAGTATCGGGAATGAACATCCCTCAGAAGTGGGTCGTACGGTAATCATTCTCTTACAGTGTGACAAAGGAGAGCTCCAGTAGTTACGCGACAAAGGCACCCGCCTCCCTCCACGCCTTGCCACCGTGGTTGCACAGACGCCTTCTGTATGCGCCAGCAAGGTTCAAGATAAACTATAGTGCATCGAAGCAAGGGAGTACTATGGTGAACTATGTACCGTAGACCTGGCGAGGTTGCCCTATCCACGATGAAGTTGCTGAGAGAGCTCTACCATTGCCGCTATTATCGTGATGGTCTTCGGTGAAAGGAAGTAGAGAGTGTGACCTGATTGCTATAGTATACCCTCCGACCTGCGTACCCTATAACTCCATCACCTATACTTGTGTACAACTGACTGTATTAGACGTATGCACATATAAGTGTCCTATGTACTACTTACGTACGTGTACTTGCTCACATAAATTTCTGGTAACTGTGTGCATATGTTGATCACATATTTCCTGTATATACGGGTGATTCAGAATGTCGAGAGTCTCGATTGTGCTGGTGGCGTTACAAAGACCGATCGGCAAGTTAATCGCATTCTATCGTGTACCCTTAGGCAGCTTTGCAATTGTGCCTTGGCGATAATTGAAACAACATCGACATCATACAACCGTTAGCCTCGTCATCAACTACAACTACCTCAATTGTCCTGCTTTTCTCTCTCTCTCTCTCTCTCTCTCTCTCTCTCTCTCTCTCTCTCTCTCTCTCTCTCTCTCTCTCTCTCTCACCCTTTCCCTCGTTCCACTCTGCCATTTGCTCGAGCACACGCGTACATAGGTCCGTACTACCCTATCCAGTAAATACATGAGCTTCTCACTAACTTCGAAAATTGCTTGAAGACGTCATTCAGTCAGCCCTCAGCAGTCTTTGAATTTTCATTTTACTTCCAGCGCCAGGTATTGTTCTCGAGCTCGCAACCATTCTCACGCTTCTGGTAATACGTTTCGTATCATGTGTCACGAACGACTCACGAAGTTCGCACAATCAGAGGCTGCTCAATCGATTGAGACAATTGTGTCTACTTTATTATTGCCTGTGTGCGAAAAAACGTGTTATAAAAGAATAGCTTGGTGGTCGCATTGTTAGACTATACGTGCTGCCTTTGGATAGTGATGCAGTGCTCAGAATCATTTTTTATTATTGACGAATCGGATGGAATGGTTGCGCGGACAATCCGGTCGAAGGTAATGTCCGGCAATTCTTGTTGAAATGATTACTAATGTACACGTGACATGAACCCCGTGTGCAAATTGCGGCTCGTTTCACAGTTATGTTGGCCCACTGCGGAGTAGGGTAGAATTTATTAGTTTTCGTGTCCCGTGGTGTCTCTGGAACGGTTTATCGTAAAAGAAACTGGCCAGTGAGTGAGAGAAACGTCTGTACATTTGTCATAGGACAGCACTTCCCAGTTTCAACCGTTACCCGATCACGTAACGATCACCATCCGCCATAGAATTCAATGATGGTATGGGATAAATGGCACATGTGGGACAACGTCATACCAGTTAAAGTACGATTGCGGTTGGTGCTTTAGTGTAACAGTACAAAACTGTGAAACCGAGCTTTTCAGCGTAAACCGCAATGGACTATTATTATTTGCGGCTTTCCGCAGGATCTCTGCGAGATCGTTCACGCTCATGGACTGCCCACTTGGCGTCCAGGAGAATCATGGAAAAGGCCATTATTTCCACCGGAATGAAAACCACCCATAACACCCTATACTCTGTATAAATGGCTTTCCGCCTAGGTTTTTAATCACTGTCCAGCGAAGTATTCACGAGATGGAAACGTATATAGCGGGTTATTATCCCTACATAAAATCTCGAGTAAGACTGTCGACTATGGCCCGGCATGATTAATAGATCGTACGGCCGTGCGCAAAGAGAAAAAAAAGAGATACAAGTAATAGCAAAAGTATAACTAGACGAAGTTGTAATGCGGCGGGAAGGTAAAGCTCCTAACGCCATTGTAAGTCCTCCAGAATAAAAAAGTAATTACAAAGTTCGCCCAGTTGCCGCTGGCTCGTGCTTTTCATTTACCTCCGCGGACAGCCATGATGCTTCGTAGAAGGATAAGTATATATGCCGTTTCAGCGCCCTCAGATTGAGCATTTTCTTCTCCCTTCTCTCTCTCTCTCTCCCCCCCTCTCTCTCTCTTTCTCTCGCTCTCGACCTCTGTGCAGAGCTACTCCCAAAGATCACCAACATCTCCACAGCATATTGCAGAACTTCCGTCATGCAATCTCTGGAATACGCTTATCGGTTGGTTATACCCCGAATTCCGAATGACTTGATGGCTGAAGGTGAAACAAATATTTGTTTGATTTCGGATGGCGAAACTTTCATTGACGTCCGCACTAGGCCTTCGGTACACCGATGTACCGAAGTCCTTCAGCACATTCGCCGCGAGATTTAGAGTGCCCCAGTGCTAGTTTACCTTATGATCGATCGACAACAGTTCGCTTCCTCTTCCCTTGCTTTTTCGATACACCAACTGGAGTGCTGTTGATTCGTTATGACACTATATGCATGCAATGCTGGTCTTTCTTGCTATTCGCGTCTGCTCTTATGAAGAGGAATCATTTGTCGAAAGTAAGACGGATGGTGATTTCCGGAGATCTATATATGCTCGTGGAGGTCAACTTCAGGGAGTTGCGGGGAAACTCGTGGTTAACTGCTTTATCAGAACGGACGAAGAGGGAGAGACAGAGAGATCGGGAAAGAGACGGAGTCCCGCGTGGGCAAAGCCCGAACTCGATGGCCCGTGAATGGAGTATTGTCCATGACGCCACGGGGGTGGCTCCAGCACTGACCACCACCGTCGACAGCTGCGGGAGTTACACCCAGGGGTTTCACCGAAATTACACCATCCGGTTCACTTTGCTATGTGTTGGCCCGACGATGTGGACGTCTGTTTCGCTCCATCTCTCTTTCTCTCGCTCTCTCACACTCTCTTTCTCTTTCTCTACCCCGGTATGTGCTTGCCACCATTCGTCCCTCTTCATGCCTCAAGCTCTTGCCGTTCCAACACCTTTGTAATCCACCCCTTGTTCGCCTCACTCGACGGCTCTCTCGGCCACAGAGCATTGGCGAAGCTTGAGCTGGCCATGAGTCGCCACCATGAAAAGCATTGGTTCGAACCAATGTGTGTATCACTCCACCAGCCATCCTGCAGCACAATACTACAATAGTACGAACTCCCAACGTCACTTGTGTCACATATATATATATATGTTTACCCAGCACAACTGTGAATCTCCGCGAGCTGGTATGTCTGTAGATCAAGACAGCCAGAACTAGCTGACCACTGCAACCCTATAACCTTAACTGTATGTGGCCACTTCACGCGTCACATACGTTCTCGGCGTTATACGCTACGTAGGATCTCTTCAGTACGCACGAATTCCACTTATACCTAACAGCCGGATAATTTGCAGAGAACCTCTCACTAATACCTGATGCAATTGCAACTGCAGACAATCCGTACAATCATCGTGCACCTGCTAACGTAATTTCATCCTTTCAACGGAGTTATTTCAATTTTGGTGACATTTTGGCTGAAATACCCGAAAAGCCCCTCGTTCGGTGTGACCTTAGACAGTTTTTGGAGGAACCAGGTCACAAGCGCTTATCGATCCGAGGAGATGCTTGGGCTTCTTTGCTGTTTTGGTTTCGCTTATACAT
The DNA here is from genome assembly GCA_963932345.1 of Ophion ventricosus. NCBI lineage: Eukaryota > Metazoa > Arthropoda > Insecta > Hymenoptera > Ichneumonidae > Ophion > Ophion ventricosus. Next base: position 24,517,271 of record OZ010715.1, on the reverse strand, counting down.
ACATTTTTGTACAAACATACACAATGCCGATATGTATATATTTGGATGTGTGTGTGTGTATGTGTATCACTTCTACTATTTTAGTGCTCGGCTAAAGTTAGTGAAGTTGACGACGGTGTGTAGCATCGCCCAGGAATCTCTCACCCACTCAGGTCACTGGGACAAAACGTTAGGCCTTTGAAGTTACTCCAGTGTCCCTGAGCCTCGTATACTCTTGTTCTCTCTTCGACTCCTCTCTTGTCCCCTTTGGTTGTTCGGACTCCGTGACACTCTACCGCTTGGAAACTTCTATCGTAACACCTACATCTAACGTGTGTCCGTTTGACATATTGGCGATCGATGATCAAACGAAGGTCAGGAAGTAGTTGGAGGCAGGAAGGAAAAAAGTATAGTTGTCCGTGCGCGATACCGAGCTATTTGACTTTTTTCATTCAGATACTGGTGGTTTTCACCCTCCTACTTTAATTAATGGAGATGCAGTCCTATTTAAAAGGCAGACATTCCTGTATGTACGTCCACCAACATACTAATATAGATTTTCATCCAAACCGCCATTGTATATTTATTCATACGGAAATATATATCTATATCATTTTTTAATTGTTTCTTCGCATGCCATTGGAGGCTTTTATGACTCCATCCGTTTCACTTTTGTCCTCCCCTTGTCACGTCGCTATTGCCAGGTCTTCAGACACTCCATGGAGTATTGCCCGCAGCCACTCCGGTCGTTGAATTCCCAATGCAATTTCTGTTTCGCATTTTCACGAGGGCACAGGGTAACTATGGAAAACCTTTGCCGATAGAGACAGCTTTATTTTACTACGTTTCTGTTGTATCACTATCGCAAACTCATTGTCGGTCAATTGCCTCCTGCCCCGTAGTCGACGCGCAAGCCAGTGCACGGGCGAGCGGTCACCGCTCCAACTATTATCTCAGGCCAACGCTTTGCAAGGGAGCATCGGCAAAGCCTCGTATCAGGCGCACATTTAAATATTTGCTTATACAGAAATATTCATGTACATAAATATTTTCTCCCGTGATTGTTAGGAGTCCGTTCCCCACTCGTCCTGCTTCAAAAATTCCACTCAAGACCACGACATGATCATTGATCGCTCTAGGCCACTTGTTATGGCTTTTTGGCAGTTGGCCAAAAAAAACTACTTACCGAATGGTAATCGCATCAGTTGTCGGGGTCGATTGGTGCTTGTCGGGAAAATACCTTGGACCTAATAGGAATGAAAAAGTAAGAAATAAAAAGCAAAAGGAAATAAAAAATTTCCTTGCCGACAGTAGAATGATAATCGACCATTCTTTATTTCTGGATCTTACGGATCTACTTCATTTACGTATTTTACTCACTCGTTCCAGCCTATCATCTCTCTTTCTACCCTTTCCACCACGTCGCGTCTCTCTTCCACTTGCGAAATTAACCAGGCATTTTTACGAGCTCACCGAGAGTGCTCAATTTTTTCTTCTCCAACCCTTGCACCACCCCCTCATGCGTCTTTCGTTTCCATTTCGTTCACCAGTTGCCTGAACGAGCGTACGTGGCACTTCGCTTATCCGTATTGCTCCCTTTTCTATACAGTTGGAGCTCTCCTCAGAGATCGAGCCTCTGCGAATACTATTTCACGAAAGGCACGCGCTCGCCCATGGAAATGTTTGTACACGGCGGTGATAAAATCGTTGCTAACGATAAGCTGTGTACCATGGCAACATCGCCGAATGCCCGTCCTGCATATCCAGCCGAACTTCATTTACACTGCTGAGAGCCAAGGAGTTCTTGTGATCGTGGAGCACCTCAATCGTTCCAACTTCACGGTAATATGTGACAGCGTACTTCAACTGACATCATACAGGTTTTGCACTTGAAGCGCTACAGAGCAATAGCACTCAAACTATTGGTGATATCTGAAATAGTTTCAGATATCACTTGTGTTTTGTTCGAGAAGGACGTCATATGGGACCATCATAATTGTTTTTTTCGGTGGAGGCGCCAAAGCTATGTCAATAACTGATGTTGATATGAGTTCAGTGACCTTCAATACAAGGTCGTTCTAGCCACGCAAAGTATGAAAATAGTTGGAAATTTAAATCAAATGAGAACAGCTACTTTTAAACGATTTTCAAACCTTGGTTTGGGTCAACTTACGGGCGATGCTCGAAGGGATGACTCTAGACTTGTGACCACTTATTTAATCTCTGATGAAAAGATCGTCTAACTTCAGCTAACATTTCTGGTATAATTTGGGCATGTGCTCGGCGTATTCTTTCTTTTATATTGCCAGGCGTGTTTACTTGTTAAAGGAAATATTTTCGTTTATTTCGATACTTTATTGTTCTGTAATGAACTGGTATTTTACATCTTTATAGGGTTCTTTTAAAGGGTTTTATTTATTTTTTTCTCTGGTGGATGTACTTTTCTCTCAGAAGTTTTTAAAAGCAATCAAGAGTCTCTTAGACTAGTATAAGTAGTTTTTTAATGGTCCCATCTTATGCGACTTATCCTCTGAAACCTATTTTTTAAGTTTTGATCGCAATCTAAGGCATTTACGTTAGTGTTCAGTTGGTCATTTAATTATTGATTAACAGTGTGAAAACATCGAGAAAAAAATGCTCGATAAAAGGACATACACAAAAGAGAAAAATTATCAAATGCTTTTTTCTCGAAAACTAAGAAAGATCGTAAAACATCCATGAGGGTGATTCCGATAAGTATTAATACAAAGCATGTAGATTTTCCTTTTGGACGTCACTTTTCTTTATAAAAATATGCTTACATTTATCCAATAGTGATTTCCAAGACATTAGAATTTACGTCATGTTGAATACCGAAGCTACTATTATAAAGACAGTCTGCGAAGTCAGGTGTCTTGAAAATCACCATTTCGAACATAAATACATATACTTATATATATAAGAGTTGTGCCAGCATTGTGAATCAAGGATAATGTCACCATTGTGCGGTCGTAGCCTTAATTTAGCAGCAATCCTTTGGAAAAATACCTATCGACCGGTTCAATATCTCACTACACTGTAAATGCATTCTTGATATAGTAAATCATGGACTTCGGGTATATAATCGCCCTCAAAGACTTCATTCACATTGCGTAATTCAGTGGTGTATAACGGCTCTCGCGCTCCCTCTTGTAAAACAGATAGAGAGAGAGAGAGAGAGAGAGAGAGAGATAGATAGAGAGCTGTAACAGAATCTGAGGTCTGCAGAAGCTGTGAGAGACTGCAGGAGATGCTCTCGTCATGCAGCAGTGAACTTCGCAACTTCGCTTTGCAATGCGCCGAACGGACTCGAGAAACCGCCAAACTGCACGCTCAACCCTCTCGCTTCCCTCATTTAGCTTTCACCACTGCGGACGTTTCGCTGCTGTACGTGAAATGGGTATTCCGTTGGGCAATTGCGTAAATTGTATTTAAGAAAATATTGTGGAAAACCTGCGGTCCACGTCATTTTGGTGTGTCGTTGCAAGTTGTTCGGAAAGGTTTACAATGATTCGTTATTCATTTGGACGGACCTTTTAGTTTTTTTTTATACCGAGATTGCCTCTCGTTTTGGAGTTTTTTCGATTTCTGCATGAGGTTTGAAAAAAAGGCCACTCGGAATGGGTAAATAGATGTGGTGTAGTTCAAATCCGAGATAACTAAGTTTCGATGTCTTTTTTTAGTATATGTAAAGGAGTGCAGAAAGTGGACGCTCAGGAATTCTACGCTGAAAACCGCTAATCTCTTGTATCGAGGTTTCGATCTCGTAAGCTGGGTCCTTCATCCCTTTTTCGCTATTCCTCTTCCTCAAACACACATACATATATATATATAAATATCTGTTATAGCAACACCGCAACTTCCGGTGGCAAAACTTTTGAACAATCTGTGGTCGCAGTGGCGACGAAGGGTAAAGAGGAAAGCACATAGCGGCGAGATACACGAGATAAAAAGCTCCTGTTTGATAAAAACATAGTAAAGCAAAAATGGACCTAATCGACAGTATTTTCTGTTGAAAATAATAAGACATAAAAAAGGAACAAAACAAAACAACAATTTTTCCATATTAAGTTCTCTGTATATTAAAACATACAGAATTATACAGAGTAATGATATTTATCGTTAGTTAATGCAAAAACCTTGTATCCACGTAGACTTTCGTATATTGTATTTGCAGCAACAGTAGTTCGGCAAGCATCACGACTTTGTCTCCGCTCAGTGTGCGAGCAGTGACCCAAAAGTTTGCAAAATTTCGATTAAATTGAAATGTATTTGTATTCAAATGAGAGAAGTCTACAGGAAGGTCCGTGTCGTTTTTCCAGCCAGGTCCTCTCGAGATTCTTGCTAGGGGCACGCTGTCATCCTTGGGGTCGTCTCAGGGTCTCGAATATTCGTGAGTTTTGCTTTCTCGTCGGACGTGCTCATACGCGACGGTTGACTTTCAGATAGTACACGAAAATCCAATATTATTCGAGAGTGTTGAGAAAGAGACATAGTAAGAGCGGGAGGCAGAGGTAAAAAGGTGAAGAATGACAGTCCAACGAGATCGGAATTCGAAGAGCGTAGATGGTATACTATACATATAAGTTGCGGAAGCCAAAATAAGAATTCTGCGTGCACGAAGTGAACGAATACTGTCATTCCGTTTGGGGCACACGGTCACCTCACAGGTATAGGCGACGAGTGAAAACTTTTGCAAAGGTTGGGGTACACACAGAGCAAGGAATCAGACGTAAATTCATACTTGTTGAGACTGAGATACGAGACAATCTAGGGTTCCTTTGTGCATGCGCACGAATAAAATTGTTGCGAGGTACTCAAAGAGGCTCGTGCTCGACCCCGATGCAAACAGAGGCCCACCAGAGAGCGGAAATATGACGATGAAAGCGCATATAAGTTGGTCTAAAATTGTCGAGAGGAGTACTCATATACGGTGAGAGAAATGCTTTGGTACCTTCGAAATTGTTTGTATATGGAATAGCGAAAATAGAAGTAGAGAGAGAGAGAGAGAGAGAGAGAGAGAGAGAGAGAGAGAGAGAGAGAGAGAGAGAGAGAGATAAAAGGAGCGTAAAATGCGGAAGGAAATCGCTACAGTCTGTCCAACCAGTTGAGTTCTCCTCGGCGGTTTTCCCATACGTTTTATGCGGTCATCGTGTATGATACAATGCTATGGCATCCTGTGTGATTTATGCTCCTTGCGGAAGGGACATCACGTCTAGACAGTATATTTGCTCTACCTATATAGAACTTTCTATACGCGTGTGTGAATAAATATACGGCGAACAAATTGTATCCCAGCATACGTATTTTATAGCGGTAACAATGATGTAGGTTACCGGTAGTCAGGAAGAATACATTTGCAAACGAATGCGTCATAAAGTGCTGGAAGTTCGTGAAAACCGAGTACACGAATGTGACAAGGAATTCTCCCAATGAATTATTGATGGACCGCGATAAATCCGAGGAATTTGAGTTGCGTCGAAACGCGTGTAAAAATGTGATTCATCGGAAGAATTCCGACACTGCATTGCATAACACGAAAATGTGGGTGCGTAGGATCGAAGAGAGTACAGTATTTACGGCACAAAGTTTCAAGTAGGGGAAGGTGGGCTAAAATGTGATACTTAAGACAAAAATATTTATATGTATTAGGTGTACAACTTTGCTTCCGCCGTTTTGCGATAGATGGCTGCAACGGTAAGTATTGGTCGGAATAGGCAGATCAAAAATGTCACACAGTAAGCTTGGACATCTGTCAATATAACGACAGCACCACATTAGTGAATTTATGTATGCATCATAAATTTATTCTCGATCGAAGATGTCAGTTCTCAAGCCAAATTCTCGTCATTTGCGGGAAGTTTTGATTTTCTTCTTCCATTTGAAGAAAACTGCGGCCGAGGCGCATCGAATGCTCTTAAGTACTTATGGTGAGTCTGCACTTATTGTTAGTGAAAGAACATGTCGTGAGTGGTTTCAACGCTTCAAGAGCGGTGATTTTGACGTCAAGGACCGACATGGCGGTTGAAGAGCTTTTCGAGATGGAATCGTTTTTTCGATATGGTATCCGACAATTGCCAAAAAGATGGGGAAAAATAGTAGCTAGCGACGGACAGTACTTTGAATCATGAAATTAGGTAATCACTTTTTAAGAATAAAGCCTGAAATTTTGGAAAAAAAAAACGATGGAAGCAAAGTTGTACACCTAATACGAAATTAACGGCCTTATTAATAAACTTTAAAATTAGAAACAATAGTTATATTCTTATTTATTATATTAATTTGTACTTTTAAGCTTAAACGACAAATTTTCTTAATTAATAGGAACTCAAGAAAAAGTGGCATATTTCCAGTTTCCATATTTACCCCGTGTTTGAGGCAAAACAGAGAACGTTGAGGGGCAAAATTAAGATATATAATAGTTGTTTTTCGCACACAATAAGTAGCTGAAGCGCTGAGAAAACCCTTTCTGTTGGCCAGCACAGCCGACACCACTATTCTCATGTCTTCTTCGTCCCATTTTTGCCGATTACTTTTTCTTTTTAGTTATGAACCATTATCACTGTAAACACAGAAAAAGTACTTGAAATAAATGTGGTGAAACAAGAAGGTACCTACTGAGAGAAATACTAATGCGCTCGATGACAGCTATCTGTTTAACTGCGCAGTAAATAATAAAATAATAAGTTTAAATGTCTCCATGACGAAGGGGCAAAATGAGATACCATCCCATAATGCCTCGTTTATTTTGCACCAAACAACAATTTTTTGTATGCTGCTGGATTCTGCAAACCCAATCGAAATTATCCGATAAAACTTTGGAAGTTGAATACCTCAATAACACACCTACTAGCCTATGGTATAAAAGTTCATGTAGTTGGTGTACTTATTTTCCTACAAATGAGTATTGACCAAGAAAATTAATGAAAAGCCACTCAAAAACCTTTTTTTCCAGCCACAACGCTAAAACACGGACCGACATATTCTGCTTACTCTGACTCAAGTGAGCTGACTAGACATTGAACGAATAGCGCCGCTATCGACTGGTATACATGTGCTTGTCACACACACAAGCTCACTTCTATTTCTGCTCTGAGTATCATTCTGCCCCACTTTACCGTATATATAGTCTTTGAGAGAGACTTTTTATCGAAAAAGGGAATTAATTATCTTCGATCATGCATCCAGGCCCTCCAGGCAAAGTTGTCAGTAGAGATTGCTGTGAGTTCAAAATAGATCGGCTTGATATTAATCTTCAATCATTCAACGGAGAAGCTTCCGCGGTTAGGAATTTGCGGAGATTAGTCGCCGAGAATCTGGGATGAAGGACATATCTCATGGAGTTATTCGGGAATTAAGATCCACCGTGTAGAATCGATTATCGCTATTGATCGCAGGACTCGCCCCTGTCCCTCGGGTACACCAAAATCCCATCGTCGCTCGGTACGTCAGACGAGAGGATCCAGCTCCGACTGACGTCTGTCATAATTAACGCAGTAGATTTTAGTGATGAATGAACGGGAGTGATATCGTTGGGTACCCAAGGCTTGTGGATTGATTGGAGTGGCTTAATAGGGATGAGAGAGTGAGTGATCCTTCATATACACAAACGAGTGCGGCATTGGTAATAAAGCAAGGAACGACAGAGAGGACGAGAGAAATGGTAGGTTAATACTACTGGATAGCCCGAGTGTCTCTCGGTATGTGGGAACGCAAGCACGTTTAACTATCCTCTATATCTCCAGAAGCAACGCACCACATCGGTCGCGGTGTTCAATTCCAGCCCATTCAATACCTGTCGCATCGGGGACAAGCCAGCTCTGCTAACACCCACCTTCCCTCAGCACATATCGAGAGAGACGGCACGAGAAGGGCGTACATCCGGTTCCTATGTTCATCGCACACACACGCACACATACACACACATATGTCTTTATCCAAGTATTACTCAGTGGCTTATGTTACTATAGATCAGTTCTACCATGCGTTCACCCAAAATACATACAGGTCTGTATGTAAATGTGGAGCAATCATCACATAGAATATTTCGTGGCCATGCAAGACTAGGATGTCTTTTAAAGTGATCCCTTGAGTTTATTAGTACCAATAATATACATTGAACTCGCACAACGACTTGTGCCTTCTAAAAGCCAAGTAGAGAACTAACTAGACTCTACCAGGTAGCAAAACCTCTCTTATCGTAACCGAACTACATCTCGCAGGGTTTCCCCTAAATAGATTGATAAAAGAAAATGACTGAACATTTAATCTTCGTGATATTTGGCTGACGTGACCCCCCTATTCGGATTGTCCTACCCAACGGATCTATCACGATCCCAGCCTCATTTGTCTCAAATATGTGGCTATTAGAATTCACAATAGACGAAAATAGATTATCCAGGTTGTATCGATTGGCAAGCGGCTTTGCGCGAACGTTTCAGGAATGGAGAGTGAAGAAAAAGTGAAGATGTCGAGTCATGGGAATTGAGAGACGGGTCGAGGACTTATATAGCACTAGCGTACTGTTGTGTAGTCGGATCGCGTACTCCAAGTTGTTTTGAGGGAGGAGCGGCAAGTCACCGAGCATGCCGGGTGCTTGTTTCATAGAATCGACTTCGTCACTTGATCGGTCGTGCGCCAGCACCAGTTAGAGTTTAACAGGAGCGATATAACACACACACACAAATATATTTCGTCTGCCGAGGGCAACCAAGGATCTCTAAGAGGGAACGGCAACGAAGGATCATTTGTCTGGATTAAATCGCGACGGTGGGTTCGGAGGGGTTGCTCTGGCTGACTACCTTAGGGGTTGTAGCTTGGCTGTTAGGTTACTTGACGGGATCTTTCCCTCCCTGTCTCCCGCTTTCTCTCCCTCTCTCCCTCTTTGTATCACGTCTTGGCTCGACCGTAATACCCATGCTGTATACGGGCTTCTGACATGTAATGTTCACCGTCAATCTTCCTTCCTTATCCCCGGTCTTTCTTCCTTATACCTGATTTCGTGATGAAAATGCGAGAAAAAATGGTAAAAATTGTATTATACGAGGCTGAAGCTCCGGTAATGGATCGAGTAAGATTAACTTTCCGGCCAAGGTACTACATCGTAGCAGGAAGATAATTGGAACTTCACTATACTCCATCAATCCGACGTTCATCCGTTATCACAAATGAATCATAGAACATCAGTGATAAATTCAGAGGTCGTTGGATGGCCATTTAAAGTTCGATCTTGAATATCGTCTCAAGTGGATTCAACGGACGGTTCTATGATTGGAACGTATAACGGAAAGACAATACCTGTCAATAGGAAGTTTCTTATAGCACCAGGCAAGAAAAGTCTTACGGGTTGCAGTTGTAGGCAACCTCCAGTCTCCGTTCTTCTCATTCTCCAAGCTATCGTTTCTTGTGCTCAATGCTCGGCGACCGTTTACACCCCATGCACGGATACACCCGTCTCGATTTACCATCAGTTGTGCGATTACTTCGCAGCTTATATACGAGATACAGGCACACTGGGAGACGATGGTCTCGAGGTTTAAGAGGCCCTCTTTTCTCATTCGCCTTCCCTCATAAAATCATCTGTAGAGAAGTATTGCGCGGTTACCCATACCTTGCGTATCTTCTATCCTCTCTCTTGTTCTCTTGTCTTTTCTCTCTTTCTCTTGAATAGTTCTACACTTCCCTTGTGCATGCACAAATATACAAGTGAAGCAGAAGTAGTCCATAACCACCCTCGGCGAGACGTTCTATGCTTACTTGTTCTACGTCTCTCCGCCCACTTCACTCTCGTGTCTTGCAAGTCGAGGCTATGCTAATTCGTATGAATATGCATGAATGACTTGAGACGGTTCCTTCTCTCTCTCTCTCTCTCTCTCTCTCTCTCTCTCTCTCTCTCTCTCTCTCTCTCTCCCTCTCTCTCTCTTCCTCTCAATTCCTGATGGATGTACGTATATACATGTATGGGTGTGTGTGCGTTCATGCTGGTATTTGGGTGTGTACCTTGGCATGCTTGTGTCATTGCAAGATGAAATAATGCCTTTGATTCATGGGGTTGAATCTTGGAGGGCCTGATGTTTCCTATCGAAGCATTGCCACACGGTGTCGAGCGTAAGACGATGTTAACGCTCCTCAAACCCTACCTCCTCGTCGTTCACCGCTTGCCTCTTGGCAAACGGTAAACTGCTCAGCTGCTTTTTCTACTCATACTCTTTGCTTTCACGATATACTGTCGCAGCAGAACGGCACACTCTCGGGCTTGGAAGGCTCTTTGGCTTTGTTTGGTCAAACGGATGCAGCACTGATTACATATAACAATGATTATGATATGCAATCAAATATGGCATGAATAAAATGAATTTTCTTCTTTTTGTGTTTAGCTATCTATATATTACCTATAGTTTATGTCACGTTTGACCTGTCTGCATTCTGACGAACGAAGTGAAGTCGCCAGAATGATATGCGTCACGGCGAATGGACCCATTTGGATGGACAATTACGAACGAATATTGCTGAAAACCAAGGGCTAAAAGACTCAGCCCTCATTGACAGAAATCGTTGTTTTCTAACGAATTCAGTAAACGAAGCTTCAGTCACCTGAGTATCCTCAGGTTGCCACTTCTGGCTTGAACGACCCTAAGGGCCATCATCCACCAAAGCGATGAGTGAAGCTAGGCAAAAATGGCCAATAGAATCGCCCGCTCAGCTTCGATAGAATTTAGCGGTTGATTGGTTGCTTTTTGACAGATGAGCTCATCTTCGCTTTGGTGGATGATGGCCCTAATATGTATTGGAAAATAACGCATAGGTTTTCTGTCGACAATAGCCGGCGCTTCAGAACTCCAAAACAATTAAAATTTATTTTGAGCACGGCAAAAACCATCTGTTTCCAACCAATCCTGAAATTATAATTTGTAATCCTTCATGCTGGGCAAAACACACTTTATCCGGGATCCCATAATCATCTTCCTTCGTACACAATCTCATGGGATATGTACATGCATAACTAACTGGGTTTACTATAGTTGTCTTGATGTGGTCCAAAGTTGACGAACTCCAAGTAGCTCCTGTTGGAGTCTGCGGCAACACACACACACACATACAAAAGGTCATGGAATGTATTGGTCGCAGCTATACGGGAGTCTGCAAGCGCGTGTGTGATCCATTCGTCCGGATATCCATGTGTACGTGGTGAAAACTAGGAGAGCTGTATGCGTGGGTGGCGCACCTATATAACCACGATCTTCCAATTTCCTGGCAGAATCACGACTCAGGCATAGGGAGGAAATGCCTCGTAGAGGCAAGGAGAGATTAGGTGTGCCAAAGGAAGAGGTACAGGATGAGGTCTACTTCGGTGTAGATTGGTGAAACGCTTTTCAAACCTTCGCTAACCTATTGCTGGGTATAGAGCCTCAAGTCGTTGCTGCATAGCTCGTTTCTCAGTTAGCAATGTTACCTTCACTATACACTGTCGCGACGTATACTCCAACCTCTTATCGTACTTCCCGTGTACCTGCGGGTTATCTTTCCACAGTAATTCGCACCGCCGTACAACGCCATACGCGATCGAATAGTTATGAACCTTTTCCCACATTATTCCTCTCTCTTTCTCGGCGACAGCCTCGTCGAAAGCTTTCGGGGTACATGAACAACGATGGCACTCCATTAGCCAATCGCTTACCCTTCTCGCTCTTTTGCCCTCGATCTTCCATCGATCTCTTCCATCGCCACCAGTTTCGAGACTGCGTATTAACCGTAAGCGTTCAATCTGATTTCAGCTATTGCGAAATAGCCTTGCCGTGTACATGGGGTTGTTTGGGGTAGGTATGGGAAAGGTGTTGAAATTTGTGGAGGTGGTACCGAAGCCATTAAGTTAAAGCTTTACACAAGTTTGCTCCCGATCTGTCGACATTGAAAAGGGATTTAACATGCACATTTTGTATGTGCTTATATCGAAGTTATTCTCAGCAGCGATGATTATGTATTTCATATATGTTACTATAGATGGAAAAGAGATATTTCGAACTTGGTATATGTTAGTACTGTTGGCTGTCTTAAGAACAGCTCTCACATTTTGGAAAATTGGATCCTTGACTTCGTCGACAAGATAGTCCTTGAAATGACCTAAATATAAATAAGCCAACATTTAGCTACAGCTAATTTTGATTATCATGGAGTTTGTATAATCTTAAGTAGGAGGACAATAGGCTACTATGAGACAAGCCTAAAAGTCAAATATCTTCAAAATCACATTTCTCTTATATATAAATGTATGCACAGATAACCCCCGTACATTTGCCTACAACACATATATTTTTACCTATTTTCACAATCTCTACCTCTCAAATCCATAGCAGTCATCTGATACATCTCTTTTTACGATCCATCAGTGTCAATGAATGATTGATAGAAATACCAGAAAGTTTACGCGATTTTAAAATCATGAGAGTCTGCAAAAATACTTTGCAAACAAAACGAGGTACCAGATACTTTTGAAAATTAAATTAGCGCTGGGCTGAGAGTTGCCTGTGTCGAAGGTTGTGGTTACTTTTGTGAAGAACTAGCCGACTGTAAAAATGCGCGTAAAAATTAACCGTAAAAAACTGTATATATTGTTGCCGCAAAAGGTTATACTATTAATATTTTCTTTTAGCGTATATATTTTGCTATAGGTATAGTTGTCCACTGTGTGCGTATCGAATTGGTATTGGCCTCGGCCCGGGTACTATACTTGCACGGGTAATGGGTTAACGGTGAATTCTTTCCCTTAATAGCCTTCGCCCCGGGCTTTGCCATGTTCCCTTTCAACTCTCCCATTAGCCCCGGTGAACCTTGATCTGAAATTTCCAAATGGCTAACATCCAACGGTAGAAAAACAGCAAAACAGAGGCTCAAAAAACATACAGACATATGAGGGCGCGTTATCAGCCAACAACGAGGGACATAAAAGGGTATTGGAAACAGAGCTTGAAGGTAGCGAGACGGATGGCTCATTGAAAGCATCGGGATATAAAAACATACGCGAGACATTTGAATCGTGGAACGAAAAGGGTCGCGAGGCTTGCTTCGAGCATTTTTTTCACGCGACCTAACTATTTACCATTGAGAGATCCACTTCGCGAATCTGTTCCATGCAAACGGTGTGTACTCGAAAAAATAATGTGCTACGTACAAAATGTGCTACGTACGAACAACGGCTCAGTGCAATCGCAGATCAGTTGCAAGAGTATTCCACACTTGCCCCTTCACCCCCGCTGACGAACCCCTCTCTGCATGTGTTTCAATATCTCTCCTGTCTCAACATCGGTTTTCCCAATTAGCTTCGTTACCGGATACAAAATGTTTCATTGACATATATACGCCGGGCTTAGCAGGCCAAGCGAGAGAGGGAACTGCAGGGGAATGGGCTTTTGATGTAAAAGCTTAATGAACGGAACGAGATAATTCAAGTGCGAAAGATCGCGATGTCTCTTAACACTCTTACATTCTTTCCTCTCTTGCTCTGTCTGTCTGTCTATCTGTCTGTCTCTCTCTCTCTCGCTCTCACAACCCAAATCATGGCAGGTCTCTATAGTGAGAAGCTCGAAAGCACGTTTGAATAATGTCGCCTTTAAATGAACCTCACGAATATACAAATTTACGGTGGTATTTGGTGGTCGTATGCGAGTTGCACAAAGCATGTCTGCTCCGAGTTCTTGAGGATTCAGAATTGAAGTCTTTTGATGATTCCTCGCTTCAGCAATATACGGCCGCGCTTATATTTCTCTGTGGGTGAAAACTTGTTCATAATATCCCTATCCCTCCCCCTCTTCCTACTCTTCGACGCTCTACCTTCCTCCCTCCATTTCGTGCCGGAAGACTCGTCAGTCGAGACTGTCGAGGGCAGTTGAAAAAGTGCGATGCTTCGCCATTGAGGATTTTTCGCGTCGAGAAACGAATCAAAGAGGAGCTGCATTCAAAAGAAAAACCATTCCAATTCATTCTCGAAAATGCTGTGCTTCGTGTTTGTTCTACATAAATTAATACACGCTCTGCAAGAGCGATCAATAAAAATTGCCGGTATGGAAAATTAAAGACAAACAATTTACGTCTTTTCGGCGCGGTTGTTCATAATTATTCTTTACACGAATTCCTTGGAACAAGCTTGATTTCAGTAAAATTCCGCGTTTAGATTTGTAGATTAGACGTAGATTTGTCGTTGATCAATCTGGTACATATAACCGAGGCGATGATTGAGACAAGAAAAATTCCGAAATTGACATTGGCTCAAAAAAAATGTGCCAATTGTCAGTAAGCTTTCAAAGCAGTCCAAGTTAACTCGATGCTTCTGAATTTTCCAAAAATTCTCATCAGCCATTTTAGTCACATTGACTTCACCCTAAATCTATATAAATCCAAAAGCAAATTAACCTCGACTTTCACGCGGAAAGTAAACGGAAAGTAAAACTTGCAGCAACGGTACCCATCAATCTATGTTGATATATCGCATATATATTGATAATATGATATATTTGATCAATATACTGATTGAAAGAAAACCGACATTAGCTCCTAAGTTTCGAGAGGAATAATCAATCGTAATGATCTTTCGACGTAAGAATTGTCACAGATCTACTGACAAGAAAAAATACATAATATTAATGGTTTTTTGGCACCGTATGTGTATACATTGTATTGTATATAATGATAGTGAACGAGGGGTGCCGACGGACTTTTACGATTCTGGTAGCAAACATATCTACGAATGAGTATATATACACGGTGTCCCAGGACGGAATGTCATCCCTGAAATGGGGGGTTGGGGGTGAAATTCTGAGTCGATTGATATAAGCATGTATGGTTCCCAGATCAACCCCTGAATTATTATTAATGTTTAAAGACGGGCCAATCAGGCGCGCCCGATGAGCGGGCTTACGTCGGTGAGCGATACGCGAGTGTAATGGCGCCTGGCGAAGCACGGTAGGCGCACCGCTCCGCCAGGCACCACTATACGCGCGTATCGCTCACCGACGTAAGCCCGCTCATCGGGCGCGCCTGATTGGCTCGTCGTTAAAAATTAATAATAATTCGGCGGTTGATCTGGGAACCATACATGCTTATATCAATCGACTCAGAATTTCACCCCCAACCCCCCATTTCAGGGATGACATTCCGTCCTGGGACACCCTGTATATATACCCATATATCCCCATGTAACGTGTAAGGTTCGAATATATTATATATATATACACGTTTATGTCTAATAAATGTATACACCTAAATCGTCTTTATGTATACAGGGTGTCCATGTTATCTCTGCCATCCGAACTAACTCGGTAATTATCGACGTCACAAAAAAATGTTCCAGACAAAAGTTGTACGGTGTGAAGGGGCCATCAAATGCGACCATTTTTTTTTTCAGTGGAGGCGCTGACGCACAGTGAAGGTCACCTCCACTTTTTTAAAGGGAATGGTACATTTTTTTTCAACCATCTTGTGGAGCACCTCAAGCCGCATAAAAAACATTTGGGGGTCAAAGTCGTTCAAGGTCATTCAAGATCAATATCGATGATACAAATCTAAATATCTCGAATCACTGCCAAATTTTTAGTAATGATCCAAGATATTTAGATTTGTATTTCATTTTAATAGGTGTTCGAAATTAGCTTAAAATGAGAGATATCGGAGATCGTAGTCATCGACAACACTTCGAATACATTCTGTTTGTTTACCAACTCGCGTTAATCTGTATCGTATGTAGCTCAATCGAGGTTGTCGTTCAGTTTGATTTCGAATTTGGATAAGAGCTCTCTCTCATTTCAAGCTAATTTCGAACACCTATTAAAATGAAATACAAATATAAATATCTCGGATCACTACCAAATATTTAGTAGTGATCCGAGATATTTAGATTTGTATCATCGATACTGACCTCGAATAACCTTGAACGACTTTGACCCCCTAATGTTTTCTAGCGGCTTGAGGTGCACCACAAAATGGTTGAAAAAAAATGTACCATTCCATTTAAAAAGGTGGAGGTATCCTTCACTGTGCATCAGCGCCTCCACCGAAATAAAAAAAATGGTCGCATTTGATGGCCCCCTTCACACCGTACAACTTTTGTCTGGAACATTTTTTTGTGACGTCGATAATTACCGAGTTATTTCGGGTGGCAGAGATAAAATGGACGCCCTTTATATATATATATATATATATATATTTGTGTCTATGTATTTATTTGGAAATAAATATATATTTTCGATCCTTACATCATACATGGGGATATATGGGTGGGGACTTGCAGAATGCTAACACGCCTGAAAGTCGACAGAGAGGGGCCGAGGAAGAGAGAAACAGAGAGAGCGATGAGGCCGATTCACGTCCTCGCGTTTCCACGATTTCAGCAAAAACTTGATATGTGCTAGCTTTGCAACGCACGAATAAACACTGATTTTGATATATATATATATGGGAAAATGCGTTATACTGTCGAGAGAGGGATAAAGCAAGCAGGAGTGCCGGCGGCAAGGATGTAACGAGAAAATAGGGCACGTTATTATCTCGCAGTTTCGAAGTATGCGTGCGTGTATGGTTTGTGAACTTTTCGAGCTTTCTGGTACGATCGCATGCGTAGATGTTTCATATATACGCATATATATGAAAAACGCAGAGAGAGAGAGATAAAATCCGCCCACAGGATACGATGCGCGATATGTTCATCCCCTTTTTAGCCTCGGTAATATATCTACGTGTAACATTGGTGCTGAGCTCGCGTTTACGCGCTGAGAGATGATGCAGATAAAAAAAAAATACCAGTAAACGTGGCGCGCGCGTGAGGGATCGTCGAGGGAGGAAAAGGGGTCGCCCATCATATACGGCGTACCACGTACGCAATCGATTGGACGGTAAATTTTACTAGCCGAAAAATTTCGCGGTTTTTACCAAGCGCGCCCACCTTTTTTTTCATCTGCTTTCTCTATACGCTCCGCGTGTGATAAATCTCCTTAAGGCTTCTTTCAGCTCAAGAGTCATTTTTTTCCAATGGCAAACAAACATTTCACGCTGGAGCCGAACAAATCCGGGCTGCGACCTAGTTTCAATTTTTATTCACTCCGTATGTGAGCTTGCGTTTATGTATGGAATGTACTCGCATACAGGAAAAAGGAGGAAAAACAAACTCTCGTTACGAGAGCTAAAACCGTCATGGGGATTCGCGGTGCGTTTTCTGCGAAGGGCGTAATGGCGAATGAAAGGAAAGTAGTAACCAATGGGGGATGAGGGTGAAAAGAATGAAATTATAGAATCTTGCGAGGGCATACGAAGAACAATTCAAAATAAATTTAACCCACGAACTCGTGTGTACATTTTTTCTACTCTACTCTAACTCATGACATCGCTTCATTTTTCTATTAGGAAGATTGTTCTATTAGAAATGGTGTAACGCAAATTCGATTTGATAAAAATTTAATTGGTAAACAACCCGTTTAACGGAATGAGCCCAAGCGCAACTTTAAGCCAAAATGACTATAAGTTGTTGGCGACCATTTTTTATAATAAATCACTCATTTTTCATCATTATCGTTCTTTATTTTACTCCGAAATGGCTCTTCAGATATAAGAATAAATACCTTTTTTTAAAGGCCCACTATATAGCTATTTTTTTCCTTAAACTATCATATCTGAAGAGTATCATCGTAAAGTTTTTCTGAAAAAAAAATCGAAACTTTCATGAGTTATGATTTTTTTGCACCATTTCAAAGTTCGATTAAAATATAATACCGAGAATGCCACATTCGAGAATATTCAAACCAATATCCTGCATTTTTATGAGTCATTCGGAACGATACGGTCAACGCGACAATCGTTTAAACATGGCTGGGGTCATTGGGACCCCCATGTGAGCAGCCTTTTATAACCAGAACGCGTGCCCGCGAAGGGTTAAACGCCGACATAAGCCAAAAAATCATAAAAAATCTCATTTTTTAAACAAAAAATTATATATTTTTTTCCCATTAACAGATCCTCAAATATCGCATGGCATTTTGAAGAGGAACATTGTGCATATAAAAAAATAGTTGATCTATATTCCACTCGAAAAGTATATTTATTTTGGGATATAAAAATGGGGGAAATACGGCATTTATAAATGCGGAAAACGTCAATGGAAACGCAATGAAAAAAATGTATGCAAGGGTTTTTCGTATATGTTTCACTTCATTTGTTGAGAAAATAGTAACATGATTAATACTGATGATAGAAATGAGAATTAAAGAATATAAACAAATCGTACATTCAACTCATTCTACTGTCGCGCAAATGCAACAATGCACCGTTCTGGGCTCCTCCCAGGCGGCCCTTTGGCATCGTTGACAAAAAACCCGAAGCTTGCGATCGTTTGCTCTTGGACAGAATGTATATCTCGCCGCTTTATATCACCCAGTGCTTGATGCTGTTGGTTTTCCTTCTTGAAAGATGGTACTAATGGAAACTTGAAAGTGCCGCCGGAGATTCAGAATGAGTAACCTTGCTTGCAGATGAGGCTTGATGAGAGACTTGAGACTTTTCATGAAAGTCCTCTGAATCATATTTTCAAGATCGGCGTTGAAATTGTGAACGATCATCGCGTTAATTTTATTTTTTCGTATGAAACAAAAAAAAATCGCTTTAAATAATGTTTGTGACCATTAGCACTTAAGTTACGTAATAATATGTGAAATATGTTGATTCTGGTAAAGAAAAGTAAAATTCACTTACCGCCACGAAACAACAATGGTAACTTTAGACTTGGGTAGATGCTCACGCCAGACGCTTTTGTGGACCGTTTTGCCTGACAACCAGCGAGCCACTGTCGGCCTACCCTCACAGCCAGGCAATGAAACTAAATTGTGATCATAGTCCCCAGTTGACAATGTTGATTTATAGCTTAGGAATGTAATTTAAAAGTCGACTGGGTTGGGTTTCTACCCCATAAATGAGTTCCAGGGTTGATACGTGTATCATAAAAACTAATAAGTATCATGAAAATAATTGTTTCTCTTTTTTTTTGCTTTCAGGTGAGTCCACGTTACACTATACTAAGCCTGTTTAAAAAAAAATGATACGCCGGTGAGTAATAGTTTGGACTGCTATATCGTTTTTGTCATTGGACTGGATGTAATTTTATTTGAACGAGATTAATTGTAATGCGTTTACTTATTTCCCATAGCTTATTTTCCTCGGATGAATATATAAGTTTTCCAACCCAATTGATCTCGTTGAAATGAAACAAGGTGTTTGTCGAACGCTTTCTCGTATCACTCTGCATTAGCCTGCGACCAATTGTCCCTAGCTATTTTTCGGCGCAGCAGAAATGCTCTTTCAAGTCGCTCCTATTTTGCACGCTTATCAATATATGCAAATAAAATGTGGGCAATTGTAAACATTGGGGATAGCTGAAGTACGAGATGGTTCATGAAGTTCCGTTGCAGCCTCCAATTCCTGGCTTCCTCCTGAAGCTGTAACTTCAATTTAAACGCCACAGATAACGTATTGGACGTCCTCATATGTGGGTTGGGTGTGTTTGCGATAGAGCGTTTCGCTCGCGTATCAGTCAAGTGAAAATCAAAAAGTTAATTTCTGATAGCCGAACGTGCCGGTGCATACGGTCGCCAACGATTGTTCACCACTCGAAATCGATTGTGCATATACGTAAACCATAAACGCAAATACGTATACGCTATCGCGAGAGCCGTGGCGCGGCTATTGATATACGCGTATCATTTGTTTCGGTCCAAATCGTGTCCGAGGGCTCATAATAGTTTTCACTCTGCGCCTTTTTTTTATTCGCAATTCTGACGAGAGAGAGAGAGGAAGAGAAGTGGTATCGGAAAATATTCAATCATCACGACAGCGACGTTTTGAAATGCATAACCCAAACCAGAGTGAAATCGACTTTCAATCTCTCCGAAAATCTCACACCGTGCTGGGAAAATCAAAATGTACTTCACACATTTCAAATAATATTTCGTTGATTTAAAATTCACCTCGCATGGTGCATATTAAAAAAGCTACAATAATAAAATCATAAATTTTGAATGAGGTGGAAAAATTTATATTCAAACGTAGCGATTTTTACTCTTTTATTTTGTCCGAACGAATTTCAAATTAAGTGCCGAGTGCTTTTCGAGTAATGAGAGGCATTTCCCAATAATTGTAATTGTGATGATGAAATATGAATTTTACCGTAGCGAAAATATGATGTTGAAGCTTGCATCGTTGGAATGCAACGAAAGGTAATTTTTCCTCTATTTCTCACATTTTTTCGCCGATTTAGGGTACGAGAATCACCCAAACCGTTTTTTTATTATTCTCATGAGAGATCCACGATCTTAATCTATAAAAAAAAATATAGTTTGTAATAAAAATGAAGAAATACAAAAAAAAATAATAAAAACTTTCGTTGCATTTCAACGATGCAAATTTCAACGCCATGGAAAAATCGAAAAAAGAATGCACAGAAGCTGGTTATTGTGGAATAATAATACACTTATTACATTCCGTAACCTCGTCATCATTTGGACCGTGGAATTTGAAGCTTACGCACGGGAGACATGGCTATGTAATACGAATGCTTTACATAATGTAACGCGTGGCTGTTTTGAACACATTAATATTTACATACAAAATATGATAGCGATAGGATATATATATTGTGGTTTTAGCATAAACACGATGAGGTGCGCGAAGCCGCGGAGTAACGTTCCGAGTTTTGCAAAATAAAGAAACACAGTAAAACCAACTAGAAGTTAGAGTTTGTTGTCCAGGGGCACGCGGGAGAACTGTAAGGATAACAAGGAGGATAATCAGGCTCTGCAGGAACAATGAAGCTAGGGAGAGCGAAAACACACGATAGAGGAACGGATTATATGAGAGAAAAAGAGTAGTGGACAAGGCAAGAAAGAAAGAGTTAGAGAGATAGGAGTGAGAAAGGGCGAGAGAGAGGAAGGGATGCTAGAAAAGACTTCAGAGTTCACAAGGAAGCCCTTCCGTGTGTTTCACAGAAATAACTAGCGACGGTTGATCCTCGCTCTCATCGTCTTCCTTATTATTTTCTTCCGATTTCCTTTCGTCCGGTATAGTCAGTGTTGTTTAGCTTCCCTCCACCTCAACTCTTTCTTCACGTCCTTTATATTGCACTTGGCTGATAAGTCGTCAATACTGCATTTTTATATCTGTCATATAATTTCATTATTTTTTATTTGCCTACTTATTTCATTGGTTATTTCTTATATCTGCGAAAATTATATTGTGTTTATATACAAATACCGCAAAGAATTTTTAAAAATAGGAAATAGAAATAGACCTTTTCTAGAATTTCACAATTTTTTTTTTAATTCCCAGAGAACGGGCCACACGTACGCGACGATTCAAAAGCCGAAAATGCTATGGAGACAATTGATAATCAAAATTGAGAGACCGTGACGCAATAAACTTCGCAATTAGATCGACCAACAGTCGTGCTTGTGATTCTATCAATACTCTAGCACTTCCTTCTTCTCGATACCCGTGCCAAGCCAAAACGGGATAAATCATGTATCGGCGAGTCAAAGAATCGAGAAAGAATAGACGATTGCGAGACAGAGGCTAGAGTAGAAAACAGCTCTGGAGGACGAAGCACCATTGCCTCGATCCAAATGAACCCGGATTGTCCGAAAACGAAACGTGGAAGAGAGACCTCGTTAAAACTTCAAGATCGTGGATAAAAGTTGCCGCGGTTGTCTCTAGCTAATGTCTCATTCGACGAACGGGCGAGCATTGATCGAGCGAGGAAAAGAACATTCCGAAATCCTTGGCTCTCTGCTGAACTTGGTGTTTCTTCATTCCTTCAGTTGTGGATAACCGTTTGTTGAAAGAAAGAAAACGAAGAAAAACAAAACAATCAAGAAGAACAGACTGCTAGAAATCTACTAGAAAATTCTAGTACTGACAATAAAATAATAATGCTAGAAACTACTGACACTGGACCAAAACTAAAGACAAAGTTCTAAAATAATAATGCTACGGGATCCATCATAAAATAATAGAACTACAATATAATACTGATACAGGAAAAAGCTCATACTATAATTCTAGAATAGTAGGACGAAACGAAAACTAGAGTTCTAGAATACTA
Organism: Ophion ventricosus; assembly: GCA_963932345.1. NCBI lineage: Eukaryota > Metazoa > Arthropoda > Insecta > Hymenoptera > Ichneumonidae > Ophion > Ophion ventricosus. The sequence continues at coordinate 24,495,148 of OZ010715.1, read as the reverse complement.
CTAACACGGGCTTTACTGTAAAGCACTAAAACTACCGAGAATAGAGAAAGAGAAAATGCTAGAATTTACGAAGAGTGGACGGAAACTAAACTTAGAATTTCAGAATGCAATTAATATTGAATCTACTAGAATAACCAGGAAATACTACAATCTACTAAACAATACTAGAACGACAAGAAAATACTGGACTTTTTGGACAATACTTGAAGTACAAGAAAAATGGAAGAATCCACTAAAAAAATAGTGATACTGCATAGGCAAATACTAAAATGATAGGAAATAGAGCATGGAGGGGCAGGTTGAGCAGTCGAGTAAGTTGGGCAATCGAAATATCTGGAAAACTAAGCACCACGCGCGGGTGCATCAAACGGCGGGAAGAAAGGTATGGGGGTGGAGAACACATCTCCGTTTGTGGAGGACATTTCGTTATTTTTGCACCCAGAAGTAAAAAAAAAAACGTGATTGAAAGTTTTCCTTCTACCATTGTATGAGAAAAAATATTTTAAAGTTCATTGCAATTAATGTTAATGTTTCAAAATGTAACTAATTAACATGCAACTGTTTGGTTTATTACTGTATTGTACCAAATCGTGTGGCATACGTCTGATTTTTTTATGCAATTCTTACTTTACTCGACTTACCTCATACCCATGGTGAACTTACTGAATTATCGGGGCAGGTTGAGCAAGTATGGCTTTAGCCATTGAAGAGCGATTATCTGTGAAACAATAAGCATAACAGGAATTTCGTCTACATACTTTTTTTCCAAGCTAAATGACCTATTGACTAAAGTAGGTTTCATTTTTATACGGCAGACTGTTAAGGAATTACAGGGCGATAATTCTAAACTTGCTCAACATGCCCCTCCCTACCCCACTAATACTGAAAAAGAATCCACTAGAAAATCCTAATACAAAAAAAGCAAATACTAGAATGCTAGGACACGAAAATAGAACCAATCTCAGAATTACCGAATACTAATAATACTAGATCTACTAATATTTACCGGAACCAGTAATTCTGTACCAAATAACTAGAATACTAGAATGAATTTAATACAGAAAACAACGTGACTGACTCCAGCTGACTTTAAAACTGTGTACGTGCACCTATAAAGAGATTGAGTTCACCCTAGTTATGCAATCGTAGTTTTTCGTCGTTTCGACGAATGGTGATGATTGTTCGAGTAGGCTAGTATGCAAATTATGATTGCTCCACGTGCAAAAGTATGATGAAGGGGGTTAACATCCCTTGCGCCATACATTTCCTCAACCAATTTTCTCGTGCTGGCTCTTCATACCATGTTCAGGTATCTCTCGTTTCCTCGGTTGGTGACAGCGAGACTGGCGTAAGACTTTTCGTTTGGCAATGCAAGAGAATACGTTTGGCGACCTTTCCAACGCCAGCAATCTATATTGAAGTGTTCTCTTAGTTGGCTAGATCCTTTCTCATTCTCCTGAACGCAAGGGAATCTCGTCTCTCATTGAGGCAATATTATGGTAATTTTCCAGCTTCGTTTCCAGAAGTTGGCCGCCTATACTCGTGCCATTTTTAAACGCTGACCCCAGCCAGCCAACTAAATTGATATCCATACTTATTTGGTCATGATACAGTTGCGAGTCACTATTATGTGATCAAAACCAAATGTTGTCTTCAGATTATTGATGCACTTCATTTGATTGATCATGAAAATGCACCACCATCCAGTGGATGAAGACGAATTACTTCGACAACTGTCAGATGGAAATACTTTCTGTATCTTGTTTGTGGTTGTCATATTCTGATAGTCTTTGCTGGAAGGCGCAACAAGCCTTTGGATTAAAAACTATGGGACAAACGTTTTTGGCCAACGGAACATTCCGACAGGCTGATGCATTTTAACGGCATTGCAGCGTTGGTAATTCCAGTTCAAAAGGTTCCATCAGTCCAAAGCTCTTACTGCGAAGGACACCAAAATTACGCAATTAAATTGGATACAAACTTTGTTGCGGAAACATGGTAGAGTGAACGGTAGTTACGGTGAATTCAGCGACGAAAATTGTAGCCCTGGTGATTATGCGCGCGCACGTTGTAGGTTGGATATACGCGAGGTCCGCTTTAATCCAGGCTGGTAAACGATTGCCATGCGAAACGGAGATGCATCCCGGTTTCCATACTTGCCACACATACACACACACACACGGAAAAACACTCGGCGTCCGTCGGCTCGGCCCACTGCCAACTTATTTCTATATGCACGGTCCGACATTTTCCAAAAGCTCGTGATTTCTCGTGTGGTGTGTCTCGTCGCATTTATTCTCTTGGATTTTTCGATTCATGCTCAAGCTCACTCAGTCCGGCTTACCTTACATTTCTCAAACTCTTTTCCTTCCGCCTCACGCTCCGCTGGCTCTCATCTTCGAATATGATGCGCATATATATACACATTTTCCGTCAATATCAATCTCACGTCGAAGATCCTTGCACCGTGGTGAGCAGTGCTTGGAACGAGAATATGCACGCATCCATACATTTATTTGATTTGACCGTTCCACATTGCTTCAGAGCTCGAAGGAACGAAAACGCCATCAGTGATAAGAAGCCTCGCGAATCAATTCTTTTACGTGCAGTGCTTACTGCGTTATTGAATCTTCCATATTATCTTTAGAATTTCATAATCATTGAAAGGATTATATTTGTAACAAATTTATAGCTTCCTATTCAGTTTATTATTTTTTTTACAAGAAGATCAATGCCGTTTCGTTTTTATTTTATTTCTCGGATATTTGACAAATTAACATTGCCATTTCGGCATGAGATTAATTGAACTTCGCAATTTTTTTCCTTTACAATACCATCTATTCTTTGGTGATCGCTTATATGTCTGTATGCTTGCATCGTTTATAAAAACGGAGACTGTTTGAGTTCACATCGACGCAATCTTATAAAATGTTTCTTATCTGACAAAACTATATTTTTATATATATATGCTCGTCTTTAGATATGCTTCGAGGTGGAGCGAGAGAGGGAAAGAGAAAACATTTACGACCGGATATTGTCGTTGATGCTGCTCAGACTTCGTACCTTCGATATTCTTGGTGTGAAATTACTTACTCTAGTGGATTGCAGCCCTGATTTCTCTGGCATGGTGGTTTGTTGGTGAGACGATACGGTCCGTATAGATTTTCCGATGGCTGGACCTGAGTTCAGACTGAAATTATGTTTCAATCACTTCTTCCAGAATTCGATCGATATTTTGAGGATGGTCGTTCTTGCCAGCGATTGTGTTTTCTCGCTGATAGGTTGTACGGCGTTGAAATCAAGCGTTATCATAGGAATGTTCTCTTCTTGGCGGTCACTGCTCGATTAAAATGGATTCCGGCTCACTGATAATCGTGGGCCGATATAGGGCGACAATCTCTCAGGATCGGATATCTCCGCCGACCTCCATTCGACTCCTCTCTTCTCGCTCTCTACTGGGTCCCTACTCCGTCCTCTCCTTCATCCTGCTCCACAACTACACGTGCCATATTATATTTTTCTCTAGCTTAGCTAGGCTTATGATTCATTTTGGGCCGCATCTTCGTCTGGCCCCTAATTCCCCTACAAGTGGAGCGCAAAAGTCTTCTTACAGAAGCTCTGTACGAAATAACAGTAGGAAATTTTAGGCTGTGTAACAGAGGGTCGCATTTGAAAGCGCGATAAGAAGTCTTCCAGGTTATAAGTGTAAGTGTGAAAATAACGAATATGATACGTCGTCCTGAGTTGCCAAGAAACATCGACTTCGCGAACTGCGCGCTCTCGAGCCGCTGAGCAATTTGCTCTACGGGTTTCCTTCGGTTCCTCCGCGTATGAATCCAATTTAAAGTAAGATCGCAGTGTGAGCTTTTGCTTTTGCTCTCTCTCTCTCTCTCTCTCTCTCTCTCTCTCTCTCTCTCTCTCTCTCTCTCTCTCTCTCTCTCTCTCTCTCTCTCTCTCCCCTCCCCTCTCTCTGGACTGGGGTTAGAAAGAGTAATTCCTGAGTAAGCAACGGAGAAGGCGATTGAAGGCAGTGAGAAAATGTGTAGGGGAGAGAGAGAGAGAGGCGTATATACGAGGACGACGAATTGAGATCGGAGGGTGCCAGGACACCCTCGACATCCCAGTCTCCGACATTCTCGTTCTCCGCTCCCGCTTTCTCGCGCATCGTTATATACGCAGTATATGACGTGCAAGAAACGCTCGCGCACGCGAAAACTAGGTTTCTACACCCTCGGCCGAGAAAACGGCTGCCTGTTCGTCCTCACTTTCATCTTCTCTCAACGCAACTCTTCGCGAAATGTCAAATAATCGTCGCACCTTGCGTAGCAATTCCACGGAGTACGTATATACGGAACCCCCTTTTTCCCTTGAAATTCGCTCAAATTTGACAGTTCTTCTGGAAGAGAATGCAACCCTATACAAGTGCTTGATACCCTTACAAGAATGCCTGGGTATATATGGAAATGGATGATTTTGAAGAAATTCGACTTCGAGGATCCTCAACATTATGTAAATTACAATATATCTTGAGAATCTTCTTTAGATAAATTGAAGCATATTTATGCAGAGGTCGGATCGAGAGCCGCTCTGCTCACGAATCAACGATTCGCTTATAAAGATTCAAGGACCCAAAAATAACGAGATGAGCTGGTAGCTTATATTAAATTAATATAATAGATACAAAATATTCTTTTCCCAAATATGTGTGTGTGTGTGTGTGTGTGTGTGTGTGTGGGTGTGTGTGTGTGATAAATTATTAAAGAGGAAATACATGTAGCAGCATTAAAAAATCGTTTTTTTTTACATAAAATGTTAGTTGACATCTCAAGAATACGGTGGTAAATTACGTAATTAACCGATGATTCAGTGAAATCATTGAATTTTCGTAGTTCGAAACTTTAAACAAGTTTTTCTGAAAATTACAATTTTTAAGATATTACTGGATGGATATTGAAAAATCGCCAAAATTTTTGAAAATTTGAGGAATGATAGTTCTTGATAGAATAATAATACATTAATTATTTTAGAATTTTTCACTAAATAATTTAGTAGTTATAAACATATGAAATTAACACGGTCGCTTATGGGAAAACAGCTTCTGCAGACGTTAATGGTTACAAAACGAATGGAACTAAATCGCCGTAAATTCTGAAAATATTATTTCATCAAGATTTAGGATCAAGCGATAGATTATACTAAGTTTCAAATAAATTGACTGAGTAATTGTCGAGAAATTGATTAAACTAATCAGGCGTGCCACTTTTGTTTAACGATGAATTAATAGCAATTATTGAAAAACTCGATATATATTGAGTTTTCGTGTAATTATTGTTAATAATAAGATTATCTGCACGTATTCATTAAGTTTAAAAATTGATACATTTTTTTGTTGGACGGTTAAAAAAGATGTACAGTCACTGACAAAACCTCAACAGAAATGTGCAAAGATTCACATTTCTAAGTGTTAATTTATTATTAAATTACCTATTCGTAAGGCTAAACATATATGACATGGTCTAGACTTGTAAATCCACGATTCGCCGATTTTGGACTAACGGTCCATCCAGTAATATCTTAAGTTTGTGGGAAACATTACTTCGAAAGGCGTTGACCAAACGTGCTAAAATTGTTCACACAACTGAATAACAATATTACCTCGAACCTATACCTACTTATTTATGAAAATCACTTTTAAAAAGTACTGTAATATTGCAAAAAAAGAACAAAGATTTTGTGAAAATTTTTAAAAAATTCCCAGTGTCCCATTTTTTAATTTTTCACTTTTTAAATGTTTCTTAGCTATGTTCAGCATTTGGATGTTAACATATTAAAAATTATCGGCTCATATTTTTCAAATCAATGTTGAAGTCGTTGAATCTCCCATTAATAGACAACTGCCGCTAAACGCATCCTGGAACACCACGCCATAACGTCGCCATTTTGCAATACGTTTTAATGAAAAAAATTAATTAAACAGTTCAATTATGTAATCAATTCTACCTAAAGTGTCATAAATGTGCAAAGTTTTGTTCCTTTTGAACAAAAAAAAATGATCTAAAATGGCTATTTTTTGTTATCCACACGTATTTCCCCCTTAATATAAATAAAAATTCTTCTATAATTTCAGTACAAGACAGCAGGGACGAAACGTTTGGGGTGTTTGAATGGTATGGAATAATTCCCGACCTCTCTCTCTCTCTCTCTCTCTCTCTCCCCTCCCTCTCTGACCGTACTGTCTCCCTCCATCATTTTGATTCTAGATATGCTGCTAAGCTCGCTGACCTGTGCAAAATTTATTCGTGATTCCCGCACCCCGACCTCTTTTCGCAAATTATTCAATTATCATTCTCCACATTTTTTCTCGCCTCGCCATCTTTGCATACTATTATCGCGACGAATATGCAATACGATAAAAAAAAAAACATATCTTTGGTGATCTCGCTCTCCGCCTATTGATTGCCCGAATCTCACTGTTTTTCCTTCCGTCACAGGATTCAAACGTCCTCCTCGCGGTTTATTCCAATTTCTCTTTTTTTTTTGTTGTTGTTGAAAAACATGAATTTCTTGTCTTTCTAGCAAGAGATGAAGCCAGCTCGTAATCTTGCCCCGACATATACACCTCTTTTTCCCGCGTCTAATTGTAAGCGGAGAGCAGGCACATCCATGTGCGAGCGCAGTGAGACCGGAAGTTCTTACCCGCCGAAATATTGCGGTTATAATCCAACTTCCCGTCTATTTATCGTACCGGCGAATTTCTTAATGGCAATTCAAACTTTATAACACGCGTGTACTTTACCAAATACACAATATAGGCAAATATGGCCATAAGGAGTGGTAGGGTTAGGAGCGGTAACGTTCACGATGATGCCGACGCCGTAGTGCGTTTCACGCCGCAAGAACGCCAGCGGGATACTTACAGGAGCGATTCTGAGGGCTGTTGTGCGAGCAGGGTGGATCGCTTACTTCAGCGTTCGCCTATGTGCATACACATATACATAACGAAAGAGGGTCTGGGTTTATTTGGGTTTCAACCCGTTCTACCTACGTAATGTCAGATATCAGCACATCTGGCTATTTCAACGACGTTTCTTACCATTTTTTTTTCACGAATTCTTCCTTCCCACGATCCTCTGGTCCTTGGAATGATCTTCATACAAATATGCCCACATTTATCCAAAGTCGATTTCAGCGACGTTCGGGTCCACGTAATATCGAATACGGGGACACTAGACTATGGCAGAGTCCTCGAAGTCGAATATCCTCACAGCTGCATCCCCAAACTCCCTTCAGTATGTGTGCTTCCGGACTACCATTTGTTAGTGCTGGTATCCGGATCTCTCTGACTGTCTCGTTCGCCGTTCTCATACCCGGTGTATTCTCCGTTCCTACTTCCACCGGGCTGTCGCCGCATCTCTTTCTATTTCCGCTACTGCTATTTCAACCTACTTGAGCCAAGAGGGTGCCAGCAGCAGCTAGACCCCGCCGAGAAAACAAGACGTTCCAAGTGCAAGAGAGATTCGAAACTCAAGTAGATATGTGCTTGCAGATATACATAATATATATATACATATACATATATATATACATATGTATATGGGATAGCTATGCTCGAGGGGGTGGAGTAGAATGAACATAGAGGGCAGAGAGGGCTGTTTCGAGCTATGGCGTGCCAAGCCTTGGATGAGATCTCCTGTATACCCGATGCTGCTCGTTCGCGATGCACTTTTCCTCTACTAACTATATCTATATCTATATATATATATATATATGTGCGTGTGTGTGTGTTTGTATGTGTGTGTGTATGTATGTATATATCCATAGCGTATACGGATGAGAATGCGAATAGACATCCTGACAAAATGAGAATATTCTCACCTTCTTTTCCCTGCCTATAGCAACCGAGCTAGACCAACCGCAAAGAGTTTTGGGAAAATGAGAAATATTCCGGGATTGCCACGGAAGAAGAAAGGGCGAGAGGGAGCGGCGGAAGGATCTACAAATTTTCGGATTCCTTTTATGTATTCCTGATATGAAGCTTTGGCGAAGAATGAAAATTTGGCCGCGGTTAGATTCGAGGATCACGAGAATGAAGCTTCCCTTGTTCTCGAGCGCTTCACCTGGAATTCTCTATTTTCCTGACATACCATTGTAACAACGAGGAAGAAACGGTGTTTGCTCTTTCCGTACCCTTAGCGGAGATGGGAAAACGAGGAGATTGGCCGGGCGGAGAAACAGGAATATTTCGTAATGGCGCCGTAGCGGACTTGTTTTTGAAAGTGTATTTTTTCCCCGGAAGTACTTGTAATTCACACACACACACACACACACATATATATATATATGAACAAGATGGGTATAAATAACGTTGTCTCGATACTCGTCCCTCTTGGTCTTGCTGCCGAAACTTTGCTGCGGGGATTAAGTCGAAAATCCCCGTTTCACGAAGGTAAACGGGCCGCATCGCGGATATCGAAGATCGATCGATCTTACCGGAAGAGCGGAGAAAGCGACGCGATCTTGGAGGACGAAAGAAAGATGGTTATACATATATATGTCATTATACAGCCCGACGATCTTCTCAACCTTCCTTTCCGAATTGTTCGGATAAGCTCTCCCCGCTCACAGGTTAGTGATGGCTTCATGTCGATTCTTCCTTTCGCACCCCCATCCCTCTCGTCGATCTTTCTTTCGTGGAGCTTCCTCGAGTTCAACCATTACTAATACTACTGCGGTGCTGGAGCGCTCCAACCAGCAGCATTTTGCCAGTCCCGGACTGTAACTTCTCTCTCTCTCTCTCTCTCTCTCTCTCTCTCTCTCTCTCTCTCTCTCTCTCTCGCTGTATTTCTGAAACTAGACGGTTAAAATTCATGATTTTTTTTACCCACTTTGTCATATGTCCTCTGTGATTGAGAATTAAAAAAAAAAAACCTGTAGAAAAGTTTCGAAGTTATTGCGTGAAATGAGAAATTTTCCACTGCTCCCCATAAGAACACGTGTGAAACCATGCAATCTTTGATTGCCAATACCTCAAATACCCAATGGTGATCCTTTTGAAATTTTGCAGGTAATCGCTTAATACAGTCCTGAATGAGTCCTCAAAATAAAAAAAAATCTATAGAAAAACACGTTGGTGAGACTACTACCTTAAAGGTCCGAACTACGAAAACTCAATGATTTGAGTGATTTACTGGCCAATCAGCGATTCCAGGGCTTTACAATAGTCATTCGGCTTCTCTCGTGTCTAATGTAAATGCTATTTTTTTCATGCCACTACGTGTATTTCTCCACTTAACGAGAAATTTCAACAAGAATGCGATATCTCGCTGCTTTCACGTTACCTGACTTATTTTCTAGTTTTAGTGTTCCAACTAAATCTACTTAGCTTATTAGCTCTATTCTTGGTTCATGGTAAACCCCTAGTTTTCCAAAAAAAAAAAACATTTTTTCTTGGGGGATTTTGGGGGATTGGATTTTTTCTAGGGGGAAGATTTTCCAATGGACATTTTTTACTTGATCTTTTTAGGCGTAATATACCTGCAGGGATGTAATTGGGTGCAACTAAATTTGACAATACAAAGGTGACATAATATCTAATCCAATTTTTTCAAATTAATGAATCCACTTCGTTTCTGCTAGAACAATATTCTGAACCCTTCAACCATGAAGGTTACAGGTTAGCTTTTTAGGTATCCTAATTTAAAAAAAAGCCTCTCCCTCACGAGTCGTTCCAGCGAGAGCGACGTAACGTCTTCAAACATGAAACAATGTTCGCAAGGAACGAAATAGAGGCATTATCGTTCATGGCACGTATATATACGACAGCGTTGAATCGATATCGCGGATCTCGCATCCATAGTCGTCCCGTGAGAACGTCGCGGAGACATTACCGCCCAGTGCTTTAACCCTGGAAATCCCAATCAACATCGTACGGAGTCATCTCGCTATACAGAAACGTCGTCCTTGGTTTTTCTGAGTATCCAGGCTACATAGCCGCAGTTTCCATCAACGCTGTCCCCAATCGCCAGTCCGACCGTTACCTTCAAGTCGAGACGGTTAACATTTTTCCATTTGTGTTTTCCTTCGCTCCTTTCCTTGCCCTCAAGCATTCGAAATTCCAAGCTGGTTCGCTTCTCGTCCTTTGTTTCGGCAACAAGAGATACAACCCACGGTCGTTACACGGATCCGAGAAGTACACGGTCGTGAGGGGTGCATTGCCACAATGAAGATTGTCCCATTTTTTTTTTCAATCCCATTGCTGGAGATAGCACAGCACCCGCAGTTTAATTCGATGAAAGGTAAAATGTTCATCCAGACTGGCCACCCTACATGGCGTTTCAATTAAGCTGATAGCACAAAACAACTGAAAACTGCATAATGCGGATATCTTTTTTTTTTTGCTCATACTCCCGTAGAAAAGTTTGACGTTCCACGTATGGCTGGTTGAATTTTTAATCCATTTCCAGGGGCTTGTATAAAAGACTTCCATACATGGAGATTCATTGGGTAATGTGTGGTATATCCCCATGGAAATAATGAATTCGCGGCCGATTAATTCAATGTTTTCAACGGGCGTATGGTTCCATTCGTACATCTCTGGTTGCGGCTGAAGAAAAAATAAAATTAATTTGAACGAATAATATTCATTTAAAAGAATAAACTTTAGTGAAAAGAATAATATTTATTCAGAATAAAATTGAATTAAATCAATATTATCGACCAAACGAACTGTGCGAATTTTACATATTATTTCAGATAAACGAATAATATGTATTTAAATGAATAAAATTGATTTAAATCAATTTCAATTATGCTTTTTTCTTTTAAACGAAACTGTGCGAATTTAACATCTGAAAATTCGCCCAGAATAAAATTTATTTAAAAGAATAATATTTATTCGAAAGAAAAATATTAATTTAAAAGAATGAAAATTATTTAAATAAATTGTATTCTTTTCAATCATTTTTATTCTTCTAAATAAATTTTATTCTGGGCGAATTTTAAGTCTTATTCAGAATTAAATTGATTTAAATCAAGTTTATTCTTGCGTTTTTTTTTCTTCAAAACGAACTGGGCTCATTTAACATCTGAACATTCACCCAGAATAAAACTCATGTAAAAGAATAATATTGATTCAAAAGAAAAATATTAATATCAAAGAATAAAAATGATTTAAATACATGGTATCATTTTCAGTCAATTTTATTCTTTTAAATAAACTTTATTCCGGGCGAAATTCAAATCTTATTTAAATGTAAAATTCGCCCAGGCAGTTGAAAAAAGCGCACCACCAGAGTACCCTTTTATGAAACGAAGAAAAAGCAGGAATATTTCACTACCGAATCGACACGTCCTCTTGAACTTTGCTGAAAAAGAAGAAGAAAATCCAATATTTTTCTACCATAAAGATGTGTGACTATGAACTGCGAAGCGTGAGAGTGGCTAGCAGACAGAGGACGAAAAAAAAGAAAAAAAAACGATGAAAACTCCACGGTAGCCAACGAAGGAATAATTAGCGAGACAAACGGGCGGAATTACTCAGCTACCAGGTGGGATATAAATCAGACGTTTCGCGACGGGGTTCGCCGTCCTGGGCAAAAATATATACGACCCACTCTGTGCCGACGATAGACTGAACCGGCTGCTAGTGCTGCACTGCAACTACCTGTATATATATATGAGGAATGGACATTTTCCACCCATTATATCGATGTAATGCTATCAGCACATCTGGTTGTTTTGAGATCGCCGCTCCAAATTTTATAAAACGATTCCTTGATTTCGCCAACTGGATGATCCTTGATTGTTATATAAATATGCTCAAATTTAGCTGTCAAATGTTTTCAAAATCAACTTTTCCTATATATATCTACAGGGTGTGCCATTTATCTTGAGACATCGAAATAACTCCAGAACAGCAAAGTAAATCGAAAAATCCCGAGACATGTTTCGAGTAAATTCAAACGAGAAATAAAATGGCAAGCTCATTTTCTTTATTTATTAATAGCGGACGTTCTCAAGATGATTTCAAGGTTAACTCTTTTCAAATGAAGAAATACTTCATATGGTGGTATCTGATAACACGTAAAAAAAAAACCCGGTAACCCTTGCCCGAAACATTTTTTTCTCTGCAAATGATTTCTATTTTATTACGAAAGATATCAAAATTATGGCCTTTCTTTTCCAACCATAAGTACGGTGAATAAATAATCGACAAACAAAGAAGAGAGTCCCCCTGCAAGCACTGAGACAAGCATTTCGAATGAAACTGTTCATCATGATCCTTATCATGATCCACAGCGTGAAAAAATAGCCTACATCGTCATGTACAAAATTGATTCGTGCTTGTTAAAAAAATGTTTCGTAAAATCCAAGAATACTAGCTAAATAGAAAATGTCAAAAAGTAACCTGTTTTTTACGTCAAATAATATAATGCTATGAAAAATCTAGGTGTCTATTAAAAAAAAAGTTGATTCTGAAATTCGTTTTAAAACTTCCACGAAATGAAGTTATCTTGACATTTTACTCCTCCTTCAAATTTACCCGATACTTGTCTCCGGATTTTTCAATTTACTTCGCTGTTCTTAAGTTATCGCGATGTCCCAAAATCAATAAGACACATTGTATATATATAAATATATATATTACTATAGCAAAAATGGCGGATATCAAGAGGGCGAAAAGATTGAAGCCAGTGGAGCACTAAATGTCTATATTTTATCGGCCGGTATGCCCAAGAGTGTCCAAAGAGAGCTCGTAGTAAAAATAGAAAAGAGAGCGAGAGAGAACGAGAGGAGCGGTAGAAGCAGAAGGAGAGCAGTTGAATGAGGAAACTTAATGAAATAAGGCTTGTTAATGAGTAGCCTGGGGAGCAAAGTTTCGCAGAGTCTCGTTCTCGCAGCAGGAAGAAAATATAAGTAACAAGCCTGCAGCGTGGCAACCTCTTGAGACAACGTCGATACATCTTTCCGTCTCGTCTTTCTGCTCGACATCCCACTTCCTTCTAACCCTTCAATCCTCTTCTCTCCGACGTACCTCAACCAGGGTCTATCGGCGCCCTTATAACTTCTCGCTTCTTCTTTCTCTCATTTCCATCCAATTCGCCCTTTGCGGGCGAGACCTCTCGTGTGATCCCTCGTCGTTGTATATAACACGAGCACTCGACCCTTGGCCTGTTCACTCTGCAGGGAGATTGCAAGAAAAATAAAAGAGAAGTACGACGAAAGGGCGTAGACGAATGTACAGCTTGAGTACCGGAGGGGCGGATGGTCGTGCCTGTATTTGCTTTCCGCGTCACGAGGGCCGCAACCATTTTCATTTAACGAGCACGGGAAACGGCGCGACATCCTTTGAGCGCATCGACGTGCAATATGCATGAAGCGTTTCGCGACGAGTCGCCTTGGCCTTGACCCTTTTCGTTTGACTCTTCGAATAATTGTGAAATGTTATACTTTTGTTGGAATTTTTCGAAAATGCCCCCGAGGAAATAAGGAAGAAGAACAAAAGAACGTCAAACGCAAAGACACTTCACGTCCTGAGCTTTTGTTCCATATGCGTTATAACATAGGATTTTGTTTAATTCTGAGCAAATTGAAAAAAAACGATCTATTTTAGTGAGCTTTGTTCTTGAAGGAGGGTAAACCGACCAGTGAATGCACGATTTTATAACACTATATGATTCAAATGGACTGTGAGATGCAAATATTACATTACCAAAACAAAATTTTTAATTGCCTTAACGAAAAAAAGATATTCCGATAGTAGAAAAAAATATTCGACGTAATTGCAAGACACAATATTGGAGAAATTGATAAATAAGTAGCGAGATGACTAAAGCCCCAATGAATGGACGAAATTACCAGTGAATGAACACTCGACCACCAGTAAATGAGCGTGTATTGTACACGAAGGCTGTAAAGGATGACGTTTTATTGTTTATTATTATCAAATGCTACATTTGGAGATCACTACTATGCACAAAAATTACAATATTCTCGTACATATGTGTATCATATTTGTTATTGCGATTTCGTAGAAAATACACAAAGCTATTTTTTACATATTAACGTGACATTCTCAAAAAACTATCAAAGTCTGCTTCGACAGAGAAATAGAAAATTGAATTTTGTTAAAATAAAAAAAAATGAATAAAATTATTTTATGACAACGTAATTAATTTTGCAATTTTCAGCAGATGAACCCATATTTCCATTCACTGGGAGCCCATATTTCCATTCACTGGGAAGAGATTAGAAACCAGCACCGATGAATAAACATGTCCAATTCTGACCTAGTAATACGAATTAATTTGAAATTTTTGCAAAAAAGTGTTTGAAGAACAAAAATTGTTGTCAATAAAAATAATCGCTGGAAATAATGTTTATCACAAAAAGTTGTCAACATATAAAAAATCTCCTTCGTACTTCGATGTGAAATATTGTGATGAAGTTCCATAAAAATTTCAAGTCAATCGATGAAGAATTGGCGATGTAATGTTGTCGACCGCAGGATACAGTCAGTCCATGGTGACTCGGTTCATTCAGCTTCAGCGCTACCATGTTATTGCATAATATTGTGAAAAAATTTGTGAAGATACTTGAAGATATGTAGAATAAAAGGTAACTAAATGACATTTTCATTCTATCAACTGGCTATCCATAAAAAATTATTGAAAATATCACTTCGTTTTACGGGCTCAAGCCTGTTAGTCTTTCTTAAATTACCTTAAAAGCGAAGGATTATTCGATTTTACACGGAATGGCCTGTGTTCCACGCGGATTCTGCCTTCCGTCTTGTTTTGGCTACCACCAACAGACCAACTTATACGTTCGTGAGACGAGCTTGTGAAATCTCTCATATATATATTCTGTGCGAAACGCCGGGGCAATGTTGAATGTTGTTACAACCTGACGCTGCTGATACGGATATGCTAATGGTGAGTCGTTGCGTGGATGCGTCGCGCCGCCGCGCATGTACGTGTAATTCGATATGCGTGCGTATCGTTTCTCGCGGAGTTGTCGAAATAATACGTCTCCGGTGATGTCGACCGAAATTACATTAGCCGCCAGGCACATGCACCTTTCACACGTGAAAGCTGTGAAGTGGCATGGAAGTATAGTAAGAAAATTGCATGCGAAAATAAATAAGGTACTATAACCTAGTAAACAATGCTTAGTGTCACTTTACAACGAAGCCGAAGTTTGGGCTAGTAAGGCTGTGCCCCTTGGGGCCTCCAAAACGTGATCGGAGTAAAAACGACGTGAAGGTACGTTTGATCTTGTTTGTAGCAAAAAGTATATCCATTTCACGTCAACGTATTAAAAAAAAAAAAGAAGACGAGCCGCTGTCCTCTTTGCTCTTAAAGTAACGGGAAACTCTTTAATGCACCGTTGCGTAATTCGGAAAGCTTTTAAATTTCATCGTTATGTCTATTTGCGTATTCGAGTAGCGGAATTATTTATTTATGAGCAAGTATCCCTGCATAATGTATAATATTTATGTGTAAACAGAATCAATCATTAGAAATTAGACTCTTGACAACTAGACATATCAATGGATCCGTAATACAGGAGTCGTATTAAACAAAATGTTATGCGCTTAAGGAATATTATGGAGGTGTTTTTCGATGAAAATGATCATTTGTTTCCGGAAATACGGCGTTCATTACCCGCCACGAGCTAATTCCTGTCTTAGCAACTTTCTTGGCCATACTCATCCCCAGGCTGTCATGGGTAATTGGTTACGCTTAGAAAGAAGAAGTGAAAGAGTGGCTACAAAAGTAGGGGTTTCAATTTTCTTAAGTAAAGTTTAGTTGAAAGCAGTTTGACGCGTCCATTTAAAAAAAAAACTAGGATAACTGAAATGTAGGCATTGAAAAACCCATCGAATTTCGGCTAAGGTGCTCGTCTAAAATCGAGATCAATAGGAACGTCCAAATGTCTAATTTCTAGTGACGCAGCGGGTTCATGTGAATATACCATTTTGTATGGGTGCATGGGACCTCAGACTAGCTCTAACACCCACGTGTTTCCGGTATCTTCAAACGTGTAGGTTCTTGAGGATATGTGGCCAACGTAGAAGATGACAAGTCCTGATGGCAGTTGCCAAGGAATCGCAAGGATTGCTCAAATCTATTATTAAAGTGTTTCATGAATATTTCAGCTCAGGGTACTTCGAGACTTTGAATTGTTTTCAGTGTCATTTGACTGCTACGATGATTTGACAACTCGAAAGTTTATGAGTTTACAGTCTAATTGTAAAAATATGGTACCGAGTGTCGCAAGAATGCAAATTGACTGATTACACTTGCTCACTTATATTCACTAACATGCAGAGATGTGTGCATATACATGAGACACGAGAGGTGAAAAACGGCTCTTATAGTTGATGGACCCTTCTGCAGGATGTTAGCGCTGTAAAGACGATACGATGGTGGGCAGGAATGGTGGATAAGGGATTGCCGGTAAAAAGGATAAAAGCGGACGCGTTGAGAGAAAACACGTGGTACCTCTTCCACAGGGCAGAGGCTGCGCTACTTTTGCTGTGGTACCCTTTTCCCACCATACCTTTGTCTCATCCTCTCTCTCGCTCTTCCTCTCTAACTGTCTCTTTATATAACGCTTGGCGAAACTGCAACTTTTCGACTTGGCCCCCCCCTCTCTCTCTCTCTCTCTCTCTCCGCCGCCAGACCGGATGTCTGGCTAAAAGTTCCTGGTTCCGTCTCGGAAACCCCTGGCATCATCCAGCAGACTTCGGACCTCTACAAGCTTTTCGTGTTGCTCCTTCACCCTCCGCCCTAAGGAAGCAGCGTTACTCTTTTGCCAGCTCTCTGCCGGATTTCGAACTTCCTTACCCTTTTTCCTTTTCATACTTCCGTGACGATAAGTAAACCCACGGTGGTTATGATTCATCCCGATCTTGGAAAATGGTTTTTGGCAACGGCACTGTAGCGTATCAGACTGAATGGTCTTTGTATTTATATTTTTATTTCTTTGCCGAGCTGCTCGTCTATCGGGGAAGAATCGGAAGGTTTTTGTTTCACTTTCAGACATTATTCATACGAGTGAAGTAGACCGAAGGGGAAAAATTCACGTGGTAGGAATCAATCGAAGACTAATTCCACTTGATCCCAATTAAGTACCTCTAATAAGAAAGCAACAAAACGATTTAGAGCACAAAGCGAATGATTAATATGTTGAGAATATTTTTAAAAACAATTCTGATAGATGATTAGAGGAAGGTTTGCTGATCTATAATGCAATCAAAGGAAATAGCTTGTTGACTTGTTTTGGGTGATGTTAACAAAGTAGACGTTTCTCAATAAACATTTTGCCTTTATGTTCTCTCAATATCGCAGATCGTTTGTTTGATACGTTAGCCTCAATATTATCTGCAATTTGATGTATCCAAAGCTATTCAAAATTCAAGATATCACTAATATCATTGATAGTAGCTTGTCAGAGACTATAATGTGTCGAGCGGTTCGTGCGCTGAATCGCTTACGTTTCGAAGTACCGTAAAAGCCAAGGTAACTCGAGTATCCGACACGATAAATTCATACGCGATGCTGCTGCCGTCTCGTGGCACTGGCGGAAGAACGTGCAGTACGTTGGTAGAATCTGATGCAATGACCTACCACTGCCTCACTCTCTCTCTCTATCTCTATCTCTTTGGTTCTCTCTCCTCTACCAAATTTACATACGACTATCCCTTTAGCCTGACGGCAGTCGGAACTGAGATTTATCGGTTCGCGTGGCACCGATCGTCGAACCAATTAACCTTTGTACGTGACGCGTACAGAGAGACAGAGTGAATCAAGGATTTACGAACACAGACCTAGGCCTATCCACAATGGCATTCATTTGTTACCCATCTCTCTCTCTCTCCTCGATTGTGGATCCTTCATTCAATATTCTCTCTATTACACGACTACTCCCAGCTTCGACCGAATTCTCCCTTTTTTCGGGGTCCGGTATATCCGCTACAAAATAACCAGAGGCCACACGACCGGTCAAGAGCCTCTTGAATGTTCTAGTAGTTCAATGGAGAAGTGCCATCAATCCAAGCCAATCGAGTCGTTCAATGGTTTTTTTCTGATTCAATTCGGGATAAAAACTGTCAGTATTTTTAATATGGTTGAAGAAAGCTGGCTGCTGATTGAGTAGCACTTGTATTGCTACTGTCTCATTCAAGCTTTAGAATATCGGTGATACCGGATCAAGATCGATTTTACTCGAGGATGCTGCTTGTTGAATCATTACTTAAGAATCCTTCAAAGTTTATACAATATTTTCTGGAGGCATACACCTATCATAGCAATATGTCAAAAGCTCTGTAAAACAGTTGGATTTTATTCGACGTAAGATGAGAATTATACATACCGTTCTACATAAGTAAAACGAGAGATGAAAAACGCTGAACATTCTCATTTATTTATGCCCGAGAATATTTTCCAGCCGTCGAAGTTAATGCGCGGTTTGGGGCTCGAATCAATCATTTTCCGATCGTTCTGGTCTTCGTAAGCGAGAGTATTCTCTGGTCGTTCTTTGGCTCACCCATCTCCCTCGACATTATATTCGGGCGGTAAAATTCACAATGCCCCTAAAGCATGGAGCTCGCCCCTCGACGTATCTTATGACGCTTCTCCTGTCGTGGGATTCTAAAGTCTTCTCGTTCTCCTGGTTCCTTGGTCACGCGTGATCTACGATCGATGAGTCCAAATGAGGCTTGAATGCCAACTCATGGTAACATGATATCGGGCTGAAAGTGTCGCTTACGTGTTGACAAAAAATTCAGGATTGCCAGAAGTAGGGTGCTGAAAATTCAGGAAATGTATACCCTCAAACCACTCAGTGATGGGATCACTTCGATAAGTAGACAAGAAGCTCTGGAGCAACTGCTGAAAGGGTATTCTGTCACTGTCTGCTTCAGCAGCCCCCTTCTCGGGCTTGTTTGGATTGAACGTTGAATCAATCAGAGATTCCATTCCTATTTCCCATGATTATTTAGTTTTATTGCACACCGCAGGTTTTTGTCCTTCTTCGTTCTCGCCTTTTTCAGACTTTTCTCATTGGCCGCGCCACTTGACAACTCTCGACGATGAATAACCTTCTTCGATCAAACAGATTGTATCACTTTCTCGCATTTGCTATCCGAACCAAAATCTCCCAAGATTTAGTACCGTAGATCTTGAAGATATAGGCTCGCTTTATCCACTCACCCACTCATCTCAGGCTTTTCCTCTTACTCCTTCTTCTTCGAGAAAGCGAGTTCCAGTCCTGGGGCACGTTAGCTGGCGGTGTACATTTCTGACCGATGCTTAGTACGTGCCCTGGTCTGCTCTATGAATTCACGAAAGCTCTCCACATATATGGCATTGGCGACGCCGGGAATACCACAGGCCGCAGATTCTATTGCAATTTCGTACCTGTCAATGTTGATTTACACGCCATGCCCGAAGGAACAAGCCTGCCCTGTTGGTATCCTATTCCGCTTGTACTCCGATACTCGATGGTGCAAGAATCCTAGACTTTTGCGGCTTCCAGTTTGTTTTTCTTTTCTTACCCTGTCAACCTACATCATTCTTCCTTCTGCGGCGGGCACGTACTTCTCACTTTTTTTATGTCCAAGTCGACCAAGCTCCTTGGTTGGCACAAACGACATGAATCGTGAAAAATGTCGAACTTACCACTCGAACAGTACTCGCACTCTAGCCACTCGCCGGGATGACATCTCCTGCAGATTGATACTCACGAGAACTTATTGTCGAATATCATTGGAAAACTTTTACCATCGTATGGAAGATATAAGAACGTCTGAAAGCGGAAACCTGTTTCACTATGTTGACAATGCACAGCGGAGAAGCTTCGAATATGAAAAATTTAAAGTCATAAATTGCGACATGCGAACTTTTATTGCAGCAGACAGGCGTCCCACAGACGTCAGGCACGGCGTTTGAAGAAGATCTCTTTTTAAAATATTCTGCACAGTTTCTATACAGTTCGAATGCACTTATATCCGAAGCCCAATTGTCATTCTTCGGGTTGCCAAATTTTATCAAAAGGAACTATATTCTAGTGAGCCGAATCCAAATTTGGATAATGAACTTTCTGGCCCGGTCGATTATTCTCAATCTTGAACCTGCACCTGATTTTTCATTTTTTGCAGTCACGTTGAAACGGAACAGACTGATTGTCCTTGCACCCCGGGTCCAAATTGAAATCTTCAGGTTACCAGATTTTTCTCAAAGTGGCCAATGTTCCTATAAGCCAAATCAAAATTTAAGAAATAACTTTCCTGGTCAAATAGTCGATGATCCCTCAAACTCGAATCTCCACCCCATGTGTCAAATATTCTAGTCACGTTCGACAGGAACGTACTGACTATCCTTGCACCCAGAATGAAAATTAAAGTATTAAGGTTACTAAGATTTACCCACAGCGCCCCATGTTCCAGTGAGCCAAATCAAAATTTAGAAAATAACTTTCCTGATCCAGACGATGATCCTGCAAACTCGAACCTCCACTTCATGTATTCATTCTGCACTTCCAATTTTCGTCACGTCCGCGCTTTCAAGACTCGGCAATCACATTATTGCAAAGGTTTTTACACTTGCAATCTATACAAAATACACTTACGTAGTGATTTGGGATCAATTTAACGGAACGATGTTCTGTTAAATGTTAAGAGACCTCGGCGGCAATTTGAGACCTCCGACATCGTTCCAAAAGCTTACTGCAGGAGGATTGTGTGTTCATGCGCGTCCAATCATCCTGCAATTGACTATGCATCGCGCAGGACGAGAGCGAGCCTTTTGCGTTGCCTCATCGTATATCGAGCCTTAGAATCATCGGAGCGACACAAGAATCACCGCCACGCCACGTGCCTATGCGTGGATATTGTAGGATACCGTGGATATTCGATGGCTCGAAGAGAAGTACACGAACGTCGGTAATTGCCTGCACCGGCTTAGCGCTTGATGGTCCGTGCACGCTTGTTGCGACACGCTTCATGCCCACCATTGTAACGAGCGAGAAAGAGCGATCGACGATTATACTGAGTTGGAATCTCATAGGCAACCTGGGGAAATAGTATTTCGCATCGGCACCGTGCGGAACGATCGGTGCCTCTGACCCGTACTTGCGCTTGCTGGTCTACGCTTGTAATACTTTATTGCGGAACAGCGAAGGTACGGGGATCTCTGGAGAAGAGATGGAACAGCGTAGTACTTTCAGTACTTGTCTTAGTAATTTACTTTGTTTTATTCTTATTTTGCTCGTACATACATTGTTTTTGCGTTCTTCCTTAGCACTAACATTGACGCTTGAAGGAATCAATGATCCTTTCATACGCTCTAATTATCATAATGTATGTGATGTCTGCTGACATAGCCATTTGCAGATCCGGTTTTGCTGATACTTACAGTATAGAAATATTCCGGTAGCTCTTCTATTGCGTCTGAAACTGACGAAACTGGAAACTGGAAAATGATGACCATCGAGTAGACCAATCCCTTTCGTTCAATATACGCTAGTGCTAATACTGAGATATTTAAAGGGCCGACCTTTGCCCGAGGAAGAGCATTTCACGTTTCTCGAATCGACGAAACTATTATTATCCCTATGTCATAATACACGACTTTAATCTTCGCGAAATAAATTATCATGACCTAGAGCTCAGGTTGTATGGAACGACCAACTAAAATTTCTACTTGTGCGAATACAACGGACGTCACTCGCTCTCTCGACGCTTTTTCACCATTTCGCTGGACATTATCCACCCCGTACTCCGCCAGTAATCGGTCTTCCGTACGAGCATCGCGTCGGCTAAAAGAAACTTTTAATCTCCACGAATCGCTGTGGGTGTGCTTGCGGAGGTTGTGGCTTGGTGTAGCATCACGTTCATTCTTGCTCTCTCCCTCGCGCATCCCCTCCCCCCTCTCTCTCATGTGCTATTTTAGTCTACATCATCCAGATTTTCACTTTTCACCCCTGTGTAACTTGTTTCACCAACAACGTTGAATGCTCTCGTAGTTTGCACGCCTCGACTACTCCCTCGAGCCATTGAGAACGAAAGCTTCCTATGTGGCAAGCAGCAAAACGAAGAAGAAAGAGTGTCGGGAGCGTCCTGATGCAGAAACCTGAATTTTTTACTTTCCGCAACCTGCCTGAGATAAAAATATAGGCCTAAGATCAAAACCATTTTCCCTTGTTTCTATTCATGTCGGCCAGTCTCCAAATGCCCCTTGCAGCCTCGTGATCACGCTATTTTTTGCCACAGGATATTCTGCCATAGACTAGCGAAACCTTGCATTTCTATGACGGATATGTGTTGCAAAAAAATGATTGGATCATCGTCAAATTCATGAACATGGGTTATTGTATCGGTGGCATTTCGGTGATTGATTGGCATAGATACTTCGAAGCCAGATCCAACGAGTTCTCCAATATTCGGTTTATACGAACTGTTGGAAACCCTCCCAACCATCCAACTTTCAAAACCGCCAGATAAACCGCTAAATTTAGAGGCAATCGAACACAACGAACCGTGGTTCTTGGCAGTATCTAACAACCGCAACGCGTCCCGACCTGTGAAGATTATTCACTTCCCAGTGCGGTTAAACTCTCGTGTAAACACATAGAGGGATAGATGAAGCAAAAGTGAGCAGTCGATGGGTAAAGTGCCGAGCGATGTTTGACCACAGGAGTTTGTGGTCCATCACCGAGTAACAATTACTCATGATTTCGTGCCAATACGCCGTGTTGTCAGAATGTTAATAATCGCTTTACCAATGGTCGACAACCTTTACACATTCACGAACTGAGAACGCATAACGTTCCATTTTTACGACGACGTCCAATGAAACGAATCTCTAAAAGAACCTGGTCGTAAAATCATACGACATGATCCCGTAAATTTTTTCATACAATACAATAAGTTTCATATAAGATAAAAGAACATGTCCTGCAAAACGGACATTACGTTCTCTCTCCACATGTAGTAAAATACCGAGACTTATCCCAATACATACTTACAAATTTCCTCCATTAGTTCATCTCTACGGCGCCTTTACGTGCATATTAACTCTTGGTGGAACATTTTTACGTGTCACACTTAACCTACTTGTTATTGACTTGCTCCTTCTGGCCGCTGCGTTGAACAGCCACCATCAGTTTTGTTCCCCGGATGGCCTCTTTGATTCTCGTACTCCAATTATAATTTCATTCCGTGCTGTGGCTGGCATCACATACTCTCATATCCCAAGGCATCAGCATCGTCGACAATTCGAGGAGAAGAAACGAGGCTTACTTTTGCTTAGTACCATTACGGCTCCGGCATCACTTCAGTTCGGGTCAAATATCCAGCGTAGTGCCTCCTTGTACGAAGTTAGGAGAATAGTTATCGGAGTTACAAGACCTCGTTGTCGTTGTTACGTGTTACTTGAGACTTGCCACGAGTAAGAACCTCTACCTTAGGGATTTCAGTTTGAAAGCATATCACGATACGTATATACATGGTATTTATATTACTCCTTGAGTCTCTGGGACATATTGACATGACCCAACTCCTGGCACGGCAACCCATCCTTGCGTTGCTGTATACTACCAATGTCACCGCCAACTCTGATGGCATCAGACTTCCGGGTGACCGGAAGTTTCAGCCAGCAACCTTCCATTCCCCGAAATTGAAACGGGATGCCAGGGAGAGAGAAAGAGAGGGAGAGTAGACGAGAACCTCGGAATACCGGTGAAGGAGAGAATAGAACAAGAGTAGTCCCACACAAGCTATCTCATTGCCGACTTCGTAGCAGTGTTATTCCCTCGACCGTCAGCCAGGGGTACAGTAATTTGCGAATTTATGAGATTTGGCAACTGGCCAACGGGAATGAAACGAGAAGAGCGAGAGAACGGGAGGGTTCTGCGGCACGACAAAAGGCGCGAATATCCTATTCTTCATTGCAAGTTTGTTATCACGCGAATGACCTGAGAAATTATCAAATCGTAACGTTTCATCTGGATCTCTGAATCTTGACCTCTTTTTCTAGTTTTTCCGATCGCACTGTTGACTGACACATTTCCGTACAGCATGTCGAACCTGCCGGTATTCATTTTCGCGTAGATTTTTGTATATTTCTTACAAATCCAAAGCTTCCGAGTAGTCGATTAATTTCTTTTTGTTGCAATCGATTTCGAAAAAATATCTTCCTTAGGGTTGTCTCGTTACTTTTATGGCTATAGGTACGATTTCCAAAAGTAATCAACTTTTTATTTGCCCTAGCAGCAGAAAGAAAGTTCACTCGACAAGAAAAGCTGGATATATATCCATGAGAATCTCAAAAGACGATTTGACCATTTTATTCTGCCGTAGAATGATTAACAATTCTCAACGTTTCAGCTTTTTCATTAGCTTTAAATAAATGTATTTATTACTCTCTGCAGTAGCAGACGATAATCCCGCTTACCGAATTGTAGCGAACGCAACGTTTCAACTTAATACGTGCATTGGGGAATTATATCGCCAAACGTGATGGATCGAATAGCGATTGATTCAGGAGGACATTCCTCGTAGATGGCTGGATACATAGTACGACAAGACTTAGCAGTTCTTCCCCAACGAGCAATTACTGCTTAATGGCCATCCATATTCCGCCATGGGTCTTAACGGTCTCATGAATTCGCCAGGATTGAAGCTCGTAATAACCTGTCGGGATATTGGACCAGCTCGGTATATCGTCTCTCGCTTTCTAACTCGATATCTTCCATCCATTCTGTCTCCAGGATCTGTGCTGTACAAGCACGTACTATAGGCATAAGCCTGATGCTGCTCTGCGCGCCGCATTGTCGACGCTACGCATTTTCACCGCTGCAGTAATCTCCGTTTCTCTACCGCAGCACGATATTCAACTACCGCGGCCCTCGTGCCGCCCACAATAGAAGGTCGATTCTCCATTTCAGTTAGAATTTTGGTAACATCAGGTGATATTTAACAAATAATAAGGGGACTTAGAGAGGCATTTCGCGCGAATATTATATCGTTTTAATATCTCCGCTAGAAACCGTCAGGAATGTGCGCGTGTACGTATGCGAGAAAGCGAAGGAAGAGCTGAGAGGTGAGGGAGCGCGAGAAATGGAAAGTAAAGAAGAGAATATCCGTCTGGGAACAGCTCACGAGCGATTCTCTTGCGGGTGCTGCAGCAGGATGCCTCTGCGCTTCTCGTATAATTTTATAAGCCGCTAAAAGCAGCGATTCACGAAGACCAAGAGTAAACTCTATACATGTATCTATCCACGCGATGCTTGAAAACCACACTCTCACCGAGTCGCACTCCTCCCGTTACTGCAAAATCCGTTTATAAGGATAAAGTAACGGGCATGGTGTAACTCGCGCGCGCGTGGCGGGTTGCACTTTGTTTCGTGATGCGTGCCTAACGAGTCTGGAATATGTATGACATATAGCTATGTGTATCGCACGTACACCAAGTGACTACGAAAAGCAAAAACGAGGTTAGATTTTCATCCAGGAGCGTATGTAACAAGATCATGAATATTGAACGTAGTAGACGTGGCAAAATGAAAATTGAGTTGATCAAGCGAGTTAATTAGTGTTTGGTATCGTTTCAAAAAGTAATGAGCCGCACAGTAGTCTGTAGAAATGCTTGGAAATCATTGAAGCGCCTTCGAAACACGAGAACACGTATACGAGAGCTGAATGAAGGAACTCGGTGAGACAAGTTACTCGTTTGATACCGCAATGGAGCCGCGAAGGAGACAATAGATTTCTACAAGAGAAAGATCGGCTAAGAGAAAGATCGGCGGTGAGAGATCGATCAACTAGCCATCCTCGGGATTCGCTCGATGGTGGTCTGGTCCATTTGCTATCTCAACCGAGCAACGAGGTAGACCAGCCATCGCACAAGTTGAGATGAATTGAGACGTTATTTGTTCTCTCTTCCTGACTGGGTATTCTTCGTCGATGGCATAGAGTACTTGCGCACCGTACCAGCGAGGATCTTGTTCCATGGTATCCGCACAGCCATACCAGCCGCGACGTGCGTACACACTCCCCCTCTTTACTTACTACTCGAGGGCGTCTTGTAACTGAGCGGTTTAGCGTTACCCAGAACTTACGTGACTTGGAGATTGTCAGTGTGCAGAGAGTGTTCGGTCTAAAGTACGCTGGGAACGATCGTTAGAGGCCAAGAAGAAGAGGACGAACGGAAAAACGGAGACATCGAGAGAGGGAGAGAGAGAGAGAGAGAGAGAGAGAGTGAGAGAGAGGTGGAGGCGCTGCCTGGGGTACTCAAGGAAAATGGAAAACGACGACTAATGCACGGACGTAGTATACGAAAAGGATCTTGTTTCGGTGCCGAGAGACTTCTCGAGTAAGCACTTTCCGTTCACGCTGAGATATCCAAGCGCTACGTTTGTTTAGTTGGTTTATCAGAACTCTGCGTAAGATAAAATAGAAACTTTGGAGACGCATCCAAAGCCAAAAATAGCAGTAGCGTTTCATCGAATGCGTTCGAAACGAAATTAATTTGTCAACGATATTACTGTGAGTCTCACAATATCCGTAACAATGTTCATTATTTTATTTTTCATTTCTAATCATGTAGGCTCGGAGTTCAATGGGTGCTATTTTTAATGAGCTGTAGACACTGTTAAGTGACCTTCATTTATATTGCATTAGGCTAGATAATATTTCATGTCTGATCACTGGCGTGTACTCGAATTTGCAGGTTTATAAATGGTGCACAATTTATTCAGCAGACGGAGGCATTGTCTGCATAGGAATAGGGATTCACCGAAATGGAGGTTGAAAATAATTTAGGGAATGTATGAACCCGACCAATTTGCATTTTACTGCCCAGCCATGTTTTTCGCTAACGAATGCAAGAGTTACTACATGATCAATAAATATATTGATACTTATTCAATCCGTCAATTAATAACGATTTTGCAATCGTTTGTGGTAAGCATATTACACTGCCATAACTCGCCACCTGCATCACGAAAAATGTTCCTGCTTTTGTTCACCTCTATTTCCGTTCTTGTATTTCTATCTATCTTTCAGACCCCCTCGTCTTTCTTCCTCCGTTCCCATAGCCGACTCCGTACGTCCCGGACTCGGCCAAAGCCCCCACGGAAATCGATGTTGATCCGACCACAATGAAGACGACGAGGAATCCCAGATGGGCAAGCAGGCAAAGGTTTATTCGATCGAAGAAGTGGAAGGGAGATAGTAAGAGGTAGAGCCAGCCAGTAAATACGGCAAATGCGTTTCCCGGACCCGGACTGCAATTCCAGACAGCATAGTAGCAACCGCTCGCAGGCGATGTTGGAATCGATAACATTGTGGCAAATTCCAATAGCGGCAACCCTGTTAACCAGGATTTATATACCCATGCATGTCGAGAAGAGCCCTCTTTACGAGGCTACTTTGTGAACGGTTTCGACTCTTCTTTTCAAGAAATCACTACCTCAAAATTGATATAAAGCGAATGCACTATTTTCTTTTCTGTATTTTGTTGTCCTCGCGTTTTCTGAATTTAAAAGCTGATACTTATTGCGTCGAATACAACGAACCCCTTGATCATCCTTACCACTGATACCTTCAGTTACTCGATAATCCTGGATTCTTGGATCACAGGAAATATTTCGTTGATCGCATCGACCTACAATTCTTTGTTCTTCGGTAGCCAAACGTCGGGCAAACACCCTTCGCTCCCCTACCCCACAGGTCCATTGCCGCGTCTTAAAGTTCCAAACTTACGAGTCTGATGCCAAGGTTATCTGGAAGGGCGCGAGGAAGAAAAAGTGTAAGTCGCGGATAATCGAAGGATAGTATAGGTACGGAAAGAAAGAAAGACGACAGAGATTACAGAGGACCGAGGTTGGATACTGATAGATAAAAGGAATATAAGCGAGTGAGCCCGAACGGGGAGTACGATCGGTCCATCGGTGAGGCGGGACACGGAAATAATAACGTCCTCCTCCGCCCTCTTCCTCATTGCCGGAAATCCTGGTCATGTGGAAGAGCTGGCGGATAAAGGATAGCTGGTCAGATACTGAAGAAAAATGATTTCTTTTAGGGCAGTTCGGGTTTCTACGGTCTCACTGCACCAACCTTGGCCACCAAGTGACGACCACATGAGTCCTTGGTCCAGCTCTTTCCATTGCTCAAATACCTGTGCCAGAGTGACCACATCTCTCACAGTTCGGCTCTTTCATTGCACATTTAATATTCGTAATGCTTCGCGTGAATTACTCTAGCAGAGACAATCAAAATATCTACTTGCGACCTACGTCACTACAATTATTCAAACGTAATACTGTCCTTTTTTCACATACGCATA
Organism: Ophion ventricosus; assembly: GCA_963932345.1. Taxonomy (NCBI): domain Eukaryota; kingdom Metazoa; phylum Arthropoda; class Insecta; order Hymenoptera; family Ichneumonidae; genus Ophion; species Ophion ventricosus. The sequence goes on along the minus strand of OZ010715.1, from coordinate 24,466,796 downwards.
TTGAAGCGACAATGATCCAACGACCACGTACTGTTACGTAAACCCGCTGCCCTTGGCAAGTATATCACGTAATGGAAGGATTATTGTTTCGGGCGGCTTTGCCTCCAACGGAGGCAGCGTGATGAGAATTCTAAACGCGGATAACTGGATATTTTTCTGCCGGTCATACGGATTTCCCTGGGCCTTGCTACTTTGCTTTCTTGACCACGCTTTTCCCCTACGTCTTCGATATGTGTCATCCAGGGGTTATCCCCTGCCATATATACGTTCACGGTATCTTGCTGCTATTGTAATTCAACCTCATTCCTATTCTTATTAAGGACTACGTTCGGTTTTCCAATCATGGAGATTCGATATTAACTTGATTAATATTCTCATTCCATTTACGAGAATAGCTTTGCGAAAATTTCGTTCCTTTCGATCAGCAAAAATGGAAAATCGATCGAATCTATGACCTGAAGAAAAAGAGAAAACGAGAAAATCATGATTGTAGAGGTTAAGGTTATGAACAATGAAAATTTGGGACATCGGATCGTGAAATTCAAAGAATTGGCAAATATTTAAAAACGCTGTAAGTGCGGTAGTTAATTGAATTAGCAGAAAACTGTAGACGAACAAAGATTTTGTCTGAATTCCATTTTGAATATCCTCTGCCAACAGTGTTCAGCGGCGTCTCAAGTGAGAAAAAGTTCAACGACGCAAAACAATCTAAAATATTCTGATGTCAACACTAAAGCATTGCCAGATTGCCGGATTTAGTCTACTCCAGTCACTTCGTGCCTAAAGCGTCGCTAGACATTGAACACTTTAAATCGTTATATCTGTGAAACGAGATGGTCAAAATTCTTGATTTTATTTTACAAACTTTGTCCAATGTTCTTTTGTAATGCGCGATTTTTTAAAATGTGTTAAAAAGTTTCGGAATTATTGCGTGAAATGTGAAATTTCCTCCCCACTGATCCCCATAAGAAAAAGTGCAAAAGTATGCAATCTTTGATTGCCAATATTTTGAATACGAAACGGTAAATCCTTTTGAAATTTTGCACATAGTCACTTAATAGTGCCCCGATTGTCCTCCAAATAAAATAAAATTTAATACAAAACCCTTAATACATGGCTTCGGTGACTATAGAACATAAAAAATAGCTCCGGTGCAGTGTAATTTGCCGCGAAATGTTCCGAATATGAATGAGAATTGTTTGCATGATAAAATCCTCGGCTCAGTTGTTTAATCGGCTAATTAAACAATCTGATTAAACGCGGGCCCGCACATCGGTCGCTCTATTTTCAAATTCTCTCTCTCTCTCTCTCTCTCTCTCTCTCTCTCTCTCTCTCTCTCTCTCTCGCTCTCTTTCTCTCTCTCTCTCTCTCTCTCTCTTTCTCCCTCTAACCGTTCAACTGCTCTGAAATGAACCCATCTCCGGCAGTATTCGCAATGTCGGGTGTTTCACCACCAGGCTTTCCCGCGTTATTTTAGGATTGAACATTTCACAAAGTGTTTCAACTTGAACTTGCGACAATAAAATTCCACATCGCCATACCGTTTATCGTTCTATTGCGATACGTACACATAATCTAAAATTCCACCAGAAAGTATATAGGGAAAAAGGATGACGAATTTAGTCGCTCTGTGTGCCAAGTCCGAAAATAAAAATATTCAGTCCAACAGTAAAAGACGAAATCCACCGTCTCCATTATCGTTGTACAATCGCGCTGCCATAGAAGTTTATACCAATTACCGAATACGTGCCATTGGCAAGCTTGAGCTACCGGGAATGATGCGTGGCTCGCCTCGTTCCGTGTAATGCTCTACCAACCCCCCCCCCCCCCCCCCCCCCTGGCTATAGCTGTACATATCTCTTTGCCCCCGATATAAGGTGGAACGAGTGATGAGCTTTCGACGGAAGAGCGGCTGCCATTCAACGAGAATGCCTTACCGTTGAATCCAATGAAACTTTGCCGGTAGGGCGCAGTGAGAAACGTCGCAGTTCGAAAGGGATGCTTTCGGGAAAGAGTGGTTAAGCTGGAGTACCGAGTTATTATCTGCGAGCCGATGCGCCAAAACGTTTTCAGATGATGCGCTGATGGGACTGCAGTAACTGCGCAGCTAAATCCTTCCCTAGCATCGTCAACAGTAGTGGCGAGTGGTAAGGGGGTTGGGGGGGAGCAATAGGACGTGGGCAAGAGCAACAGTGAAAGCTCTGGCACGGTCGGAACATATACGTGATGAACGATGGCAGGGGTTGTGCACGACGCCGAGCAGAGTCGAGTCTTGCGGTTAGTTCGGAAGCGTTTCGCGGTAGTAACTCGGAACGGGGCGCCCTCGCCCTGTGATGGAGACGAAGCACGCCACTCACTTCAAAGTTTGGACAGAGAATGAGAGAAGCAGGACCGGTGGTAGGGAATGAGTTGCTTCCGAGAGCCAACGAGCAAGGAAGAGCCGGTAGGTGTTGATGATGAAACTGGGAACATCCATTATAGGCTACTTTTCTGTCTCAGTTTGTCCATTTTGCGTCCAATGACATTGATGCACTTCGAGATGATTGTTCTTTCACTTTCGAATTGCGCGTCACTTCCTTGGCTGCTCTTGACGTATCACGGGATATGTGCAGCTATGAATTGTTGGGTGTAAATATTGTCAGGTGTGAATTCAGTATAAATATTGCCAGGAAGAAAAGGACCGTACATTGGGTACTGTGGACCCGATCTGCACGGATTAGTAAGTAACTGAAGATACATATTTGTCTTTGTCCTTGTCAAGTGGCAAATCAATCAAATGTCCATGCCCATCTGATTGATCATCTTCATCGAAAAAATAATTCCTCCCAATTACACAATCCGACATTTTCGCACTTTTCACACGTTACAATAATCCAAGGTAGAGATCTGTACAATAAAACTTATTTTTCGAAGGATTTCGTGCTAGCCGCAACTCTTCACTGCAGTGCAATCTCTGCCGCTTTGTTTTCAGCACAGAAATGAATTCGTTTAGCTACTATAATTAAAAACATGTTGCCTTTTCTTCCGAAGGGAGAAGGCATGACTAAATTTGCATCAAGATACTTGTCACCGAACTGCAAAAAAAACCCTAAAAATTATTCCCTGCTGCACGAAATATCGATGCTATCATTCAATGCCATTAAAGCAGCGCCCGAGTACGGGGTGTAATGTGACCGCATCTTCATCTACATATTCGATTCGTAGATAGATCGATCCACCTGTCAGGTAAAAATGCATTGCGGTGCCATAGCACTGCAGTGGATTTGCTTCAACATCGCGGCTCCTATGTCGAATGAGAAGTAGGTAAGAACGGTTGAACGATTTGTTTCCAGGCCACGGAATATCCCAAGGACGCTTGCAGAGCACGTATGTTACGTCTCCCCGGGGGAAAAACGGCAGAATGGAAGATTAATTGAAGGTGAAGGGAGTGGAGTGCATTTTTCATTTGAAATTCATTACTCGCTAATAGAACAAAAAAGCCGCCGGGAAAAAGTGAGAAAGAGGGCGAGATTTACAACATTCACCATCATTCTTTCGGAATCCGATCTGGAAAATTGACTATTAATACCTGCAACTATTTGTACAATTAAAAACTATGCAAAAATCGTCGCCATGATAAATGCCATCATATTCACTATTCCCAGACGGCAGAGAATTTCAATCAATTCAACTCGGACCACCCGGAAAAACCCATCAAAGAACTACATGCCGTTCAAGTTAATGGAACTTTTGTGACCATCATTCGGAAAGATCTAGGGCACTTTAGCAGAGATCTAGGATATAACTTATAGGGTATATGTCCGTATTGAGAGGATGCGTGGAGTTATCGTGATATCATCTCTAGTGGAAATCTCCAAGCTGTTGGATCAGTATAGGAGAAGGTTCCCTGGCATGAGTAACCTAGTGAACTGTGTGGGATTCGCTAGGGTGTACGTAATACAAATGTGGGTCTATCTCATAGTGTTTATCTTTACGAGGGTCCTTATCGGAACTAAAATCAAGTATCAATTTCTCGGAAAGCTTAAAGGAATGGCGGTAAATCGGTTCATCGTCCGGGCATGGATGCTAATATATAAAGATATTATTACATATTTATGTATAAGTGAACTCGATCAATCAAGCGCAATGAAGTGAGCCACACACTCAGAGAAATAAAGCCATCGACTGGCAAAAAAATATCTTTAAAACTAAGCCATTGTTGAGTGTTGAGGGAACCATATGTTCTTTCATATGAACAACATCCACACATACTCTCGGAATAAAGGTACCTCGTATCCGGTCTTATAACAAAAGAATCTTTTAATTTCGCTGAACGTAAAATCAAAGGGAAATCAAAAAGTGAAAACCCCCTGTGTTCCAAGATACAGAGCGGCTTAGCTATATACCTACACACTGTCTACCGTACATCGTGTTTCTGCACCAAGCTGGAGTGGATCATCGATTGATCGAAGGATTAGTAGGTTGTTGAATAGGCCACGTTATTGGCTAATCCAAGATGAAAAAAATCCGATAAAGCAATGAGCGAGTAATTGATACCCCCTAAAAAAACTTTAACAAGTAAAAAAAACGCCAACTAATAAAAAATGCCCCCGAAAAAATTATCGGTTGTTTCACTATCTACAAGATTCTAATTAACCTCGAAATATTTGTGATTTTTTTCAAACAATAGTTTTATTTAGATTTTAATTTTTCAATTCAAACGTACAAAAGAAGTGAAATAACTTTTTATGAAAAAGCCAAGCAAATTTACTAGAAACGTACAGAAAATTACCAAACTCCAGTAATACCATCTTTCTCAATATTTTCTTTTCAAAAACCATTTTACTATTATAATAAAAGTACGAATCACGATTATATAAAAGTACAACGTATGCATCACACAAGTACTGTATGTATGTATCACTGGAAATGCTGGACGAACTACAGTAAAATTTCAGTTATGCGTTTTTTAAGGGGTACAGCAAGTATGACGTATGAGAATAACGTAGAAATGAAATACAGTATGTACCTGTAACTCTTTAGCATTTGAAAATGGCGATTGGTGCATAATTCACGATGTTTTTTCAATAGCAATATGTCTATTACGATAATGTTTGGTTTTTCAATTGAAAATTTGATTGGTACTAACGAAGTAATGAGCCAACTCAATTTTTTTATTTTTCGTTTAGAATTTTTGTTTAATACAAGTTTGTAACATCAAAGCTTTGCCGTTTTAGGCTAGCAGATAACAGACATGTTCGTATTAATAAGAAATATGTAATGACAGTTAAGTACATGCATACATAGCACTGTTCCAGAATTTTACAGTGGAAAAAATCAAGGTACGGGTTGTAATAATTGTTTCATACTAGTATGTTTTTTGTATCTCAGAACACTGATTAAGGCGTTTCCGGACAATTAGTGAAGTGTTACCATTTGATTGAAATTTATACAGTTCTTTCAATAAATTTATACAAATTCTCTCTCATATACTGAATGCACCTTCCAAATTTTGAATCGATCGTCTACACTGTTCCTATAAAATTAAAAATTAAAAGAACCCTTTTTAACATAAGGCGATATTTTGATTATCTACACTTATCGCGAATGGCAGTTTTACGCACGAAATAGTGTGAAAAATGCTTAAAGTGTTATGAAAAACTGTCAAATCACTCAGTACATTATGAGAAATTCGTCATCAGTGTTGTAATGTTAAATGCTCTATTTCAAAAAGTATTTCTTCAATTGTAAATGTTATAGAAATGGTCGATTTAACATTTGGAGGGGATGTTCAGTATATGACAAAGGATTTACTGTAGAAATTTGAATTTCTTTTATTTGACCTGACTAGATTTTTCGTTAAAACAATTTTTTTCCTATTGCATTCCATTATTAAAATTATTTTTTTATACAAATCAAGATCTATTCAATATCGTCTAACAACTAAATATTTCATTTATTCCTAATAAACCTGTGATTTGGTTCCACCTGGTAGTATAAGACAAAAGAGACAGACGGATAAATAGTACACGATTCAGTCTCTTAGAAATCTCATGGCTTTGTTTTCATTAGAAGACTGTTGTAACATGCTGCAGATGAGGAAAAGGGTTAGTATTTCTATGCATAAATAGTCGCGCCTGTTAATAAAAAGCACAACGATAACTTTCTTTTTTACAAGCTTTTATTTAACTTCACTAGTTGTGAGATCCAAAACGGAAAATCGATATTTCACTCACTTCCCGACTACTTATAGCTCTGAAATTTTGCAAACATGCATCTAAGAGATGACAATGCATGATTCAACTTAAAAAAAATAAATAAATAAATAAAAATAACGACTTTCATGGGAAATGCAAAACTAAAAATCGATATTTCACCCACTTCCCGACTACTTAGAGCTTTGAAATTTTGCAAACATGCATCTAAGAGGTGACAATACATTATTTAACTTTTAAAAAATAATAAAGAAAAATAAAATAAAAATAACGACTTTCTGTGAGATGCAAAACGGAAAATAGATATTTCACCCATTTCTCGACTACTTAGAGCTTTGAAATTTTGCAAACATGCATCTAAGAGGTGGCAATGCATGATTCAACTTCATAAAAATAAAAAATAATTTTTTTTTAACAAGCTTTTATTTAATTTACTGAAAAGTATAAAACAATATTTCTTACCAATTCATCTGACTATAAATAAAAGCTTGGAGCGCTCAACTTTTTAAAAGTTTAATAAATTTGATTTGAATTGGAAATTTGAAATTGAATTTGGCACAATAGTAATTTGAGAAATTATTATCACACGTTTATACTCAGTTTACCGATTTTTGTTTAAGAAATCTGAGGTTGTTTTACAGTTAATTAAATACAATTTATATGTAACTTCTAGCGGAACCAGTCTACGCAAGGAATTCTTCTAGCGTACGCAGTCTTCGCAAGAAATTCTTCTAGCGTAAGCAGTCTTCGCAAGGAATTCTTCTAGCGTAACCAGTCTATGCAAGGAATTCTTTTAGCATAAGCAGTCTTCGCAGGGAATTCTAGCGTAACCAGTCTACGCAAGAAATTCTTCTAGCGTAACCAGTCTACGCAGATAATTATTATGGCGTAACCAGTCTATGCAAAGAATACACTACCAGATAGAAGAATATTACCATTATAATTGTTGAAAAATTCTGCCATAAGCTGCGTACACCGCATCGATGTTACTGTCGATGGTTGTCTGGCGAAAGTTGCAGTTTTTCCGGATGCGAATAAGGAATTGAGCACTGCATCATTCCAGACGGTCACGTGGTGGTATATTTGTCCCTATAAACATTAACATATTCTATTCGTCACTTCAAAATGGATGGGGAAAACTCAAACTCAGATCGTACACTATTATGCAGATATAGTACTCATATGACTTTATAAAAATTATAATTTTATATTTACTCACCCATTTCCTTCAAACGTAAAATCCTCGTTTTGTCGACTGCGATCGTCGTTTCACTTCCAAATCTCGGCGTCGGGATGTTTCCGAGCCACGTGACGTTTTTCATACGTACGTCATGTTTATGATATTTCACGATATGATGCAGCAAAAACTTATGCAATTCGCTTTTAAAATCACACAATTCCCACTTAAACTCTTTCGCACGTCCGTCCATTATGTAGTGAGGTTATGAAAAATCGCCTTATTGTCATATCAACTCACTTGACGCGTATTGTTTGTGGATCCGCGGCGAGAATCTGCGAGTATGTATAACCAAAAACGATGGAATTTTTCATTATAATATTATGACGTATACGGGAGTCGTTTGTTTATAAATAAATTTTGTAACCGTAATTAGGGCTGCTTTTTTTATGAACTTATATCCACTTTCGCTGCTTTTACACTTTCACTGCCTTTCCACTTTCGCGCTCTAACCCTACTTGGAGGTTATTGCCGACAGAGGCCATACACTCGAAGAACCCGACTTTTGACGTTTCTAGCGCGCCATCGTTTGTTTATAGTAGCTTTGCCCTGAAGTGCACCAACGGTGCACTTCAGGCTGAAACGCTGAGCGTTCCCCATGTTAACGCTTTCCCCAAAAGGACGTATGTAGTATAGCTTACGATGGGACCGAATAAATTTATTCCTCCAAGAAAACCGACGAGTCTGGAACGTTCTAAAGTGTTAAAGAATTTTTGTGATCAAAAAGTCGCTCGGAAATTCGGCCAAATATTACGAGATCTCAAGTTTGAGTAGGCAGATTAAAAAATGACCCAAACAAAATCGATAGGAAAAAATAACATTTCATTGGTAAAATGTCATTAGATTTTCGATTCGTCTCCGCGTTTTCGCGTAATGTCGATTATAAGTTAAAAAGTCGTCTGCTAAAGCCCATCTTGATGTATAAAGAGTGCGCGGCGTGTCGTTGTCGTGACAGTCGTTTTTTTTTTACCCGTGCAAAAATTTCTTAGGGATACCTAAGTTCCGATCAGATCCCCATCGGGATATGATACGGATTCCCTAGAAGGGGTATCCTCATCGGAATCCAGATGGCGCCCACTACATAGCACAAGGCGGAGACGTGGTGGCAAGAATTTGAAATACGTATTCCAAATACGTATTAAATACATTTTTCTTAGAAAATTAAATATATCACTTTTCACTTTTCTCCAGATAATATAAGTCTTTCAAGGTCTATATATTGTTTTTTCGATATTTTTTATTAAATTTAAAGAATTTGGTTCGATTTTCTGTTATTAAAAGATATACGTTTTAACAGTTATATTGTAGCACCAATTGTTCACGTAATCTTTTTCAGATCCTTGATTAAATGATTTCAGAAAACCTCTAACGTCTCCAGCTGATACGGATCGTTATGTCCTGGTGATTTTTACATTCATCCCTGGGATCCGATTCGATATCGAACTAGATCTTGTTCTAAAAATTCGGGATTCTAGGCTGGATCCTATGCAAAGTTTCTATTTGGATTCTGACTTGAGTCCGTAATAGTTCCGGATTAGGATCCTAGCTAGAATCCGATTTGCGAACGTTACATTTCGCTCCCGGTCTAACACAATGCATCCAATTTCAAAGAGAACTCTGCTTCCATCTGCTCCATCAGGAACATCTTTCTCCCAAGTAACTTTCTTCTGTAGCGCATTGCCCATATACGAACTGTAATTCCGACCAGATTCGAGCTCAAAGTATTGCAACTTTACGGGATTCAATGATAATAATGATACGCATTCCGTTTTATATTTCTCTGCCATCGTCCCGTTCGGTTCGTCGCCGTAGCCCGGGCCCTATCTTTTATGTTTTTATTGAGAAATCCCAGTGATCACTCGCACATTGGTTGAACGATCGTCCGGAAATGATAGCGAACGGGTAGGTTAAGGACGTCGTACCATAAAGGTTAGCTCTCAACAGCCCCATGGAGTATATAGAACACTCGTATAGATGGTCGTGATAAAGCTCGTTGAACTGCGAGACCGGAGAGAGCCCTTGGAGGCGCCGGAGAACGTGCCAAGGAAGATACGGCTTAGGTCGAAAGAATTATAGTGCCGGTACGTTTATATAACCGTGCGATATCAAATGCCAGTTTTACGAAGGGCGAATCGAAAGATCATCAATCTATAGCAGTGACAACTTTCCACTTCGGTGAAACTCATGTACCCGGGCGATAAAGGACCTGACGGTTACGATCCACGACGTTAACGACGATAAGAAATATTGTCGATACTCGAATGATCATGTAAATGAATCTACGGGGGTGCACGCGACAGAAAAATAGCACGAGAAATATATTTGATGAAGAAAAGAGTATTGTTATCATTAAAGGTGTATTTCTGCAAATAGTGTCGAAGCTCGAATTATTTTGTGAGGATAGACTTTTTCAGGGGAGGAATATTGGTGGCATCAGTGAACCATACATATTTGCCTTACCAGCGGATCGAGAGGGCTAAAGCAAGCACTTGTATGGCTTCGCGACACTGTCTGACCCGTGGATTATCTACCCACAACTAAGGGCGGTTGGCTTATTTCAGCTCTCTCTCTCTCTCTCTCTCTCTCTCTCTCTCTCCCTCTCTCTCTCTCTCTCTCTCTCCTTCTCTCTCACACACTCTCTCTCTCTCTATCTTTTCTGCTACCACGACGTGCAAGTCAACCACCTTGTTCACATCGGCAGATGAACCCGGAGGAAAGCATATAACGCTGGTTGCCTACCAGGGAGAGAGAAAGACCGAAGGAAAAAGGGATATGCTATACGAGATTGGAATATATAAATAACCACCAAAAGAATAGACGGTGGCTAGAGAAATCAACTTTCATCAGGAACGAATTTATCTGTAAAAGCTACAACCAGCCTCGGAGAAGCCGATGACAATTTAATTGAAGAAAATGAAAACAACTGAATACAAAATTAGGCATAAATTCCTAAGATTCGTAACAGGCGATAGTGGACGGTAACTAGAGCAATCCTATTTCATCAAGAATGGATCTAATTGTAAAAGCATAAAAACGAGAATCAGAAATGAAAATTGAATTGGAGAAAAAAGACAGTCAATAAAAAATCAGGAAGAAATTCCTACGAAGAAGCGTACTTACTATAAATTGGTATTACCACAAAAACGATTTAGCGGATCAGTTTACATGTAACTTCGTGAAAATAACGCGCACCTGAGAGAAGGATCGTTCATTACCGCCGTTGACGTTTTGCCTCGTGTGTTTCGGTTTTTAAATTAACATCAAATATTGTGGAACATTTTATCGGGTTTGTTGCTATTTTAGATACCTGCCATATTACGCTCATCGTTCCGACGCATCACGACCGGGTAATCCCATTTTATTAGTTCAGTTAAATTTATCGACCGGGTATTTTTCAGCGTCACGAGTCAAGATAGAGAGTGAGAGAGAGAGAGAGAGAGAGAAAGAGAGGGGAGGAGAGAGAGAAAAGATAATATCACATAGACTGTTTGTGCAGAAAAGAGCTCAGCGTGCTGTGCTCTTGTACTATGCTACGTCCATGTAGGTCCGAGCGTTGTTGTTGCTGTTGCTGTTGTTGTTGTGCCACCCTTCGCTACTCATAATCCAACAGAAGGTAACCCAAGGGAAATTTAGCGTGGCACGGTAAAACCCTTGTTTCATACATACGCTCGAGGTCGTGGCGTACACGCGAGATCCCGGACGAGGATCACATACAAATTGCGGGGTATACAGAGAGTAGCTGAAAAAAAAGAAGCACGAGGGATAGGCATCTCTAACTACCGGTGGTACAACACACGCGCTATTCTCCTTGAACTTCTTGCGCAGCAAGAGCCAACCGGTTAAATGCTCTCCCTCTCTCTCTCTCTCTCTCATTTTGCCCATGTCTTGTTCTATCGCGATTCGAACGACATCGCCGACTCATTAACAATCCAGAAATTCGATACACATGAACAGAGTGTGAGAGAAAGAGAGAGAGAGAGAGATAGAGAGAGAGAGGAAAGAAGTATATCTACACATCGATGGGCCTTTCGAGTCACACATCAAATTCAACGTAATCACTTCACTTGAAAGAATCCACTTAGGCTCCACCGGAATTTTTATTTGGTTGACCACTTGACTAGCAACAGCCCCCACTCCGCAGCGCACATAGCTGCGTCTTAGTGGCGGGGAGAGCTGTACCAATCGCGAGCGCAGCCTCGATGCGAACGACTGCGCAATCAAACGTCTCGTTTTGAGAACCTTTCGCCTGTCTATATGGAACGTTGGAATGCTTCGATGGAACGGGAATGGCGATTTTCAGAACACTCGCTGGGTTGGCTGCCGCTCGATGATGGCGCTGGTGCAGGTTGACCGGCGGGGAAAACGGTGGGCCCTGGGTCTCGCTTGAGGACTAGGGTACCTTACGATTCATCGACCCTGAGTAAAGCGCGCGTCAGCGATAGAACGACCTACCTTTAGCCCCCCTCCTAAACAATTTCACAATCTAGTCCATGTGAACGACGCGAGAGTAAGCGATCTAGGAGAAAAGACCATGAGGAAGGGTGAAGGTGTGCAGATCCGGCTACGCGCTGGAATAGCGGAAAGGATCCTTGGCCGCTGCAAGTGAACAGTCTTGAACATAATACTTAGATATAGGTAGATCGAGGGAATAAGCAAAAGACAGTAAAGCCGGGAGAAATAAAGGGCAAGGTGGAGACATACATAAGGTTATTTCAGCATATGTCGATCGTCAGGTACACGAGATTCGTGGTTTTAGCCCTCGAATCTATGTTCGCAGCGAGCACGAATCCTGTTACACGTCTTACTTCTCTCCACCACAAGAGCTTCCATATCCCATCTGGCCTCTTTCCCACGGTATCTTCTATACTTCCCGTAAATGTACGGATACTTACTACGAGTAGCAAACCAAAAAGGGGCGAACGCCTCCACCCTTAGTACGGATCTTTCTTCACATTCGGTATCTTTTTATCCACGTTTTTCGTCCTCCGCTAGCTTATTCTCACCATCGGGGATAACGACGTGGAACGAAAAAAAATTCCTTGTGAAATCAAATCTCCTGGCAGGTGTTACTGCTATCGTACTTCAGCAAGTATTCCAGACTCCAGTTCAGGCTCTGCGTTCGCCGAAAGACCTTTTTCTTGTTTTTACTACGTCTCGTAGAATTAATCATTTTGTTTCTCTCAAATGCCGTAAGGTTCTAGGTAAAATGTATTTTGAAAAGTGATTCATTGAGATATATGCAGTTTTAAATTGATGCATCAAGCTAAATGCGGTACTAGTGTGCTTCGATTTTTATGAAAAAAGAGACCCAAGGGGCACTGTTTGAAAACTGCTTACCGCTCGGTAATGGACGCGCAGGCTAACGCGCGGTTCGGTGACCACCCATCCGAAGTATTGGCCTAGGTCAAAGCAGCTCAACAGGGGACGTTCACTAATGTCAGCGGTAATAAGATATATATAGAGGAGCACATATCCACCCTGCTGATAGCCCAGTACTGTGACTCTGCATGCTTGATATCTGCAACTAATCTTGACATTTGATTGATTGTAGTAGATGTTACGTTTAACCTATCACCTACGATCCATGACGAGATACTGATTACCCTCCTGTGATGCATTTCTCCATCGGCATTCACCGACGATTCGATCGAATGGCAGTCATGAATTTTTGCTAATCATGAAGCACGTTCCTATTGATATTAAGGGCATGCAAAGCAAGACGGATGATTGGTAGTACTGTAGCTGAAATGATGCTTAGATGATTATGAGGCACGACACAGGTGGCGACTATCCGATCAGTTTTTCGTGTTTCAGGACCGCCCGCCCAGGTGAGGGCAGTTCTCGGTGGAAAGGCCGAGTTACCATGTGACATTCACCCGCCCAATCGTAAGAACGACACCGCCATCCTCGTCGTTTGGTACAAAAGTGACGTTGTGCCCATCTACAGGTAAGAAGACTCAACCAACTTAGTCCTACTTAAGTCAGGGATCACCAATCGAACACTCGAAGCTCAATGACGCGCGAATAGCCAGGCTCCATAGTTCAATTCACTTTAATTATTGCTGGTGTAATCGCTCCAGAAACTTCGAAGGAAACATTGGAGCTCAAAAGAATATCAGACATCGTTAAGAAATTAATCGAGACTTAGATAGAAGTGGATTCAACGATGAAATAAAATTCGCGTAAATGCTCGTAAAAATAAAAATGCTAAGTAATCATGGAATCAGAGCGAAATTGAAAATATCGGGATTACCAACGTTGGTAGACGCGCGGTCAGTCAAGTAGCGGTAACAATACTTGGATAGGTGACCACTTGGCCTACGAACAGGGCGCAGTTCCACCGAGACCACGATGCTAAAAAAAAACTGGAACTCGGTGAAAAGGCCGCCTGTATCGACATCATTTTTCTGCAGTTTCCCTGTGCCCTCGTGCGTAAATGCAATACCGTAGTACATCAGGCGAGAGATAATAGAATTTTTCGGAAATTGTGGATAGTCACCCGACGAGTCCGGCTCCGAAACCACGACACGAAATCGTTCAAGCTCATCAAAATTACCATTAAAAATAAACAAAACTTCCGAACCGTGGAGGAAGCGAAAAATTCACGCAACCTTCAGACCTTGACACTCCAAGCTCCGGATTACTTTTCTTGATACAAAATTCGCGTGTCCAACACTATTTTTATCCGTCCTTGTTTTTTGCACCCCAAAAGAAAAATTCAGCGAACAGCGCTGCGCCTGTATCGCTCACTAGTCCAAAGTATTAATTATGAAGTTCGCTCCCTGCACGCTCACGAGTAAGGGTTGTCACATTTATTCCCCCGCGTCTCCCCCCCCCCCCCCCCGGGTACTTTTTCTCACGATGACGTCATTACACACAATTCTCGAGTGTCTCGATGTGCGTCTTACTTCCGACCAATCTTGCGACGCGGTGAGTGCAAAAAGGTGCGTGTCTTGATACGTACACATCAGGTGGAGAGTGTACGTGCACGTACATACGAGTACGTAATGTATATGGCATTATATCTATATAAATACATATATTAATATATATAAGGAATAAGTATACCACAGGGTATAAGATAGAACGCCATGGGAGCAAAGAGGGAAAGGCCTAACCGTGGCCCTCTCATCGCCAGAGGTCGACTCCGTAGGGCGTTGTAATAAGAGACCGCGTGTCAACAGGTAATAGACGCCGCGACCAGGGCTTCGCGACGAGCCCCTACGGTCGCCCGCTTCTAAGTTTGTCGCTCGCAAACCGCGCTCCTTCTATCCACCCTTTATTAGGCCATATCGTGCAAAATGCCACGGACTTGCTCCTCCGCAAGTATACGCTCGCGAACGTAACTCACAGCCGCATTGCCAGAACGCGATAATCAAGCGAAACGGTTTTACCTTTTTATAAAACGGTTGGAAATCGTTGAGTCAAATTGAGAAATTTTTATTGCCACATTAATTTACTCGAATGCCGGGTAAATAATACAAATGGCGCGATAGGGCCCTCATTTTTACGAGGGAAGCAAATGAATCTTCCGAATGCGAAACGTGGAATTGTTTTTTCTAGCTTTGCATACTTTGTATAATTATAGATACGAGTATAAAATATACTTTTGTATATGTATGTTTATATTTATGGGAAAAGGTCGTTTTAAAGAAATTCGACTTTGAGAACAGTCCTCATAATAGCCTGTTGTACCCATACTCAATATTATGTGAACTCCAGTGTTGTATAAATTATCTTTAGTTCAACGTCAGCATATTTGTATAAAGCTTATTGCAAGGATCGTTCTGCTAGTCGAATCAACGGTTCGTTAGGAAAAATTTAAGGTCTGTCTTCAAAACGGCTAGATGTGGTAATAACTAACATTCAATAGATATTGCGTGTTCAAAATTCTCTTTACCCATATATATTTATATAATATCTAATATATTTATACGAGATGTGTAAATTAATTAATGAGACTGAATTTTTTCAACGTTTCTATTCGAATAGAAATACAATTCAATATTATCTCCCTCAAAATAACTTCCTTGAGAAGCCACACAGCGCTGAAGATGGTTCTTCCAATCCTCATAGCAGTACTGGAACTCGGGTACTGAAAAAGCCTTTAGCTGATCGGTTACAGTCGTTTGAATGTTTTCGAGTTTCCCGAAATGATTTGAGGTGTTTTCTCAATCTCGGGAAGAGGTAAAAGCCACAACGTCTGAAGTCAGGCGAATAACGCAGTTGAGGACCCACAGGAATGTTTTAATGGCAACAAACTCGTTTATTGAAATTGCTGTGTGACAACAATTTTTCTCATCCCCAATTCATTAGTCAAAATCTGATGAACAGTGGTGCGAGTCAAATTCAACTCTTCCCTGATCATTCTGACTGTCAACGATCTGAACGCACAAGATCCCGGATTCTGTCGACAATTTCATCGGTTCTTGAAGATGAAGGCCTTTCGCTGCGTGGGTCATTTGCAATTGCCTCTCTTCCTTCTGAAAATGCCTTAAACCATCGAAAAACCTGTGCCCTTGACAAAACACTGTCTCCGTAGGTCTGCTGAAGTCTTGCAAAAGTTTCCGTTGCACTGTGCCCAAGTCTGAAGCAAAACCTGATAGCAAACCGTTACTCGAAATTGATGTCACTCATTTTTAGAACGCACTAGAAAAAACTGTTTCACGAAAAAAATCGGTACGGTCAACCAAACGACATCAGCGAGTTCAAATTCGTACTGAAAGCGTAAAACACGTTCACCTGCAGCCCCTCCAAGTCCCGCGTCCCAAGTATTGCCAGATCGAACACTACTTTGGCAGTCTCATTACTTAATTTACACATCTCGTATATTAAGAGTACCAAATACTTAACAATGTATTTATATTTATATTTAATATTGAGTATAATATAATTATATTTATCACTAAGTATCAAAAATCAGAATATGAAACATTCCATTCGCGTAGAAAAATATTGTCCCCTTCAATTTCCGGAAAATGTACTTTCCTTTTTTCTCAGACCTTCTCATCTGATAAAATTATTAGCATTTCCTTACAACTGTCTTTAAAACGTCTATTATATTTTCATATCCGTACCATCTTCAGGATTTTAAGTTTACCAAAATTTCTTTCATACTTTCTAATAAACTTTTTCCCCATAATCAATTATCACTATAGTTTAGGTACCATTACACACGCTCGAAAAACTGATGTAGGTAAAATAATCAGTGGACACACACTATAAATTTACACAGTACATTCTTACAAGTGAATTCCTCCTCGACCATGAACGATCACATATTTGTCGATTTCTGTTATGAATGTAATGTTCAACGGGTTAAGTAAAAAGGAAGGTAGCTCAACGGTGTAGATTGTTCCGGACAGTATAATCAACATTAATTGAGTACAGTATAATTATAGTTGTATAATAAAAATGACAGTTTGTCATCCATTTTTATTCAACGGTTGTTTGCTATCGCTGTACGACCATACGTGGTCTGTACTACTGGAAAAATTCTCTTACGCTTAACCTATAAGAATGAACGTTCAATGCCCTCGCGGTAACGCGCGACTATGGATACATACGACCAATGCCTCGGTCAAGTGGGCAGTAGAGAAAGACCGTGAAGGGTCAGACGCCCACCGAGCTCACTCAACAATCATTGCTATGCACTCGCCGCACAGTTATCTACTACTATAATGGGAGTGCAGCATTACGTGAAAGCCTCACGGGCATTACGTGAAAACCTCTCGGGTACTACGTCAAAATGTCTTCGTATTTGCGAACTTTCAAAACTTCTGGCACGATCGTGTGTAATGTCCGAGCTTGAACTCGTGTACTCGGTAATTTCCTGCTCTATCAGAATAACTACGAGCCGCATCTTGAAGTTTCTGAAAGTTACTAAAAAAAACACAAATATTTCTTTTGCATATTTCTCTTCACTCAAAATATTAGCCATAGATGTTTGCCGTTCCCGTCACAATTAAAAAGTGTTTCTACGAATGTTTTAATTTCGAAAACGTTTTTTAAAAACCACTAAGGCTTCTAGTTATGTTTGATTTTTCGTTTCCAATCTCAATGTGGCGAACATTTTCGCCGAGCTTTTCGTGCACTACATCGTACACGTGTTCTTCCTCCCGTGAAATTGGAAAAAATAAATGGAGAAGTTTATTGGATCGCAGCCTGGTGCTCTGGTCGTTTGGGTGCAAATATCTCCATTAGGCGAATGAAACCAGTGGTATGGCCAGCAAATGTGGGAACGATAATAGCGGCTTCAGGTACTCGTACCTAATATTGGGATGTCGTGGACCCAAGGATAACATTAAATATATATATATATATATACACATGGGAAAAGGATATTTTTAATTCGTTATATCCACGTCATATTGGCCATGAGGACATCTGTTTTTTGGGGATGGTCTTAGAAGCCCACCTTCTTTGATACCAACTTTTCCCTGGCACATATTTATACACATAATTCTCCTATCCAGTATTTTATCTTTAAATATCTTGTATACCTGGTGCACAGTCTCCTACAGACTTGCCAAGCAATTTTCACCATTCCCAAAATACTTATCTTTTCTCTCTGCGAATATTCCTCCGAACCGTTCCAGTTCCCATTCCCTCATTGACCCCTGCTATCATATTATTATCGTTCGTGCCGAGAATATCCCGAGAACAGCCTCTATATCTCTAACCACAGGTGGTGCTCAAGGAAAAATTACCCTATTGATCTCTACTCGCACGATTTCCACTTGATACCTACGTCCGATCTTATGCGCAATGTGCAGTTCGAAAAAAAACAGTGTTTATAATAGCCTATTATGCCTATACTCAATGTTATGCCAATTTCAGTGTCATATAAAACATCTTTAGATTAATGAATCTTTAGATATATGAAGCTTATTTCAAGAATCTTTCGGGAAGCAAAATGAACAGTTCATTGAAAAAAAATCGAAGGACACTCTCAAAAACAGTTAGATGTGCTAATAACCAATATTAAATAGATATCACACATTCAAAATGCCCTTTACCCATATATATAAATATATATATAATATATAAGATATTTATATATTAATAGTGCCACATATTTAACAATATAGATATATTTTTATATTTAATATTGAATACCGCGAAACCTCACTTATACGTTTTGCACTTATACGTTTTTATTTATCATTTATACGTCAAATTTCTCTGGCCCCGGCGAATTCCGCCTATGAAGAATGTAATAAAGTTCCATTTCTACGTTTTCCACTCATACGATTTTTGCGTTTATACGTTATTAATTTTCTTCCCCGCGTCCATTTCGGGGTCTGTTTTTTTTCTCAATTGTACGTAAATCAATGTTCCGCGACACAGAAAGAAAACAGACAAGAATTTTAAAAAATTCACAATCCGTACCTTCATTTTTTCCAGTGTAAAATTCTGGGATCATGTATGTATGTATGTAAAGAGTGTCTCAAAATGGCCTGATATTTTAAATAGCGCGCCATTTTTTTATGACGAACATAGAGCAATAATGACAACTGGCATCACGAAGTATTGAGGTTTAGTCATGGAGAATCACACGATCGAGCAACGCATAGAAATTGTGAAAATGCAATGTGAAACAATGCAGTTATTGCAGACGAAGTTTTATGGTCGTGTTATCCTGTGCCGCGGCGATGGGAATTGGCCACCAAGATCGTGCGATTCGACGCCATTGGAATTATTTCTTTGGGGTTTTCTAAAAGGAAAAGTATATGCCAATGATCCACAGGCCATTCCGGAGGTCAGAAAAGCAATTGGACGCACCATTAATGAAATTAGTCCGCAATTATGCCAAAATGTTATTGAAAATTTCGTCAAAAGAGTGAATGTTTGCAAACAGAGACGAGGCGGCCATTTATCGGATATTGTATACCGCGCACAACCTCCATGTTTGTACCTTATATTAAAATAAAAATATTCATACTTTTCAAATAAATAATACGGTTTATTAATAAATGAAAATGCCAGGTCATTTTGAGACGACCTTTACTTAACTGTGATTACATATCTCTTATTTATACGAAAATGTCTGTTTTTTTTCTAGTCTAAAATTTCAAAGCTTTAATGTTACAAACTCGCATAAAATAAAAATTCTGAACGAAAATAAAAAAAAATATTTAGTTGGTTCATTACTTCGTTACTACCAATCAAATTTTCAATTGGAAAACCACGTATTTGCATAATAGAGGTACTGCTATTAAAAAACATCGCGAATTATGCACCGATCACCTTTTTCGAATGCTTAAGAGTTTCCGATACATTTTGTATTTCACTTCTACGTTATTCTCATTTATACGTTATACTTGCTGTACCCCTTGAAAAACGTATAACTGAAGTTTCGCTCTATAAAATAATTACATTTAGCAATAAGTATAAAAAATTAGAATATGAAGCATTCCGTTTGCGTAGAAAAATATTGTCCATTTCAATTTCCAAAAAATGCACTTTTGCTTTTTCTTAGCCCGTCCCACCTGATAGAATCCTTAGAATTTCCTCACAATTCCTTAATAAGTCTATTGTTTTTTCATACCCGTGCCCGATGCAGGATTTTAAGTTTTCCAAAATTTCTTTCATTCTCTTCAATTAACATTATCCCCATATTCAATTATCGATCGCGTATCGATTCCTTTTGTCAATGTACTCTTCAACGGGCCAAGTAAAAAGGAAGGTAGCCTCAACGGTGTATCTCTAACCACAGATGGTGCTCGAGCAAAAAATTATCCTATTAATCTTCACGCGCACTATTGCTACTTGATACCATGTCCGATCTAATGCGCAATGATTGTCGAAAAAAAAAACTGATTTTTCGCTTTTTTTTGCGTCAGCGAAAAGAAGTTGGATATTTCGGCGCATAGCCACTAATCGTTGCACCCTTCTTCAGCACCACACCATATAACAATGAGTATAATCCGCCCGACGAACAATAAACGTTGCGTCATGTATGGCGGAGCTTGCGTGAGCTCAGTCGCGGAGAGCACGATAGAGAGCATCATCGTATGGTAACCGTATGTACATTATACGCTGACTACCAAGAATCAACCCTCCTCGAGCTATTCACCCCCGTACGTGTCACGTATATACGCTTGCGTTTTACTGTTCCTGCGGTCGCGGTGCTCTCACGGGCGATCTGGCCGGTGAACACTTCCGGCCAGGTACTACACACATGAACACCCCACCGCATACGTACGAGCGCGCGTCCTCCCTCTCGCATTACCGTAGCAAAGTTTCATGAATATTCAGGAAGCCGTGCCACCGGGAAATCGGCCCAGTGAAACAATAAAAACTCGCTAGCTAAGCCGTCTATGTACAGATATAGACATATGAAGAAAGGATATTCTGGATCCTTCATATCTGTAGAACGTATACTATGAGCCGGCTGTTTTAAGGACGGTTCTTTAAATCTTTTCAACCACATCTTTGATTTTGAAATTTTGAGCCTCGAAATAACCATTGTATAAATCCGCTGACATTTATCTATTGGTGATTTTGAAGACATCGAAGTTTACGTGATGTTCAGTATGGGGACGATCATGGACATGGATGGTTCTCGAAACGACGTGCTTTCAAAAGCACCTTTTCCTATATATAAATATAAATACGTACACATAAGGATTACAGGATTGTGTGTTTCAGTTCCACTCGTCGCCCCCCCCCCCCCCCCCCCACTGCCCCATATTATGCTTTTTTTCCTTTCACGATAACACTCTTACTGCCACCCTTTGCTCGTATACACGCAAGTTCACCATGCCATAAATATATATATATATATATATATATGCATAAAAGTGTATACACAATATATCCAGTAGCGGAACACTCGACTCGACCATGAAACAGTATCCAGGTTTCGGCTTTCTCCCCGTACTTTTTCTCTCTCATTCATTCGTATAATCTCCGTGAGCACATGTGAATCCGGTTAAATAATACCGCGGTCTCGTCAGGAGAAAATCTGTCGTCAAAGCCTCGGGCACTTGCGACGAAGGGGGGGAGGGGGGGGGGTGTTGGAAGCTCGTCCTCCATCTGGTTTTCCATTTAGTATATACATATAATGCAGTCGCTCATCAAATTTTCAATTAGTTACTCTTTCTCTCTTCTTTTGCCATTTCTCTTTCCGGTTCTTGGTACTCTTTCTCTCTTTCGGTTTCTCTTTCTCTTCCTCTTTCTCTCTCTCTCTCCCTCTCTCTCTCTCTCTCTCTCTCTCTCTCTCTCTCTTTCTCCTCCTCTC
>OZ010715.1:24431393-24444920 GCA_963932345.1 Ophion ventricosus | reverse complement strand
TCTCTCTCTCTCTCTCTTTTCCTTGCCCATAAAGAATCATTCACCGAGTCGCAATTGGATTGGGAGCGATTTCGCTCGGGAGTGATGTATTCAACGCGGTTTATATGAAAAACA
This sequence comes from Ophion ventricosus, assembly GCA_963932345.1. Taxonomy (NCBI): domain Eukaryota; kingdom Metazoa; phylum Arthropoda; class Insecta; order Hymenoptera; family Ichneumonidae; genus Ophion; species Ophion ventricosus. The sequence goes on along the minus strand of OZ010715.1, from coordinate 24,444,806 downwards.
AAAAAAACAGGATTTGTGCGAATTCGTTGCGAGTGTGAACGACGATGTTTGCCGCGGCGTTGAACCAGCACGAATGTTCACGCAATATTTGAATCCGGTGTGTCACTTTGCACCTGCGGTCACTCGTGTACGGACGATTTGCTGTGTTTTTTATCTGTATTTTTTTTTCTTCTTTTCCGCTTTCGAGCGAAGGCGAGCTTGGTTTTTTCGTCACAGGGACTGTGTTAAAAAAAAAAAACTTTTTTTTTGTACGAAGTGAAGCCTCAAAAACGTTTTCATGTATTTGTATCCACTCATCGAATTTGTCTATTGCAAAAATCTCTATTGCCATTGTTTCATGACGACATGCATTTGCGTTTATAAAATTGGACAATTGATGATGGAGCGTGAATTCTTTTTTGCAATCCTATATCTTGAGGGTAAAAATTTATTATCACGATTTCTTCACGATCAGCTGGGTGGGTCATTGAAAATAAGACACTCGAAAATTCATATAAATATTTATTAAAGAAAAGAAAAAGTGACGAGTGAAATTTGACGGGCTTGACCAATCGATATCTTGGTCACCGCATCTTTTTCAGTTGAGGCACCAACCTTTTTCAAGGTCAATTCCACTTTTTAAAATGGAATCCTCCATTCGTAAAAAACCTTTCTCTACATTTTTATTTTGAATAAATAACCTATCGCGATCTCGGGATGATCTCAAACACAAAAAAAACTGTAAAAACAGTGACTAGCTTGAGGCGGCTAATGAACATAGTAATTTCGGAAGAAAATGACGATTTTCATGAAACGATATGTCGACAATTCTCCTCATTAAGGGGTTACCTGGGTTTCGAAGCCAAAAAAGCATATTTTCTGTTTTTTTTTAAATATAATATACAAGTTATTTTATTCAAAATATTAAGCACATAAAAGAGCAACATTTCAACAATATTTTCAAAAAATTTCATCCAATAATTTTGGAAATTCAGCCGGTGGGACCTGGTTTCCGGAGACCCACCAAAAAAAAGTGTCCTTGTGGTGGTCAGGATAACTCATGATAGTTTTATCTGAAATTAAAAAACCAAATTTTTCTGTTACTAGATAAGTATAGCTCGTGATTGAACGAAGGATTTTTAAAAAATTTGAAATTTGAATTTTTGGCAGAGTTGTATGCAAAATAGTTCAATTTTTGGTACAATTTACACTACGTATAGCCTTGTAAAATTAGTTGTAATCGAAAAAAAACATTCGTTCAATTACGTCAATGATATTTTGAAGAAGTGTGCAAAATTTCAATAAGATCGGTGCTTTAGTTTTTGAGAAATCGTGTCCACCGCCTTCAAAAATAGTGTTTTGAGAAAAATGCGTATACCTACATCGCTCCCGGCCGGTCTTTCCCAACGAGGGGAATTCCCAAAGGCTCTCTCCTAAACTTTTACTTCGATTGACTTAAAACTTTGGGCGAATATTCTAGACATATTGTACTATTAGATAATAAAATTTAAAAAAAATGGATTTTTTTCATTTTCACACCCACGTAACCCCTTAACCGCATAACATTTTGCCGTACGATTTCCGAGTGACGCCTGGACCTTTTGCAGCGCCTCATTAAAAATGACCTAAAGTGTCTAATGTCGACCTAACTTACCCCGTACAATTGGCATATCAAAAGCTCGAATCTTCGATCGAGAAGTTTAAAGCGAAGAATGATTCTCTTTTACGGCTCCGTTCACATGCCGAGCGAAATCCTGCTCGAACGATGTGATAAAATTTCTGTGAAAATATTTTCAACGTGACCTACCTAAATCTGTCAAAAATCAATATCAATCCAAAAATTGCGCGACGATTGCATTGTTACCTTGTGACCCTGTACATACCCGGTACAGAATAACGAATTATTTCATGACTCGATTTACGAATTTATACGACTCAAAAATTCTGTTCACCTCGTCGTTCGCATATTCGTATCTATTTTTTTAGCAATACAAATGAACTGAGCAGTGTGTTACATTTCACATGTTTTTTTTTGTATATTGTATTGTACGCCAGTGCGGTTACCTTTTCTGGTACACCCAGGGTGGCTGCGAGAGACAGCTCACCGGAACCCTTATTTCTTTCTCTCGTATCCCGAAGGTCCCAACAACCTCGAATGATATAAATTTTGCAGGAGGCGTCGAGACGCATTGTTAAATAAATTATCCGGCTTCTAATTGCGTGAAAAGGAGAGAGAGAGAGAGAAAAAAAAAGAAAAGAAAAAAACGTCTGCTGAAAGTAAGCTGCGACGAGGCGAAACCAGACCGATATTCTCTCTGTGCTGACACCGCTGCATACATAACTTGTGCATCTGGGTTTGTATTGTTAATGTACATAAAGGGCATTCGAGGCAAATCGACAGATTCGCGATCTCGGGCAACCTTTCAATTTTTTGTTCTATTGTCATTTTAACGATCTTGTTTTGCGAATTTTAATAACTATGATTTTATTTTTCTCGTATGTTACGACGGCGTTAGCAATGCAATGTTAATTTGAAGAAAAAAAATCACTATCATTTGATTTATTTGCGATAAATACTGATTTGCCTTCTAGATTTTTGCCCAGTTTTTTATTCGGAAAAGTCTATTGAAGTATGATATAAATTTGCCAACAAAAATACATCGAAATCCACCCAAACCTGTATTTCTTTCCAAATTACATATACATTGTAACCGGAAAAAAAAAACGTCAAGTCCGCAAGCAACGATGTATGGGGGGAAAAAAACTAGTATCGAATCGGACAGACTGTCGTATCGGAAGGCCGTCCCATTTGATTTGGAATGCCTCGTGTATGATAGACACGGGAATGGTAGTAGAGAGAAAGAAATTTGAAAAACAGAGGGAGGCCAGGTGAAGCGAAAAAACGGATAATAAAGATAGACAGGGACAGAAAGAGAAAGAGGAAGAGAGAAACAGAAAAAAAACATGCCTTGATTCAGAGAGATGAGAAACAAATAGTTTATGCTTTACTCCAAACTCAGTACACGTTGTGCCAACCTACAGATCATTACACACCTCTACTCGTGTCTCGTACACACACGTACGGATATCTCCGCATAGCCCGTACCCGATGGATGTATACCCTTAACGTTTGAACAAGGCAAATGTTCTTCAATTTCTGTCTACCGTTGCCCCATACTCCTCTTTCACTTCACTGCGATTCATCTCCCCAATTCCTTCCACTCTTTTTCCCGTCTCGTGTTCTCTTCTTCCTCAATATCTGCCACTCTGATTTCCGCCAATCATTTGTTTTAACACACGAGTGCTCAGGAAGATGGAGCCATATTAAATTTCAATATCTTTTTTTTTTTTAATTTATTGCTGTTTTGACGAGCGACTTGAACCAATAATAATAATAATAACAAGAAATAGTAATACACATAGCATGATAATTATTATAATAACAATAATATAATAAATGTATTCATAAGAAATAAATAATTTCTATTTATATTGGGTCTATGCACAATTCCGTAGCGGAATTCCGTCAGATGTCATGCGCAGTTGTTTCTCTGCTCGCGCATGTGTCAACCATATGAAATGTCGTATATTAAGTGAAAAGCTGAAACTTCTGTTGACACTTAAAAAAAGTATTTATCGAGATCCGTGACGTATAGGAATTTTAATTATATTTTGAACATGGACGGCAAAAACGTGTATTTTCGATGCATTTCGCTTTTTTATTTCCGAAAAGGCAAAACCGTGTTGCAAACTCACAAAATGATATGCGCCGCTTATGGAGAGAATGCTGTAAGCGAAATTGTGTCTTGGAAGTGGTCTGCGAAATTTCGTTGTGGAGATTTTGATTTCCAACCTGCTCCTTGATCCGATCGGCCAGTCACTTCTCATATCGATAATATCAATTTTACGACTACAGAGAGATAGGACATAATGTCAACATTGACCAATCAACTGTTTCGAGACACTTACGGAAGCTTGGGATGATAAAGAAGCTTGATGTTTGGGTACCGTACGAACTGAGCGAAAAGAATTAAATGGACCGAATTTCAGGTTGCGATTTGCTGCTTAAACTCCATCAAAACGAACTATTTTTAAAGCCAATGATTACTGGCGATGAAAAATGGATTGTCTCCAACAATGTCAATCGAAAAAGATCATGGTCGAAGCTCGGGGAGGCTGCTCAGATGGTCGCAAAGGCTGGATTATACCCGAAGAAGATCATGCTCTGTATCTGGTAGGATTGGAAAGGAATCGTCTATTGTCAGTTGCTGCCGCCCAACAAAACGATTGATGACCATTTATTGTTACTATTGGCTCATGCTTAAAATGATATTATCATTCCCCCGTGAAAACTGGGAAAAGGTAGCGTGCGTGTAACACGAATTTTTACGCGGTGGATTTGCAAAAAGCGGAAGGACGAACATGGTGAATACAGGAAGCAGTAGCATCGTATCCCTGCGCGTCTCAAATGATGTCCAAATCACGAACGCAAAAGGAGAACGCGAGAATGAAGGGAGGAAAGCCGTACTCGGTAGATTTCGTGTACGATCTCTAACTTGCGGTAGGAAATATGCGCGTGTATGTAGTAGGGTTCGTTGGTTCGTGGAGAATAGATACTCCATAGTAGGGGTATGTGTTCGTGTCTGTAAGCACGGCTCATAATGAAAGCAATGTGTCTTCATTTAGTCACTTGTTTCGCGGTAACGCCTGGCTCCTGTGGCCGCTGTGCGACTTGGGAATGCACACACACACACACACATACATATAGATATATAGCTGATGCTATCTAGGAGAATAGCGCGTGCAAGTGCACACCAGAGTTCCTCCATCCGTAGTCCACAGGCCAGGACAGCCGGTAAAGCTATAATGGAAGGTAACGCGTATCCAGTAGTAGGTTCAGCGAAGGCACCGGCAGTAGTTACACCCACTTCTCTCAGCCATGGAGTATATTATACGCGTTTGGTGGTCGGTTCGCGAGCTTGCTCTTGGCCTACGTGTACGAAGGACAATGGTACGGTAGTGTGTCTCCACGACACTACTCGTTTGTAACGACGACCTTCTCTACCTCCCCTTCCCCTCTGTTGCTGTCACCTTTTCTCTTGTCCCATTCTCAGTGCATTTAAGCCCATGTTCCAATCCTCGGAGAAGCTAGTTTCTCGCTATTACTGCGCAAACAGCATTACGCAGACACCGAGGCATTACCTACGTGATCTGACTCTGGAACACTCCTTCGCGTCATCTCTCTCTCTCTCTCTCTACCTCTTTCCCACTCGGTTTCTTGGTTTCTCGTTTTTCTCGGGTTGGTTAATCCTATAAGCCGATGTCTTATTAATAAAAAGATTTATCTGCTGAATGTACACTTTCGATGTCGTGACAGCGCTGTCATCGACAGAAATGTGCCGCTGTCACATTTCTGCATCTTGCTTTCTTTCTCTCTCTCTCTGTCTCTCTCTCTCTCTCTCACTCGCGCGCGCGCGCTCTCTCTCTCGCTCGCTCTCTATTTTTTGGCAATTCAGGATTACAGAATTCTCCATGAAAGGGTCCTAGAGTACATCGATGAACTGTTTGATAGAGTTCGGCCAGACATGCGGACGTCACTGAGACTGCCTCCGTCTACTTTCTTTCTCCCTTTTGCCGGGACTACTATTTATCAAAACTCTGTCATAATGTCAGCTTACCGTCTCTGGTATTCCCTGCTAGTAGGTGTAACTAGTTCCCCTTCGCTCGAAATGTTTAAGTTGAGATTTTTCGATCATTTGCTTGGTGGTGATTTGGTGCGTGAGCGTTCACTATTCTAGTATGTCATTCATTAATCAGGTAACTACGTAATGAATTATTGTGGCAGTGTCGATTTTTTGCCTTTGATTTAGATCTTGATCTTTTATTTTGGACTTGGGATTTTCATTTTCATTTTGTTGTTCATTCTGACTTAGATTTTATTTTGCTTCATTTTTTCTGATTTTCCTTTTGTTTTGATATATAATTTGATTTAGATCCTTATCTCGATACGTTTTGGCCTTGATTGGTTCGTTGGTTTTTCTAGCAATTAATTAATTAAGGACTCCGACACACTTATTTGGTATAGTTTATATCGAAGACTTTATATCCAAAAATTCGTATCTTTACTTCTGAAATCTTCTAGGTTTATTCTTAATTGTACGTATTGGTTGTAATTCAGTGCTTTGTTGTAGGATTATTATTCTTTTGCGCTTGCTATACTGTTATTTTTTAAATTATTTTGCGTTTGCAACACTGCTATTTTTATTACTTTCATTTTCATTTTTATTTGTTACTTCATTGTCCTTTTTATGCCTCCATTGTTACCATTATTTTAATTTCCTATTGTACTTATATTATAACGATTGACTCATTTACGGTGTAGCTTCATTTGCCCGAAATTGGAACTAGGGCATAACAAATTCTATCAATCAATCTCTCTCTCTCTCTCTCTCCTGCTACGACTTCACGCCAATCTTTCCAGGCAGCCACGACAGGGAAAGACAATATTGCGCATGTATGATGTACCCTCGAAGTAAGCGTTGCATGAACTCAGAACGAAAATATCGGAATATTATAACGGGTAATCGATACAGCGGCCGCCATATGGAGGTGGAAAATATTCCTCCTCGTATGGAGGATCACGCCAACGCCACTGCCAAAACACGTATCACCACTGTCGCTGGGTCTGCCCGCTACTTAATGGCTAAAAACATTATTTAACGCGCGCACATTGCGATTTCACTGTATCGTCAGAGTATTATTGGAAAAGCTTTTATTGCGCGTTTTTCATGCACAAAATACAGAGGCGTATACATTTATATATATATATATATATATATATATATATATATACGAGAATTGAGTGATAGCAGAACGTGGTCGGTTATTATCAATTTTCTGACTCGAGTATTACTCCGTGCCATTGGGGTAGTAAATATATGTATTCGGTGAAAGGTGACTTTGAAGACGTTCGACTTCGAAGACCAGCCTGCTGTTCCCATTATCAAATATTATGTAAATCCCAATGTCTTCAAAGTCACGTTCAGATAAGTGTGCGCAGGTTTATATGAAGGAGACTTCAAGGACCACCCGGTTGCCGAAATCAAGGATGCGTTGAAAAAAAATGAGGTCCGTCTTCAAAACAGCCAGACGTGTTGATAAGCATTTGATGCTGGTAGGCAACGGTACGAAGATTTGGCGAGTTCAAAGTATCCTTTTCGAATATGTTGAGGTTTGTGTGTGTGTGTGTGTGTGTGGGTATATGTGCGTATAGAGGGAGTGAGTGATGACGAAAAAAGAAGAAGAATGTTAAGAGTCACTCCTACTCCAGAGCGTAATAAAAAGGCACTCGACACTTTGCCTCATAGCCTTGCAAGTTCGTTGTGTCTACGGGAAGTACATTCGTGCTCGTGCCACATCCTACTCGCACATACGAGCACCAAAACTGTGTCTGTCTCCGCACTCACAGGTGTCATATTTTTCCTCGTTCGCCTCGCTCGTTCGTTCGTTGGTTCGTTGGTTCGTTCACACTTTACACCGGGAAAAACGTGCTACATTAATATAACGACATGTTATCGTCCTGTGCCATCTGACTCCCCGGCGAACAATAAAAATGATCATTTAAATACGAGAAAGTGGTATTAAACTGGTGGACGTATATACCAAAATAAGTGTGGAGCAACTGGATAAACATCGGCCACGTCTCATCCTCTGATGGGGGTTGGAAAGATTGATTTCGCGTTAATGCACAAACGATGCGTACCGCATGTATCACCGCTCATTTCCGGTGACGGCAATTTCAGATTTTCGCAGTCCAACTCTGAACATTGAGGGACTTTTCACGAAGATAGATCTCTCTTTTGCCACAAACTGGCGTTGCGATTTTTTTTTTTGGTAACTCGAGTACGTTTAAACACAGCCCAGGATCATTGTGATCTTGGACTTTCGGATCATTGGATCACTCGGTGAATCCCTAGAATAATACCGAAGTCGATGTTTTGCAGTTGATTATCCTAGGGTCATTCTGATCTTGGCTGACAAGATCATTGGATAACTCGGTAAATCCCTAGAAAAAATACCAAAGTCGATGTTTCTCAGTTCATTACACTTTATTTTCACGTTGAGTATTCTCAAAATTGTCATCAGCACCCGAAAAAATATTTCCATGAAATTTACAGAGTTTGACTTCATTACCATCTCCTTCGTCTTCGAAAAAAAACGAAGCTTATTTCCCTCACTCATCACATTCACAATTGAGCCCTCCAATCTTTGCGAGAAGCACTTGAAGAACGAGAAAGCCGCAGGATCCCGATTCATCTTGATGATACCTAAGTAGGTGATAAAACGGCTTATGAGAGTCTTGAGAATGTTAAAATTCATCAACATCCGCTCCCGCCGCGACCCAATCGGTAACGTCTATACCGTGGCTATATCTACGTGCACAGAGTCAGCAAGTCTTGGTGAGTGCACCGTACAGAGGTTGTACATACATGAAGGATATACATAGTTTACAGGCGGTGCTTTCCAAGATACCATAGATGCAAGAGCGCCAAAGCGAAATAGGAGTTGATTGCCCGAGGGAGATGCTGCGGGTTCGCTTTCACCCTTCGTCGAGCACTCTGCCAACACCCGACGCGCGCTCCTTGCGAGACGCAGGCTTTATCACCTAAGCTTATATATATATATATTATAGCTTATATATATATATATATGCAAATGAATGTGTACACAACAATAGGAAGCATATATATAGCTCAACATGAATAGCGTACGTAACACTCGCTTCTTCGCGGCTCGACGAGATCGGTAATCCTCAGAGCCGAACTAATTACAATTTCCGGGATCGACTTGAACTCTCCGATGCTGATCCATTTTCCTTGATGATCGTAGAGGGCTTTTCACGCCTATTCTAGGGGGCTAAATTGAATCGTTTGATCATTTTATAGAAATGACAAAAATGGCATTCCAACTGCGTTTTCTGGAACCATGGAAGCGATAACTTTATCGTAGACGATTGTTGATCAGTAGTCTCCCTTTCGCAGCATTCAGCAACGTCCTCGTTCTATGCTAATCATTGGACAAGAATGATTTCGATTAATGTCGAGACCTCGATGTTCGAAATAGATGATCGCCCGAAATGAGGCATATAGACAATGAGAATAGATAATAGAACGTTCTGCATGTTTTGCCATCGAAATCAATGGTCGACGTACACTGCCAGGGATTTTATTCGTTTACGTGAAACCTATCTCAGGGACAAACGACGTTCGGATCGATTGAAATCGGCATCGAGGGCCTCTCTTGCATGTATGCGTGTGTACATATGGGGGCCCTATAACCCAATATCTGCCGACCGGATGATGAGGAGCTTAAGTCGTGCTCGATCCTTCATTTTCAATAAGCCTCGATCTACCGCAGGCTGATACATTTTACGCTTTTGCCTCATTTTTTTTTCCCGTTCCATTAATCCTCTATTCTGCACGGGGACGAAACCATAAAAGTTTCGGTTACAAATCGCCTACAACCTGACACTGGCTAGTCCAGCCCTTATACTCGGACAGTTAACTCCTCCCGTGGAGTTAATGACTTTTTCGGCTCTATGATAGAGACAGAGAGAGAGAGAGAGAGAGAGAGATAGAAAGGGAAATCTCAACAGCTACCTACAATACCAACTAAAAACGACGCCAGGCCGAAAATCCAGCGAAATCCAGCTGGCAGTAATCCATCCTCGTCCTCAATGATAACCGGATCAGCGGGATCCTCAGATATATATATATATAATACGTATATACAAGAACTTCATCGTAACTGTATATGTAAGGGTGAAAGCGAATGAGTGAGCCGAGAAGAGAAAGAGAAAGAGAGACAGAGAGAGAGAGAGAACGAGAAGACCGGCATGAAAGCTCAAACTCCGAGGACTATTATGGATTCCTGAGGGCGTTCAGTCATCGAGATTAAAGGGTGAATGCAGAACTGCCGTCGAGTGGGCAAACTGTGCATCAAACGCTATAACACCAATCGCCAGGCGCATGTACAATCTTCCACTATATGGCCTGGCTATTGTTTTACACCGAGGGCCAACCTCCACCTCCAACTTTCGGCATAACCAAACGGGCCGCCGGTACACTCGATGTGTGTACGGTGGTGATCTGCAGAATTCACTCGGCAACTTTCGTACCGAGATTCCTCGATCCTCACGCTATCACCCCTGGGACAACTTTGAGGCGCGACGAATTTCCGTCGAACTTAATCATCGCAGCGCCGAGTACTACGCGTACATCCTAAGGGAATGATGCCAGCAGGACCGAGAGACAATTCGCACGTTCATCTGTGCCCGCCTCCGCAATTTAATGTTTCGTAGGTATGGGTGTCCGTGTGTGTTGGGTTCAACGTGAGATGATGCTGGCAAAGGGCGAGAATCCACTCGGATAACGCACTCGCTGCTCATACCATATCTAACTAGGGTGTATCACTTCCACAACTAAATCTACACGTCTCCCGGGGTTTAGGACGAGACCGGTGGCTGGTGCTCCCGGCAACCAGTACTGTGAACGCGCTGATGGAAATCCCGGCAAAGCAGAGCATCTCGTCTGGACCCTCAATCGCGCAGTGACCTCGCTGGGAATTCACTCCATTCCTATGGATACAGGGTGTTCAATGGCGCGGAACAGCCGTACGCTATCCCTTGCGAGCATCGCGTCAAAGATGGCACTCCAGCATCAGATCTCCTTGTCCTATCTGCTTCTCCATCACAATTCATGCATGATAGCCCACATTCAATCATATACCATTCACTGAGGACGTTTGCGAATTGCGGCGCGCTTGCCCCGAGAAGAAAACTCAGGTGGACCAACCAACTAAGAAAAAAAAACTACAACGAGCCTTGGTTGGTTGGGAACGTTGTTGGATGTTCTCCGATGAGAAAACGAGCTCCGTCGGTTATTCGGAGCGGATACCTATCGTTTGCGCTTACTTTACAGCATTGCAACCCTGGAAGTGCCAACCTTGCAAGAAGTCTTAGAAAATACGCGTTGAAAATGTCGCAGCAGCAAGGTATCGAATGAAAATTGCATAGAATGCTCCACTTGTGTGTCAATGTTTGCACAAAGCAGAATAGTGCCAATAAAAAATCAGGCTGTCGGTATACAAAAAAAATGAACCAACACGGAACGAGAAAGGACAACCTGATGAAAACACCTGAGAGTTCGACATCACCGAGACTCAAGCCACGAACGTTAAATTCTCTCGTCGTCCTCTAATCCGAACATGGTACAGCAGTTTTCCATTCGACACACTGGATTCCATATACAAGTGCGTGTTCCAACATATGAACGCGCACGTGCGCAGCATACCAAAAGATATTGTGCAGGTATGGGTGAGGGGCAGTCCCATAGAAACAGCGCTAATGAAAAAGCGCAGAGCCGAGTCGCGCGAACAGCTTTAATGCCCTGAGAAAGTGGCACCTCAACGATTCTGAATACACGCGTACTGGAGCATGTACACGAATAAAAGCTCTAACGTACGTAACGAATAATAGGATCTACGAAGACTCACTTTCCACGAATCTTAGCAGGACAGGTTGGATTTTCCAAGGTTCAGCTCTCAGGACTGGCATCGGAGAGAGTACGTAAAATGAACCAGCCATGCGTATATACACACACTGAATATCACATTTATCCGGTATTTTGAAAGTCCAGCTATTATGTGCATGTGAATTTTACCCTCGTGAGGTAAATTTTACGCATTAAATTCTTCACGGTCTTAGCTTAAAATTTAGTTTTCGTATATAATTTTATTACCAACCTCTGCCACTCGCTAATGAAAAACAGAAAGGGTGCTTAATTCTGCTAAAAATGGTTCGCAGCGTGGAGTGGAAAAAAACTTGACCTGTAATAAATAAAAATATCGTTAAAGAATTAGACGCTTCAAGGATTGCAATCTTTTCACACTTAAATATACTTCTGACAGACACTGAAATTAAAGTAAGAGGAAATCTGGTTCGCCGAAATCGTTTTCTCCTCGAGCAAACAATCATTTACGTATTATGATCCAATTTCACGTATCAGTACGTGCACGAAGATTGCCAGCGACGGTAGTAAGGACGACAGTAGTATAAAATGGAAGAAAGAATCTGATGGAAGATATGCCTCAAGAACTTTTAGCTACCGTTCGTGTTATGATTCTACGCAATAAAAAGTTTTCCCCAATTCGAGAGGATTATGGTGCCAACGTTACTAGAATTTCTATAGGAACTCTTATACAAATATTATATGAGCGATTGGCCAATGTAGTTTTTTTTTATTAAGGTACGCTATGGATCCAAGTAAAAGGCTTTTGGGTTTATTGCTCTGTCCAGCTAGTGTTATACATGGAACTGTTGGTCTTTTAGAATGCAGTTTTTTGGTGATAGGATGCAATGGTGACCGAGAAAAGGCTTAAAAGCTGTGGCTGTGCGCAGGGCGACTGAGGTTCCTCACACCATTTACAGATATATTTATTGGGAACATGGTTGTGAATACATGCGAATTCGGGGATCTTTCTTAGAGTGGCCTAAGGTCCTCATACTCAACATAACATAAACCCCAATGTCTTGATAATCACCTTCATACAATCCAAGGATTCTTCTGTTCCCAAAATCAACAATTTTTTTAAAGTACTAAAGGCTCTCCTTAACACAACCAGATGTGCTGATAGGCAACATTAGCCAGTTACGAATGGCTCAAAATATCCTTTTGCCATATACGCAGAAACTCACATGGCGACGTCTTTTACTGAAGGTTCTCGGTATACTTGCAACTTCATTTTCCTCTTTACTTGCCACTAAAGTACGTATATCCTAGGAACCGCTCCGATCCCTCTTTTAGCTTGAGGTTGTTGCAGCCTGAGGGCTGCCACCGGTTACAACCCTCCGGCGACATCACACTTCGTTGGTAATTCGAAACTTTGTGTCGTTTACGAACCGCGGAAGGACGCGACGAACCACCCTCCCTGCTCCGTGCTCGCCTCTTTTCGCCCTTGAGCTCGTCGTGCGAGTGAAAAAGCCCAGGATTCTCCTAGGCACAGCATACCACTGTATAGGTAGCGTGATTGTCGACGGGTCCTTAAAAGTGCGCGCATCACGGGAGACTCATGCGATAGTCCTGTAGGGGTAACATAGTTGTCGAGAGACATATCCCGGCGCCATACTGTTTTCAAAAGTCCCGGATTCTAGAAACGTTTATGTTGAATCTAGGGACATTAAAATTAAACTCGGAAGATGAAGGCTGTGCGATTATGGCCATTCATGTGGAATCAAATTTCTGGGGTGTGTGTGTGTGTGCTTGCAACGGAAGTTGAAGCAGGGGAAGGTAATTCGATCCCTATGAAAAGTAAGGAGAGACGTATTCACCAAGATGGCGCTCTTGACATAGATAGACCAAGAAGCCGTTCCTGCAA
>OZ010715.1:24366393-24428893 GCA_963932345.1 Ophion ventricosus | reverse complement strand
CGCGCACCACATCTACAGGCGGTTCTTGCTTATACATCCCAACAGGAAGAGGCGGTTAGATTGCAAAAGCCCTCACGGCTGTTTTGAGCGTACAGTTACCGTGAGCACGCCGGAGTATTGGCGTCGCTGCTGCTGTTGGCGGTGAAATAACCAAGTCAGAGTGCGAGGCGGGGCGAGGACGATGGAGTGAGCTGGCCTGAAGCATGGGACCTAGTTTACAAACTATTACACGCCGCATTAATATTCAGTTAGCTCTTATCTGGCGGCGTGACAAGAAAATGCATAATTCGGGGTCTGGCAGGAGCCGCAATGGGCGACTGGCGAGGGAGAGACGGGGAAGAGACCAACACGCCCTCGCTGGAGGATGGGACAGACCAGAGCCGGATTTTCCAAACGTAGTTTCACTCCTCGCAGTATTCGCATTCGCCACGCCGAAGCAGATGCCGGCTGGTGACAACGATACCTAAGCAAACGCGAATTAATTGCTGAGCGGGAGGTATAAGAAATTAAGAGATGATGGTGATGCTGTCGCTGCAGCTGAGAAGGAATAGTTTCTTGCTTCATGAGAGAGAGAGAGCGAGAGAGAGAGAGAGAGAGAGAGAGTTCGGGCACCCGCAGAACTTGATAGTTGTTTCGTTATATTTTATCGAATAAGCCAGAAGTAGAAAGGGAGTTAGCGGACTAATGGCGTAACTACATAATACGTAGAAGTGACATTAGCGCTGAATGTTATAAGTAAATTAAAGCTGGTAAGAAATAGCCACAGTCGTCTAATCATGCCTTTTTCGACTCGCGAAGTGGACTTGCTGATGGCAATCTCATTGGCAGACGGTTTGTACAAGATACGAATGTAAATTACTTCGTAATACTACTAAAATCTCTAGTGAATAGCATTTCATTGAGTCAATTCTTTTCTATCTTGAACCACTGTCGTAAAACATCTACATAATAGGCCTATGTGCCAATTAGTATATATGGGAAAGAGCATGGATCCTCCATAAGAAGACTTCGCCCATATCCATTCAACTTGCCACAAGCCAGATGTCGTTTATCTTCTGCCTACCTCTCGCTCGCTCAACCCCCCGGCTTCCGTTCATCCTTTCTTTGAGCACTGTATACCGAAGTGAGATGTATTAGAGTACTCGTAACGAGAAGAGAAGGGGCTGGCCTGCCCACGGCTAGAAGTTGAAATCACTGTGAGATATACACGCTCGAGTCGTTATACGCTTGCCGAGAGCGAAAGCGCCGCCTGGATGAATGTCTCTTCAGAACGGGAGTGTCGGAGAGAAAATTGCCTCGGAGGAAGAACGGTCAAAATGCAAATCCGCCTTAAATTTTGGTCGTTAAATACATTCGTACACATGCACATGTAGCCAATGCCATTCCCGCGGTCTCATCAACGCGCCTTCTTACTACTGTCTACATACCTCCATATTGCCATTGATGACGAAAGACGTTGCGGCTCCTTGCTGACGACAGGGCCAAGGGAGAGAGAGAGAAAGAGAATGAGGCTACTCCTCATCAGCGAAACTCGATCCTTCTCTCTCTCTCTCGCTCTCTCTCTCTCTCTCTCCCTCTCTCTCTTCTGCTCTCTCTCTCTCTTTCTCCCTCCCCCTCTCTCTCTCTCTCTCTCTCTCTCTCTCTCTCTCTCTCTCTCTCTCTCTCTCTCTCTCTATCGCGCTCTCGATCACTCCTCGCGCTCCGTCGAGGTAAAACTTGGTTACGACATATGTATGTATACGTCCGTTGATGTATATATGCAAGCTTGCGAGCAGGCAGGAACTATACGTATCCGAGCCCTCAGCGAGCCATATAGATGGGACACACCGCGAGCGTTTAATGAATATGCAAATCGCTCCCTCGACTCGCTAGACACAGTCTCTGGAGGAGAAGGAGGAGGAGGTTGAGGAACGAGGGCGAAGTGAATGCGGTGTGCGGCGAAGTGAGGAATAAGAAGAAGTTGGCCATTGGTGGTGGTAGTAACTATGACGGTAGTGGTACGCCGGTACAGTGCTGGAAGTAGGATGTTCGGAATGATGGAGGGTTGAGGAACAGGAAGCGGTGCAAGGAACTTTCGCCGACTAGGGGAATTTCTGGCGTCGGAGGCGCTTGCTTTCTCTTCCACCCCCACCCCCTACCGGGTATCGACATTCTCCGCGCTTTTCTACCTCTCACTTCCGCCTAGTATTCGTCGTTGCATAACCCTCGCATCAGTCTTGTATGGGAACATAGAAACTCTTGAAGGATATTGCGTGTATGTGCATTTGGGCTTAACACAAATTACACAAGACTGGTCGTGTTAGAATGATAGAACGATGAAGGGAAACGGGAAATGGAAGAATCCTGAGTGGACCAAAACCCTGAAGGGAGCAACCTCCTACTCTTCTATTGAGGAAATCGATATCGGGCTTTGCCACCTTGCTATATACTTCATGGTGGTCGGCTCCAATATATGTGTCACATTGGGGAGAAGCGTCGCGCTCTACACCGTCAGCTTTTCAAGTTCTCTCTGGTAATTCTACGATCAGGGCCTTCCTCAGGGTGAGCGGAGGTAGGTTAATTGAAAATCGTGGATACTCAAGGGGAGGAGTGAGAAGAAAGGAAGATGCAAAAGTGGTACGAAGGTAGAGAAAGGGATAAGAATTGAGAGGGACGCCGTCGAGTGATAGCATGATGAAAGCACGAACGAGGTACGAGAACATCCATTCAGCAGTGATCTATCTAGTTGGTAATGTGTTCAACGTCGCTGTCCTTTCTCCTAGGAATCCCCATGGATAAGGCGTATCCATGGGGATTCTATGGCGTATAAAAATGGGCGACGATAGAGGTTGAAAGATGTGATACCTTCCAACCGACGAATAAACCGCGAAAAGATAAACATTTATTGGTTTCGTGGGATGCGTCCCGGAACTTTCCTCAAGTGGAAAGCATGAAGCTACAGAGGTTCGCTGCGTTTTAGGCTCGGTAAACAGAAACATCCATAAGGTATCGTATCGCAATATGTGCATCGGCTTTGTGCTTTGGCCACCGTAGACTAAAACACGGCTTGTGTTGGGTCATCTTAGTATACGTTCAACCACATGTGACGAAAAAGTAGTTGTGTGATATCTGAATTTTGCCAACTTCTCGCCACGATATTCATTTTTTTACGGAAATATTTGGGAGATAGGAAGAAGAAAGGAGAGGGAAAAAGCGAAAGCAGAAGCATCTTCTCACCCCAAAGCAACACAAAATAGTCCATTCTCCAGTTTCCAATAGAATTGCTCCTCCAATGGAACGGGGCACGTAGAATATCCAATTTCGGGCTAGATCTAAGGCAGGCTCAGAGATAGACGCGAATGTATCCGGCGCCGATAATTGAAAATCGTGGCGCGTGATCGCAGCGGTTGAATTCTAGCGGTGTCCAAGTCTCGAAGCTTTCACTCCCCATCTCCACCTCTCTCTCTCTCTCTCTCTCTCACTCTCTCTCTCTCTCTCTCTCTCTCTCGCTCTCTCTCTCTCTCTCCCTCTTTGGTTCACCCTCGTCGTTTACAGTAGACCTTCTGTGATATCGCAGCGGATACACGGAGGGGGTGTACCGTCCGCTCGACACGTTTGGCACACCACAGCCGATGCTGCTGTCACTGATGGAACCATAGCATGGTCAACGTAGGAAGTAATATATATGCGCGTGTTTATCTACATATATATGTATATGTAGGGATATGTGAGGACAGTAGTGAAGATCCGCGTGGGTCAGCTCCTCTGGCTGTGGCATCCGCCCGCAGCAAGCACCACTAGCGAGTATACGGCATCACCATTCACCTCAAGATCCTCCCAGCTAGATCCTTTGATGAAGAGAAATTCTCCTCCGCATGACTGGGATTTTGTACCAGGATACTGTTACCCATTACCCAACGAACACGTAGCGACGAAATACGATGTATGACATCTCATTCGAAGCCGACTTTATACATATTCCCGTTCGAAGTGTGATCCCTAGCTCTTCCAAGATCCTAACTGGGCTGAAGAACGGATTTTCTTCAGCTTTCTTTCATCCCTACCAGCTTCGCTGGTAGGGATAAAGAAATGAAGAAAACCATGTCAGAGAATGAAGTGTAGGATTGAAAGTAAGAGAAGGAGAGAGGAATGGGTGGGAGTAGAACGAGGTAGGGCCAGAGAAATCCTGAACCATTCACTGCGGGTTTCCGTTAAACTCCGGAACTGTCCAAAGGACTCGAATGCTAACCTCCCTCGGATTCTGCACTTCCTGCGGTCAGCATAGATAATAATCATAGACAGGCGAGTGAGGGAATTCTCTTCCAGATCCGTCTTAGACTACTGACTTTATCCGCTTCTCGGAACTTTGAGCATTTACGTTCGCAAGCTCCAAACCTGTATCTTCTCTGCGTTCGAGAATTGCCGACATAGATAAATTGACACGACCAAACGTCATGACGTTAGATGCAGTTAGTACGAACGCTGATAGGGAACGCGGCGGACAGATGATCGAGAACACTGCTCTTGGTTTTCTAGTTTCTAGGGTATGATTGCATCTTTGATTTCTCTGTTACTTGGCAGCGAATAATATTAGGGTTATTCCCACGTGATTTTCTCTTTCGATACAAATTATTGAGCTTTAGAGCGAGCGAGAAAAATGGTAATATCTTTGAAAATTGAAGAAGCTAGGAATGTTAACAGCTTTTGATATATATTCATTCGAGTCTGCATAGTTTTGTCAATTTTCAGATCTTTTTAATTAGTAAATATTGATAAACAATGACTTATTTATTTTCTTTTTATTATGTGAACAATAAATTATTGGTTTATTGTCTAATTATTATTATTTAAACAAAATGCTGCCGTCGCTGCATGATCAATGGGTGTAGATGGTTCTGGCGAGTAGGGTGATCTTAAATAATACATAGAGAAATGGACTTGTAATATAATAGATAAAATATCGTATGAGTGAATATTTGATTAAATTGTTGAGAATGAGAAAAATGATAAGCTGTAGAAAAAAAAGATCGTTTTCCGATTGAAAAGACAACTTTAACGATTGGTTATTAACCAATGGATAGACGTAGCAAAAATTTGTAGTTAATCTATGCAATAAAAAAGTCGTATTTTGAATTGTCATGCTTATCCCTTATATCCTTATTTTGAAATAACATCCAAATTCCTCAAAAAATGGCCAGCTAGCGGAGGACCATGTAAAATAAAATGAGGTAAAAAATGATTACTATGAGGTTTACTATGAGGTAAAAAAAAATCTTGAGCATTTTGTTCAGAAATCCAATCACGAGAACGATTAAATTTAAACCAAGGCTAGCCGCGTAAATTTGTACGATCTTCTCTCAGCAGAACACTTCACAGTATACGAGTGTTTCCATACAGGAAATTCTTTCATATGCATCGGCAATCCGAGTACAGACCCATTAAAAGTTCAACACTATAACGTCCCTACATTTGACCATACGTTACGAGGAAATATTTTGGACAACACAACGATAAGAGACCACTGCTTACGGAGGTTGGAGCGGTCCAGTTGAGTTAAATGACGGTTTATAAGTTTTTTTTTCAATAAACCTTAAAAGAAAATGCATATGAGAGATAACTTCATTCTATAGATGCGAAGTTTTCATAAAATATATAATTAAAGGATAAAATTATGCATTTTTGTACTTTTATTACGTGAAAAAGAAAAAATATCGTGTTACTACGAACTTGAAAAATAATCACATTATTGATTATTATGAAAGAGTCGTAATCTCTTATTAGATACAAAGATTAAAAATATTAAAAGATTTAAAAGATTCTAATTTGTTATCAAACCTTGGAGGTCCAGTATGGAATATATATGGTTTTCGATAGACAAGATGGGTATTTTTTCTTCTAAATGTTTACAATGGTTTCGTTTACAAAAAATTACGTCACCCGGGGCGTGAACGTCTTGCCCATCTAACCGCACGTAAAATTACATACATTAGACTATTTTTTTCAGCTCTGGTGTTTTGTAATGAAATAAATTCGTAAAGCCTCAGTATAGTCTGGGCAATAATATATATATATATATTTTTTTTTTTTAATCTTGGATTGTGGGTAACGCTCCAACCTCCATAAATGTTTCCACTCCGTCTAAACGACCTGGCGAAATCAAAGCAACTGGAATTCCACGCGAATGCCAGAAAGCAGAAAATTTTCCGCGAACGAAATGCGTGATTGGTACCTAAACCTCGTCAATGCTCGTGAAGAGCTCCAACATGAACGAGAGTCGAATTGGATCCGCTATAATTGAAGGACTCGCCTCGCGCATTTGGACGATGTGTATAGAATGTCAATTCTCCCAATTTTGAAGCCGATTGATTGAGCGCATGCGTTGAATTATTTCCTTTTCCTGGTAATGCGATGAATATCACTGATCAAGCGTAGATCGTGGTTTTCCCATAAAGTACGAAGTTCCGTAATGCGAAATGTGTTTGACAAAAGTCACTATGGCATGGTGCACAGGCATGAAATCGCACACACCACTTTGATAATAATATTCAACTGCGCACATCAAGCCACTCTCATTCAATCGAACGCAATGTTTCGTGGCTATTGACGGAAATCTGTTAATTAATCAGTCCTTTCGCATGCGCAACGGAATATACATCGAAGTCCCAGGTTTCCAGTTCAGCCCTACGTCTCTTTTTATCCGTCTCTTTAACTGTTCCGCAGGATCAAATGAACTGAACAGTTGGAACGTTCAATGGTATCCGCTCGTTGTCGCTCAATACGGAATTCCGCAACCGTATTGAATTTCCTTGTGATAGAAAGTGATTCGTTACCAGCGATACTACCGCAGTCCAGGGTGTACGAAGCGATATCCGCTCGTTGCATATATACGTGGTCTGTTTGTGGTAAGCCCCTGAAGGGCTCGTGACACGGCAATCGCTGATCGGCTCTATTAAAGACTGAAGCATCCTCGTAGCTGTATTAACGTTGCTACGTTATCCATATTCGTGCTACAAGAGGATCAACGAACACTCCAAATCGACGAAGCAAAAGCTCATTGGCCACTCGGGTTGATCCACGTGTTTGTGAATCCACGGGTAGAGTCTCTAACCGCATAACGAACCAAACAACGACAACGAAAATAGAATAATCAAAATTCACCTTTCCTGGTCATGCTAAACCCGAACAAGCTCAAACACCCTCGAAGGCACAAAATTGGGAAATTCCGTAAACTTCCAATTAATCGCTCGTATGTGGAGCAGCGTGGGAGGGGAAATCTTCAAACAACGCCACGCAGCCTTCAAATAAATGAACGCGCTGATATTGACGTCTTGTCGTTTGTGTTGGGCTAATTTTATCACCCGGTTGAAGGTGACAAATGAGATGCGATGATGAAGTGGAGCCCTTTATTTGCACGTGTGTGGAGTTGTTATCGGAAGTTTATCATATATATGTATGATAGAACATTGTAACACTTTTTGCGGAAAAAAATGAACGACGCTATTAATCTACGGGTGTCAGTGCCACGGCGGTATTTCGATGAGCTTGAGTGCGAAACTTTGTTCCCACGTTTTATCGACAAACGCGCGGAAAATTAAGCGGCTTCGCAAACTATGAAAATCCCCAATACATAAGACTTGAAATACGTAAACTGCACTAGAAGTGAAGTAAAGGTTAAAGGAGAAACGAGAGCGAAAGGGGTATCGCAGTGCGTGTGCGGGAGAGAGAGGAAGAGTAAAAAAAAAAAGAATTGGGACGATCGATCATTCGATTAATCGAGCCCTCCAACCCAGATGTGCGCCCCGTTTAGCGGCGGTCGTTTACTTCTGCTTTGGTGTACTGCTCTCGTTTTGGTTCACCATAAAAACACGAAAAAAAAAATTATACCTCACAATCTCTACAAATCGTTTTCAGACTACCACGCCACATTGTACGTACGTACATAATTATCGTTATATAACGCAGTTTTTTCGAGTCTCGGAAAGATCCCGAAGTCTCGGGGAAGTTGGTACAATAAAATGATAGCTCTTGCACGAACGAAACTCAGACGTGAGGATAACAGGACTTTGATATCCTTCTTAAACCCAAATAGCTTTTTCCAGCAGTCTTGAAAACTCTTAAATTGGTCTCTCGACGAAGGTACACATATTTTTGAAGAATCGTAAATCGCAAACGTAACAAATGTTTCTTAGTGTGTTGTACGAAAGAAATTGTGCTCGGTGAATCCAAATCCATACGAACGAACGGTAAAAATATCGCGTGTTGTTATACAATGGTGAATGGCCTATTGTTCGGTCGCTGTGTTATGCGAGATTCGATCAAGGGTTGGCAAAAGAGAGGCGAAAAGCCCCCGAGAGCGAGAGAGAGAGAGAGAGAGAGAGAGAGAGATTCATTAATATACTGATTACGTATACTGATACCCGGCTTTCCCGTCCTCAAGAGAGCGCGCGTGGGCGGAAAACACAGCGACGCAATTTCGTTTATTTATCCAGACCTTTTCTCATACCCCGATATAAAATACACGTTATCAGCGGGCAGAACCGACTAAGTAATCGTTAAACAAAATGCATTCTCGGGGCTTAGTTTTGTTACCTCATCTCGTGGTATTCTGTGTTGGTCAGTTTTGCGCGAACCACGTTAGTTTCAAATACACGCTCAAAGAGGCTATGTAAATTAATGGATATGCATAAGCTTGGGGACCGAAAAACCGCTCAAATATCAATTTTTTCCCTGCGAGTATTGGGTTTATGGGTTCAGGATTTTGTACTCAAATGATACATAGTCCTGCCAAGCTCGAATTTTTTTTTAAATTGAAAGATATTGATAAACAATAAAGTTATTATTTAAACAAAGTGCCACCGTTGCTGCATGGCCAATCGGTGTACGTGGTTCTGGCAACGGGCGTCATCTGAAATAAAAGATTATAAAATGAACCTTTAGTATAGTAATAAAACTTTCGTATGACCGGATAATTCGAAATTTTGAAAATTACGAAAATGACAAGTTGTAGAAAAAAAGTTTGATTTTTTATTTAAAACAAAAAAACATCTACAATGATTCGTTATTAACGAATGGATAAATATTTGAAAAACATTTGATAAATATTTGAAAAATCCTCGAGTCATACGATATAAAATGTTGTAAACTATGCTCTGTCCGAATTCAAAGTGAATCGGACGAATAGATTTTAAAATACGTCTTACACGGTTTCATCAAACACCATTTCGAAAAAAATACAAAAAAAAAAGGGTTAATCGCAGCGGGGCGTTTCGCCGTAGATCAGTGGGCGATCTGAGCGTTCACAAAAATCGTTATAACTCGATTAATTTTTGGAACTTTCACGAAATCTTCGAGCAAATTGAAATTAAGAACGTAGCCTATAAAACCAAGCAATAAAGAAAATTTGAATTTTTTAAATTTCAAGTTTGCGCAGACCGCTTAATCTGATCAAAAAAACGTGTCATCCTACGAGAGAGAATATATTTCATCCGCAGCCTCATCTCTCTCATAGCGAAATTTAATGATTACGCACAGTCCTCAAAAGCAAACGTACATACTAGTACCAAACAACTCGTGGTGACAAATAATTTGTGACAGTTGTCTAGTTGAATTTACGGTTGTGATGAAAAGTCCAATTGTCAGACGCATGAAGGATGCGCCAAATTACAAACCATCCTCGAAACGTTGGAACAAGAACGAAAACTAAACGGTACATAGACAATACGCGTAACGCGAAACCGCGGAACACGTTATCATTTTGGTCTAGCGAAATAACCACAAATGACGTAAAATGGAAATTAGATACTCGAAAACGAGAAGTTGCGCACGATTACATTGATGAATCGTATAAAAGAATGTTATGCAAAAAATTGATAACATTTAGAGCGCGTTATTTATTTAAATGATTATCCACTTTTGGAAATACCAAGTTCATTATTCGCATCGAGCTAAATCCCCTTTAATTAATTTCTCACTGTGTCAAGGTGATATTGAGGTCAGCCTAAGGTCACAATAGGTCATTGGTTTAGAGCCGACCTCCTATCGATTTGACCTTACATATGTTGTAAGGTAGACAGTCCTAAATACACTGCGACAAATTTTGGTCGGCCATTGTTTAAAAAAGAATGATTAAAAAAAACATTTTGATCGATATATACATTGCCAAAAAAAAATTAATTTAAATAGGATTTACTTAAATCAAATAGGTCTTTACCTTATGTCACAGACTACCACGACCCTATGTGTTTCAAATATTTTTTGAAATTTATTCAAGCTATTCTGTTTAAATATTAAATATATATTCAAATTGAATAAATAAAGATTAGATTCAAATAAAATAAATAAATATAAAATACGATATATCCCATGAATACGACGAAGAAATATTGGGTGAAGTAAAAAGTTTTGAGCGTTTTCCGCTAGATGTCTTTAGTGAGCCATATCTCACGAAGTATACATCGCATTGGGTCATACTATACGGCGATTTAAAGGTGACATTACGCTTCAAAAAAAGTTCTTTGACAGTTTTGTGTTTTGTGAAGCAAATTCGATATATTGTTTAGTACCACTACGACCAAGGTGAAAAGGCGGAGCAGGCGGCCAAAAAAATTTGTGCTGCTTATGGACCCAATACAGTATCGAATGCAACAGCAAAGCGGTGGTTCCAACGATTCCGTTCTGGTAATATGGACGTCGAAGATGAGGCACGCTCTGGTAGGCCAATCGTCGAAAATATCGATCAAATCATGAAAATCATCGAATCGGACCGGCATGTGAGCACTTATTCCATTGCCCAGGAACTGAAGATTAGCCAGAAAACCGTTTGGAACCATTTGCATAAGCCTGGTCTCAAGAAGAAACTCGATGTATGGGTGCCACACGAATTGACGCAAAAGAACCTTTTGGACCGAATTGATGCCTGCGATTATTTGCTGAAACGTAACGAAATTGGCCCATTTTTTAAGCGGATGGCGACTGGCGATGAAAATGGGTCACATACGAGAACAACAGCCGAAAAAGATCGTGGTCCAATCGCGGTGAGCCGGCCCAAACGATCGCCAAGCCCGGATTAACGGCCAAGAAGGTTTTGCTGTGTGTTTGGTAGGATTGGAAGGGAATCGTCCACTATGAGTTGCTCCCATCGGGCCAAACACTCAATTCGGACCTCTATTGTCAACAACTGACCAGATTGAAGCAGGTGATCGGCCAGAAGCGGCCAGAATTGGCTAATAGGAAGGGTGTTGTGTTCCATCAAGACAACGCCAGGCCGCACACATCTTTAACGACGCGCCAGAAGCTCCGAGAACTTGGATGCGAGGTTCTATCGCACCCGCCGTATAGTCCAGACCTGGCACTAAGCGATTATCACCTTTTCAAGCATTTGTAAAATTTTCTTCATGGTACAAAACTGGCCTCAAGAGAGGCTTGTGAAAATAAGCTGGTCAAGTTTTTTACCAACAGGGACGAGGACTTCTTCAATCGCGGAATTATAAAACCGCCTTCAAAATGCACAAAAGTTATCGAACAAAACGGCGCATATTCGATCTAAATCGGATAATCCTAACTATGTCAATTTCATCGTCGAAATAAAGCGAAAAAACGCTGAGAACTTTTTACTTCATCTAATATTTGTTATTTGAAGAAAAAAAAGGTATCGTCGTGCCTTTTATTAACAGGCACGACTATTTATGTATAGAAAGACTAACCCTTTTCCTCAAGTGCAACATGTTACAACAGTTTCTAATGAAAACAAAGCCATGAGATTTTTGAGAGACTGAATCGTGTACCATTTTTCCGTTCGTCTCTTTTGTCTTATACTACCAGATAAAACCAAATCACAGATTTATTAGGAATGAATACAATGTTTAATTATTAAACGATATTAAATACATCTTGATTTGAATAAATAACTATATTTAAAATAAATAATTTTAATAACGGAATGCAATAAGAAAAATTTGATTCCACGAAAAATCTAATTAATTCAAATTTAAAAAAAAACCAAATAGACGCATCTAGTTAATATCAAAAGAATTTTTCTGTCAGTGTATATAATCGGATTTGTTTTTTGGTTATTTCAAATTAATTGGATAATCCTTCGATCTAAAATGTAGTAATACGCGACGAATTGTATTATAAACAAATTATTTTTACGCAATCAGCGACGGCTGAAAATTGTTGCAGTGCATTCAGAAATGTGTTTTGTTTTTTGTTTTCTTAATGTACCAACATCAAGCCCATACGAGTTCTCTGTTCGGCATATTTACCATTAGTTTGGTTTTAAAAAAAAGCTGCGATACAGGCATTTGAAGATAGGGGTTCACAGAAAGAAAAGAGAGTCGACCTTGAAACCTGTTTAACGGCGCCAGTTACCAAAAAAAAAAAAAAAAAAACTAGAGCAACCGAAATGAAGATCTTGACAAGTCCTTGAAATTTTATTTGTTTGACTATTTTGTCAGAAATAAATATTTGCAGCAGTTTGCGAGTGTTTAATATCTAGTGACTCGACTGGTACGTGTAAATTCCCCGAACTTCAACGTATACATGTGCGGGTTTTTGCGTATTACCATTCTCAATTGAACGCTTTCCTATCACTCCCTACCTGCACTTCGCTAATCTAGCCTAACTTCCAGGGAATTCGATTTTCCCACACAAAATTCAAAACCTCTAATTGGGGTTTCAAAAAAAATCTTAATTAGGGTTTTTTTGTTTAAAGCCTAAAATGTGCGTTTTATTATTTGTTTCGAAGTATATTTACACCAAGTTTCAAGTTGATACACGCAAGAAATACAATTTTCCATACAAACTTGTTACACCCCATTTCACCCTCTTAGAAGTCAATTTTCGAAAGGTCCTTTTTTAGTGTACTTCTAAAGTACACTAAAAGTACTTTAGTGTACTTTTTTAGTATATTTCTATCTTCAGCGCTTTAGGCTATGCGTTTTCTATATTTTAGTCAGTCACGGAACTGTTTTATATCTATAAATATATATTACAACAAACTCTCATGCCTTTCGCTCAAATTGCAGGCTATAAGTAAACCGGACACGGCCTTTGTTTGCTCAGTATTTTTCATACGCAATTTGCTAATGTGTCGTTGTCGATGGTTTGACGGTTCCCTCAACTGCTTAGTAAACCGCGTGCCGGTGCTCACATAATACTGCAATAGCAAACAGTTCTCAAATACTGCAATAGCAAACTTGAAGCAATTCGGAGACGGCAAGTACGCGACATTTCCTACCGCCTTCAAACACGCAATACACAGATATAAACGAGAACGCGACCAGCTCGTGCCCCGTTCAAACCTTGAGCTCCGGCACACCTAATATCGTCGTCGTCAGAATATTCCACATAGTTGTCCGGCCGTGCCGTAGAATTTCTACGATTATAGCCATAAACTTGGTGCTCTATTAAACGTCCGTACTGCCTCTGTATATATATTCCTCTTGGACTTTGAAACTCGTACAAACCCAAACTATCAGCCTGATCTGGACCCTAGCAGCAGCGCCTAAAACTATAGACGACAATCGGCAAATAGCGACTTCCGTTCCGCAGGGTAAAGCTCGTGGCTGCAAGGGCCCCGCAATGGTTCCCACCCCATTGAGCCACGATGGCCACAAGTCCCTATATATATATATGCATACATATGCACCCGTATATATATATATATATATATATATATATATATATATACATACGACGATGGCGTAGCTATGGATGACATAGTGCCAACAAATGTATATATATTTACATATATATATATATATAATATAAAGCAATATCATTCGCAGGGACAACTGCTTTTCAGACGGAATTTCTCGCGCCGTGTAACAGATTACGTGCATTAAAGTTGAATGGGTAAACGAGGGATGGACGAGTTGCGAGCATACGTACGTACGTACGGACCAACTTTGTCGTTCCTATCCTCGTTAACTACCCCGCGACGCGATATTCCGCAATTTCTCGCTTTGCTCTGCACAGTCGCGCACTCCGAAATAAATTACGCGAGAGTCTCGGACAGACGACAACGATCTCCTCTCCCGATCTCTGTACTCTGCCCAGCGTATAATGTCCATACACACACGCGTACGCATGTGTATTTATGTGTATATATATATATATATATATATATATATATATATAGATGAGTGTGTGTGTGCCTGTGTGTCTGTGTGTGTACGTATGTATGTATATATCGATGTGTACACTGAAATGTACTCGACCGTGTTATTCCTGGTGCCTATGTAATTCCCGTAGCCTCTCTCCGCCCTTTTCCCCTCGGAGCACACCGTAAGCGTGCATACTTCGCTCGGTTTCAGTTTATACCAACTCTCAGCTGTATACCGTGTATTTTGTTGGCTCATGTATATATACACCGGAACTTTGTAACGTGTGGATATATTTATATATATATATATATATATATGCAGGTGTGCTTATAATGCGGTACACACGTCGATCCTTGGGTGTTTTATTACGCCGATGTTATATACGTGTATGCATACAGTGTCCGAAACATGCGAAAAGGCATACGCTCGCTCGCGCGGTATATTACAATTTCATCACCAATTTGAAGTTATCATTCTGTCGTCAGCAAACAATACGTATATTTGTGTGTGTCTGTGTCTATGTATCTTTGCACTATTATAGAATTATTGTGTTTATGCATTTGTTTTTGTTTTTACTTGAATTAAGGTAATTGGGTTAGAATACTTGGGTTAGAATGATTTCTATTAACCCGAGACAAAATTTTCGAGCCACGTTCAACCCGCAAAATAAAGGCCTTCCTCTTTCCTCGAGCAGAGATAGGCAATAGCGGATTAACCAGGTACCTAAACGAGGGTACAATGTTTGGAATACCAATACGTTAGGGCCTCCGATGAACCTCCCGAATAGCAGCAACTGGACATTGCCACTCAAAGGAGGCCAATGCAGAGCGCAACTAAACCTGCGA
Source organism: Ophion ventricosus (assembly GCA_963932345.1). Taxonomy (NCBI): domain Eukaryota; kingdom Metazoa; phylum Arthropoda; class Insecta; order Hymenoptera; family Ichneumonidae; genus Ophion; species Ophion ventricosus. The sequence continues at coordinate 24,413,964 of OZ010715.1, read as the reverse complement.
AACCTCAGGAGGGTCTACTTTGAGCGCTCCCGCAGAACCTACTGGCCCCCCTGTCGGCCTACTGTATGTGCACTGTAGACCCTCTGGACTCTCCATTCAGCGAAAATGTATTTATGTCGTCATTAAACGGGTTACCGATCAGGCCACACTTTGAGCCCAAATTCGATATCTCCTCCATCAATACTGGAATATTGATGGAGGAGATATCGAATTTGGGTTCAATGCAGGTTAGCTGGCGTCGAGGCAACGGACTTGAGATCGATAGTTAAGGAGGACTGTGTTCTGCATGTTTTACTGAAACGGGGGCGAAAAGAAGGTTTGGGAGGACTAACAGGGGCTATACTGGATCAAATGGAGGCTGGAGGCTTGTGCATTACAAAAGGTCCTGCTAGTGTTCAAAGGAGGATATAAATTTTAACTCGGGAATTTTGGACATTTTGTGTATGTGTGTGTGTTGATTGAAGATGGCGTAAAAACGGCTGATAGTCTGTTGTCTTTAACAATTGGTATGTAAAAGTAAACGTTGGAGGAATTGCTATGCATTGTGTTTCATCAGGATCTGTCAGGTAGAACCTGGAAAAGTATGGCTTTTCTTTAAAAAGCAGAGGGGAGCACAATATCCAGCATTTATGGGAGAGCCCTTCAGTGAATGCTCAATGTTATAAAATTCCATAGCTTCAATCGTTAGCGAATTCAATTTTTTATTTTTCTTCTGTTGACTCGGATTATTGTGTATTAACGGGACTTGTATAAACTCAGGGCCCGAAGACCAGGTCGATTTTCAATGTTTATTTTATATGTTGAGGGTATTAGGATGACTAATTCGGGATTTTACACGCAATTAATACATAGTCTTGCCACGTTTGAGATTTATTATCTATTGGAAAATATCCATAAACGGTGAAGTTATTATTATTTGAAAAAAAGTGCTGCCGTTGGTGTATGTCCAATCGGTGTAGGTGGTTCTGGCAACTGGTCAACGGAAAAAATAAAATAAAATATGTGTTTTCAGTATAATAATAATATTTTCATATGGCCGGATATTTTTTAATTAAAAAAAATGACAAGCTGTAGAAAAAAAGTTTCCATTTACGACCGGACTCAACAACTTTAATCACTTTTATTAACAAATGGATAAGCATATCAAAAAATCATCAGGTCATACGACAGAAAATATTATGAAATATACTCTGTTTAAATTTGAAATGAAAGGGACAAATAAATGTTGAGATACATGTTTCAAGAAAATCGCAAAAGAAAAAAGGGTAGTATAAGGGCCGGTTCGCCATAGCGCAGTGGACGATCTGACCCTTCATAAAAATCGTCGTAACTTGGTTAATTTTTAGAATTTTTACAAAATCTTCGTTTCAAATTGAAGTTAAGACCGTAGGCTATATACCTACGGAATAAAAATCCGCATCCTTGACATTTTAAGCTTATTCCCTTAATCTTAAAAAAGAGTCTCTGGGTAACAACAAGGATAGAGAAATTGAATAAAATCTATATATAAAACCAATTTCTGATTAATTTCAATGATGCACCAACAAAAACTATTGATTTTCATAATAACCTTGCTACATAACCGTTAATAAGATCAGACCCGAAAATCCGTTCCCGACATTGAAACGAACGGAATTTCCATCATACACGCAAGCAAGCCGCAGGCAATAGCTGTGTGTATGTACATGTGAAAACATGTCGGAAGTTACATCGTATTAGATTCTACATGGTTTGACACATAACCCACATCATACCGTACCTTCATAACTAATTGTAAGCCGTACGGAACGGTCTCAGCAGCTTTTCCTCCCTGTCTCTCTCCCTTTCTCAACATTCGATCACAATTGGAAAGAGTCATGCCGAGTATTGCAACTGCCATTTGACGAGAGCCCTCCACGTGGTGACCACCAAATCTCTCCTGTACCAAACTCTCGTCCGCTCTATCCTCTGGTATTATATACGCGGGATCAAAAGAGACAGCGAGAGAAAGAGAGAGAAGAGAGAGAGAGAGAGAGAGAGAGAGAGAGAGAGAGAGAGAGAGAGAGAGAGAGAGAGAGAGAGAGAGAGAGAGAGAGAGAGAGAGAGAGAGAGAGAGAGAGAGAGAGAGATAAACCGACGAGTAGAGAATGGAAGAGAGTGATAGAGCCAGAGATGGCAGGAATGGTTCCGTCATCCATCGTTGAGATAATCGCATATACACATTCGCGCGCATTGATGCGGGGGCGCGTTTGCCATTGAGTGTTTCCCCAAATTCGTTTGTATAAAATATATACGGGTCGGTCCAAAAGTCATGGAATAAACGAAGTGGGAAAGGTAGTCAAGATCATTTCCAATCAAAATGTGGCATTATTTTATTTGGGCATTTGGTGATTCGGACATTTAAACAGTCCAAAGCAGCATATGCACGACAAATTTCAGAATAAATACCGGCTCCCTTCTACGAATCGGCCATAAGTTATCTGCATTCGATTAATCCGTTCCCAATACAAATTAAAAGCTAAAATTTGTTTGGTGGACAATTCGAATTTCTAGAAAAGCACTACCTTGCAGTGAATAAATATCGATAATAAAAAACTTACTATAATCAGAGCTACGAGTTGAACCTCTTTAGCATCCTAATAAGGTGGACCAACTGTCCTACTACTGGGGCACGTTTCGGTAGAACAATTTTCGTTTTAAATCAATGATAAAAACCTAGGGAAAGAAAATTATTATCCAAAAAGCTATCACAAATTCATTTTATTCCAAGAACTCATGATAACAATTATGAAGACTACCTTTTCATGTGTAAACGAAGTCATCGGGCTACAACTTAAAAAAAAATAAACTGCATATGGTAAGAAGTTTTTTTTTCCAATTAACTTTTTGTTGTACTGCTGGAAAGCGAGTTTTCAAAAAATATTGAACACAAAAATCATAGCTTTGGATTCGTTGAGAAACGGACCAACCTGTATGTGACCTTTTTGGTTGGAAATGATCTTGACTACCTTTCCACTTCGTTTGATCCACGACTTTTGGACCACCCTGTACCGACACATGTATGGTGAATGGTGATTTTAAAGACATTCGACTTCAAGGCCCATTGTCTCTGTAGGCGTTTGTCCCAATACTCGACTCTAACGAAATCCCAATATCTTCAAAATCATCTCTACGTGAATGTGATGTCAAGGACCATCCTGTCCTCGAAGTCAACAAATTGTTTAAAATATTTAACATTGCGAGCCTTTCTCAAAACAACGGGATGCGCTGATAAACAACATCATATCGATTTAAGGGGTCCAAAATAACCTTTCTCAATATATATATATATATATATATATATATATATATATATATATATATATATATATATATATATATATATATATATATATGGTGTCAAAGTGCGATTCCGATTTTCGCGAATCCAACGCAATACATTCGCAATCGAGATGGTTGAGGCGTAAGGGTGATTTTCAGAGTGTCGGTCACACGACGTGTTTTCTCCTTCATGAATACACACATAGTAAGAGAGAGAGAGAGAGAGCGGGAGGAGGGGGGGGGGGGGCGTTGCATGTACAGAGTCACTTCGCATTTACGTGCGGATTGACTGTACACACGATGTTGGTTTATATACATCGAGTCGAATAATGCAACGACACCAGAAACCGGATGTTATACGAGGGAATCGTGAACACACAGCCTGTCCCCATGCGACCACTCGAAGCACACTCGGAACGCGCGCTCGAAATTCAACGTTCGTAAAACGCCGAGTTTCGAGCGTGTAGACACGAGCGCGTACATTGGAGATGGACAGTGCGCGTATAACGTAATCCGAAAACCCTGCACCCGAAATGCCCGCCGAAAGCGAACTCCCGTAAATACGACAAGTACATCCTGTACGAGTTATACGAATTGCGGTGTAATATCCGTATTCGGTTGTAAATTGTGTATACACGCGAGCCTGCCTAAAACGCGTTGAAAAATAGTCCGGGCATGCACAAGATTGCGGGAATATTATATCATTGAATTTGAATTGTCTGGAAACGTGGAATATTTGGTTGTTATTGTTGCGCAATAATTGTAGCATCGTAATAGTATGTATTATGGTGCTTGCGTTATTTTGTTGTTGAAATACTTGTTGGGAAAAAAATGCTCCAACTCGGCCGGGAGCTTTTCGTCCATCCATTACGTATAGCCTGCATTTGACAAATTTACCAATATTGAACTCCGGTGAGAACTACTAATGGAAAATCGATTTTTCACTTAGTGATCGCAGAGATTCTATAAGAGAGGTATCGTCGACACCCAGAAAGCTATTTTTGTCACACTGATTTCTGAATTTAGAAATCGATTGTTTGAGGAACACTTAATAAACGGGTCGTACAGCCTTGTTCAAAAGTATTAGACACCCTGTAAGTTTTCTATCCATACAAAAAATTGAATATCTCGGCGAAAAAAAATCGTAAGCCAATTTAGGTTTTAAAGCGGATAAAGCCAGCTTCATTTTGCTTTCTTATTTTTATTTTTGCGATTTTTCTTTGTACCCGGTGCGTCATTTTGAACATTCCAGTTTTTCACGATTTTCGCACTTTGCAAAATCGCGTGCTAGACTTTGAACAAAAAAATCTCATCATTTAGTGATAAGATCATTGAAAAGGACACCGTTAGTTTCAGTTTCGTTTTTTTTTTTAAGTTTTTGCGATTTTTTCCACAGAATTATCTAATTTTTTCTTGAAGAACGGTAATTTTCCGAAAAGCTGGTATCGTGCGATGTAACTTGAAAACTACGAGGTTTAGAATGTTTAGTCCAAGAAGTAAAAAGTTTTATTTTGTTGTTATAGAGTCACTAAATTTTTTAAAGATTTTTTTCCAAAATTTCTTTGTATCACTATTTTTGGTTGATAGTCGACGATTTGTCTCATTAATTTATTGCCGTTACTTTGAAACAAAGGTGTTTTAGTGAAAATATCAGGAGGAGAAAAGGTACATAATTGAATTTGTACGTCATACAAATCAGATGACGTTTTTCGTTGATTTTTAAGAGCACTTCTCACTAATATTCGATTAGTGAGAACTGAGCAAAATCTTCGTGCCAAAAACATATGGCCACCTTATAATTGTCACCCTGTATATTATAGATTTATAATTATTGCATAGTAAAATAAATACGTCATACACAAAAAAAATATATATATATATATAAGAGAAGTCAGAGAATTCCGATTTTCAAAACAAAAATTCTTATTTCTTTGTTTCCCGATTTTTATTATTATGTAAAATTATATTTGGCAGGTTTAGATTGTAGATCTCAAAATTCTAAAAAATATTTCAGTTATTGCCGAAGCTTATGTCTGACAAGAGGAATTTGGACAACTAAAAAGAAAATAATTTTCATTACATTTCAATGATGCAAACTTCGCCATCGTAATAATTGTATAGCTACATCGCGTTATAATTTTCAATGTAATTCGAAGAATAATTTCCCCCAATCCGGGGGCATCTAAGAAATCATTCGTATCCTGGTGAACCATTAGTGCTAGTTGTTGTCGATCCCCCCCTCTCTCTCTCTCTCTCTCTCTCTTCCTCTCTCGAATCAAATGTGTTTCGAAAATTTGCGTAACACGCAATAAAACTATGACAGCCATCAGATGACAATCTAAACGTTGTCCTTAATCTTCTGTTTCAGCTACGACATAAGAGATAAACATCAGGCAGCGGCGTCACGATGGACGGATAAGGAGTACCTCAACACGCGTGCTGACTTCAGAACGGAAGCAGAGCCAGCATCCTTAAGCATCGATCATGTCGAGGAGAGGGACGCGGGGGAGTATCGTTGCCGGGTGGATTTCACGAAAAATCCGACGAGAAACTCACGGATAAATCTCACCATTATCGGTTAGTTCGATCGCATTAAAATTCATCGATTCTTCATTGGGCTAGTGCAATGGTTTTATGAGATATACGGCTTCGTGAGACCAAGACACGAGGGAACAATAATTTTGACGCAGTCTCACGCTCGAGAGAAAATCAGTTGGATTGTTTTTTCCCACTACATGACATGTATATCTCTAGAGATCACTAGAGATGCTTCTTCTCGTGCAGAGCTCGCTTCAAACACATTGGTTGCAGTCGATAACGATCCCCAGTGATGGCATCCGACGCTTTCAGCAACTCATAATACACGACACCTCTCTTTTGAGTAGTTTTCCATGGTGCTTGTTGTCGATAGTCAAATCACTACTTTGGAAGCAACGAAAGCACTCTTTGTACATTGTATTCCATGGAGCATGCTTGGCATACACTTCCTCTAGTAAGCGATGCGTTTCCGCGAACGATTTCTTTGTCAGAAAATAATGAAGCACAACTTTCCGAAAACGTGACTTATTTGGAACAAAACGGGCCATTGTAAAGACAATTAAAATAGATGTTAATGTGTCGCACAAATGTCATCTATGGCGTTTTAGTAGGAGTCTATGAACCTGTCGTCATATTTAGTGCCAACTTTCAAGGTAGTAGTCTTGCCACAGTCACGTTGAAAAGTTTATTCTCCGCTCAATCGATGAAAGCTTCGAAATATTGTGAAATATGCTTTTAATGTAGGTTGAACATCTTATCGGGATGTAAAAACTTATAAAGTAATGATGAAAACGCCTAATATAATATTTAGAGTTCCAAAACAACAACATTCCCTCGATCACCTAACCCTCGCTTTTGTATCGGACTATCCATTCCGGCTACTAATACGTAGATACTCTGCGTATACGGATATGCACCCTACTGTAGTCTAACGAGCGCGGAGATGGTGGCAACGTCGCAAGCCCAGCGAATTTTTGTCGTGATATTTGGCGCTAGCGTCGCTAGACATTGCTTAATTTAAATCGCTATATCTCTGAAACTAGACGGTCAAAATTCAAGATTTTTTTTTACATACTTCGTCATATGTTCCTCTGTAATGGAGAATTGAAAAAAAAAATCTGTAGCAAAATTTCGAAAATATTGCGTGAAATGTGAAATTTTCCATTGCTCCCCATAAGAACTCGTGTAAAACCGTGCATCTTTGATTGCCAATATCTCGAATACATAACGGTGAATCCTTTTGAAATTTTGCAGGTAATCACTCAATAGTGTCCTGAATGGGTCCTCAGAATAAATAAAAAGTCTATAGAAAAACGCCTTGGCGAGAAAATAGTGTACCTAACGCCATCTATTGCCAGCGGACGGTTTTATATGCAACCACCTGAAGTACTGCAGAAACATGTGACCTGCAAACTGAAAGACACGCATGTAATACTCTCATTAACTGATAACAAAGCATTACAGGCTTCGCCACAATGGCGATGCTTCTCGCATTAACCGAATGAGAAAACAGCCCTTTTTTGCTCAAATACATATTACCGTACATTCTCATATCCCGCACAGAAATGTGCGGACTATGAGTCTTGCCGGGAGACGTGCTGACAGTTGGCAACACAATTTCGTTTGTCAAATTCGTTATTAAAAACTAACTGTGCTAAAACGAGCACGATATCAAACTCGTGGTTTTTGCAGATGTAGTTTTATTCATTTTATTACGCGCGAAGCCTCTCGACTTTGCGTTTGCGAATAAATGAAAGGTAAAAAAAAGGAGAGAAACTGGTTAAAAATCCACTCTGACTGAAAGAGACCATGCGATATATCGCTGAAAATAAGTATGGAAACCACTCGATTTTTTCAACATATGCGTGCATGGCGCGCCATACTGATTTCGCTTTTTCGTACCCCTTCATCCGTACTTTAATCAAGTTCGTACCTGCGTATTTTCATGACTGTGTATGCAGACTAATGTCCATTTCGGACGCAATGAGTTACTTTGCTTTCTCGCCCTCTCTCTCTCTCTCTCTCTCTCTCTCTCTCTCTCTCTTTTATGTCTCTTTCTCTCTCGCTCGCTCCCTCTTCCTTTCTCCCTCTCTCCCTCTCCGGCCTTTTTTCACGACCGATTTTCTACACGCGGTCAGCACGATGTATACTGGAAGTTCCTTCGCTGCATAGAAATGCCCTAGCGGGTAATTATACGTGATTATATATGCGCAGTGCTTGCAACTTTACTGCAAGATAAATACGTGCGTCTAAGAAGTATATGGAAATGCGATCTCACTGGAGAAATGATCTACTATCGGTAAACATTAAATAGCTAGTAGAAAAAAAAAACACAGGATCGATACCTCGACACGATCGATACCGCATTATCTGAGACATCGAGCACACTCAAAGGCGACCCCATAACTACGATAATTCCGCGTACTTATCATCCTGTATGCAAAATTGAATAATTCTCACTGCTGCTTATCGTAATTATCGTAATAATAGGGCGAATTCGTAATAACGATAATTCCCACAATTGTTTGTCGTGTGAAATAACAATAATGTCTGACGGACATAAAATTACGAGGACCTACCACGAAACCCAAACGAACTCGAAAAAAATGAGTACTCGTTGCTGTGTACAGGGACCCAAAGGGTTCGTTTGTATTTAAAAAAAACTCAGTTTGCCTAACGAAGTTTTTCTGCAATTTCTCTCACGGATTTCTCGCGATCGTTCGCCTCACCATTCGCGATACCTAATGTAGTTGAGCTCTCTGAGGAATGGAAAGAAAGACAGCTCTTTACGAGAGAAGAAAGCACACACTTTTCATGGCAAAGGAGAATAACAGAAAGAGAGAGAGAGAGAGAGAGAGAGAGAGAGAGAGCCAGAGGAAGGGCGAGAGAGAGAGAGAGAGAGAGAGAGAGAGAGCCAGAGGAAGAGCGAGAAATTCTTTTTTACTTCTCTCTTTGCGGCTTCTTCTAGCAATAGCCACCCTTTCCTTTGAGCTTTATCGATGCATGCACTGAACCATAGAGGAGAACGATGTGCGAGGTACGCTCCAGGCGGAAGAGGGTGGAAGGGGAGGTTGCAAAGATAAAGATTCTGCCGCATCAAGAAGAGATTTTTTTCTTTCCTGTTACTTTGAGGCGAAAGGGAGATACATGGAGATATATGTTGGGAGAGAAGATCAAGATTGTACCGTACCACTAAGAGAGATTTTTCCCTCCTGCTACTTTTAAGTGAGAGCGAGTACGCCGGATATTGAGATAACACACAGTTGAATACGTACGTATCTAGAAGTTATAACGTTATACGTTGCAATATATATACATAGAGAGAGAGAGAGAGAGAGAGAGAGAGAGATTAAGAAAAATTAATTAATAATTTTGAAAGCTTCCAACTTCGAGGTCCGTCTTTATAGTAGTCGACACTCTATTCTTATTCCTATACTCAACAGTATGCAAGCCTCAATCTCTTCTCAGACAAATGTAAGCATTTTTGTAAAAACATTAATTCCATAGGCCAGTTCTCAAGATCAACGATTCGGTAGAAATAGTTCCGAGGACCATTCCTACAAGTGCCAGATTTGTTCATAGCCAGCATTACGTAGATATAACGGGTACAAAATATGATTTCCCCTTACGTACACAAGGGGTATTCCAGCTCAACTCAGTGAACTATTTCCCTCACAATCGTTGATCATAGATTTCCATAGTGAATAAACTTACTCCTGGTCTCAAAAAAATACCTACCTTTTTTCAATTTTTTCCCCCATCCCTTGCTCTTCTGCGGCTACATAAAATCGAAAAGTCCACTTGAGCCATTTTTTAAATTCTGACAAAATTCCGCTTGTTTTAGGCTTGTTTTGTCCATTTTTCACCAAAGCTCAACTTGTGCTTCCTCTATTAACTATTTTGATTTTTGTAAAATTTTTATTTTAACTATTATTATTCGACAGTTTGGACGTCAGAAGAGTACTTTTTCAGCCTTGCAAGTCAAATAAAACTTAAAAATTGACGAAACAATGTGTTTCCAAAATGGAATAAATGTAACATTAATAATGCTCGGGGTAGGATTGGTATAGTCAAAAAATAAATGTTTAGGTAAATTCAAATTACTTTTTCTGTTTAGGTAAATTCACATTACTAGTGTAATGAGAGAGAGAGAGTGAGAGAGTGAGAGAGAGAGAGAGAGAGAGAGAGAGAGAGAGAGAGAGAGAGAGAGAGAAAGAGGGAGGGAGGGAGGGAGAGAGAGACAGAGAGAGAGAGAGAGAGAGAGAGAAAGAAAGAGAGAGAGAGAAGGGACAGAACTAGATAACATAGCAAAAAATGGATTTGCGATGATTAAAGAAGAATTCAGAATAGAACACATCGATGAACACTTTCGACACATCCTACTCGATCTGAATTTCATCTGAAACCATATTTTCGAAATTTTCTTTTACTTGCAAGACCGAAAAAATACTCTTCTGACTTCCAAACTGTCGAATAATTATCCCCAAAATCGGAATGTCACAAGCAAGATAGTAAATAGTAAAGTCCAATTTGAGCTTCAGTGAAAAATGCACGAAACAGGACTAAATCGTATCTAAATTTTTCCAGAATTTTAAAAACAGCCCGAGTGAACTTTCCGATTTTTTTGAGCCGCAAAAGGGCAAGGGAAGGGGGAGAAATAGAAAAAAAAATAGGTGTTTTGTTGACACCTGAAGTGTGGTTTGCCACTATGGTGATCCATAATCAACGATAGTGAGGAAAATACTTGTCTGAGTCGAGCTAGAATACTCCACATATATATGACAGATTTCGTCGTCACTAAAGTTTGTGCGCATTTTAATGATCAGAATCGCGCGCGATTGTGGCTACGTAGGTGCAAACTTCTCGCAAAAAGTTCCATCGCTCCAAAAATCTTTCTTTACGAAAGACCTTATTCTGGCCCCGAGAGATGAGAAAATAAGAAAATCTTCGTACACTTTCACTCTGTTTCTGCCTCTCTCTCTCTCTCTCTCCCTTTCTCTCTCGTCGGGATTGCAAAAATCACACAGTCGCGGTGCTCCGCGAATCTTAAATTTCCGATATTAACCGTTCGCTAGTTCGCGTCTACTACTTCGTGCCTTTGCGGGAAAGCACGTTGAAATTCGCAGTAATCGAAGTTTCAATGTTATATATACGTGGATTTCAAGATTACCGTTTCTTTTCCTTGCCATATATAAAGGCGGAATAATGAAAATGTATGCAAATAAATGGGGAGCTCCGCGATTCGACCAATAACTGGGGAGATATAAAAACTGCGGATAGATAAACGCAATTGACACGGAAAAATCGATGACGCGATGACAGCGGAGAGATAGAGGAAGAATTTCCGATAGGCACCCTAAATAATGGATTATTGCGCATTGAAAAGCTCGCTCGAGAAGATAGTAAATTTCAGTCTTCGCCTCATTCGACACCCTTGATGCATATACGGATGGGACCTGTTATCAATATGTGCCTATGTATATGTATACATACATATATAGACAACCAACCGTTTTATCCACTCTTCGATGACGGAGCAATTTAATCGCTGTTTCCAGCTATATTTCATTCGTTTCATAGCTCTTTAAAACTCTTATAAGAACCGCATCTGATAGAACTCTATTGAACATTTCTTTTTTCTTGTCACTTTGAAATAGATCAATTGAAATACTTGGATACTATATAGCATCTCGAAACACAGTATAGATTAGTTGCACAGAAAAAAAAACACTTCTTTCCGGTTTAACCAAAGAATTTGCAACCATAATTAACCACAAATCAAAGATTCCCCGAACGGGTCAGCATAAGTTTGGAGCCCAGCAAACGAATCGATTTTCAGTATTTCTGGTATATTGGGATAGCGAGGATTTCGCACAGAATTAAAGCGTAGTTTTGCCACGTTTGAGATTTTTTTTATTGGCAAATATTGATGAACAATGAAATTTTTATAATTTATCCAAAGTGTTGCCGTTGCTGTATGGTCGATTGGTGAACGTGGTTCCGAAAACAAGAGTCATCTGAAATGAAAAATGTAAAAAGTACTTTTAGTATAACAATAAAACCATAGTAAGACTAGATACTTTTCTAACAGATTTAATATTTTACCAAAATAAATATTTTAACCAAAATAAACAGCTTTGATAATCTATTATTCTATAGAAGCTATTATCTTCAGAATATATTAAATCAAATAATATCAATAAATAATTTATACAAAAAATTTAATTGAATAATAAAAAAGATTATATTATCTATACAAGATAATATTATCCATAGAAGATATTTAAAAAATCATCCGGTCATACGATAGAAGATATTAGAAACTATGCTCTGTCCGAATTCGAAGTGAAAAAAGGGTAAATTGCAGTGGGGGCGTGCACCGTAGCTCAGTAGGCGATCTGACCCTTTACAAAAATTATCATAAGTCAATCAATTTTTAAACTTCTTCCAAAATCTTTGCGGCATACTAAAATTGAACCCCTAGACTACAAAATTATCCAACAAAAATTCAAATTCTCCAAATTCCAAGATTGTGCAGAGCCCTAAAAAATGCAGGGCTGGTTTTAAAACATTCACAGCTAAATGTGTTGATAGCCAATATCGTTTCCCCATTAATAAATATATATATATTTATTTATATATATATATATATGTGTGTGTGTGTGTGTGTGTGTGTACAGTACTGTGAAAAATAAAGTACGCAAAGATCATGCAAAGTGAATGAAAAAGTGCCTTCTTGATTTTGTCCAGTTTACTATACGTATAATCGTTCGAGACTTCCGACAGGAAGCGCAGTCTGTCATTATAGAAACCCGTTGGGCTCTTGAGAGCTCCTAGACGTCAGGGCCAACGTTCCATACACGACCATATATGCACATCTACATAAGTATATGCATACACAGACATTTGAGCAGGTATATTGTTCGCATGCATTGCCTTGAAACTGAAAGCAAAAGCTGATTGGCAAAACCATAAATCAGACTGTTTCTCTCGGGCATGGATAGTACGCGTATCGATCGCATACCATATATATATATATATATATATATATATATACACATATATATATAAGGCAATGAGAAAAGAGGCCTATACGGAACATCCTCTTTGCACCAATGCCAGTTTAAATCTCCCTCGTGAGAAAAGGGCTGAATCGAACCCCTCTTGCACCCTCATATCAGTGTCTGCAAGTCTCCCTCGCACGCTCAGGTGGCCGCACGAGACCTACGAACAAGAATATCCCTTTCGTGTTATCGCGCGAGAGAAAGGTGGAGCCAGAGAAAGCGAGAGAGACAGAGAGAGAGAGAGAAGGAAAAGGAGGAGATTCCTGACCTCCACCCTCCTATAATATTCCTCTCATCTTCCCAACGCTTTTGCCGAACCGACGTACAGGTGTTCGTGGTTTAAGGTTTGCACCGCCGAGAGCCCCGACACGAGATTTCATACAGCCCCTTTCTCTCTCTCTCTCTCTCTCTCTCTATATATATATATATATATATATATATATATATATATCGTATATACCGCATCCAAGAAATTACGCGGTGTTATAGACGTCTGACTCGTGTCGAGAATCGTTCCCCTCCTCTCACGCCTCATAACCTCGTACCGACGGAACTCTTTGCCACTACGTGGCACGCTTATCCACGTCGTCGTGTCAGACGTTCATGATTCTTGGCTGTCTCAAACCTCCCCTCCTCCCCCCCCCCTCCCCCGCGATTAGCCTCATCCTCTCACTCCCTCGCATTCTCTTGCTTGCCTTTCCTCCAGCCGCTCTTTCTCGCTCTCGCCCCACGTCCTTCTCTCTCGATCACTCATATTTTGAATGGAAGTACACGTGACGTCCCTGCACTGTTTGTGGTGTGTTGAACGATCTCGGGGATGTATATACCGGATAAATAATTGATGGTAACGCACGCGCGATGAATATTAAGGTGGCATGAAATGTATATGGGTGTACATGTGTGAATCTATGTGTATATGTATGAGAGGGTTGTTGCAAATAGCGCTCACGTGGTTGATGGAACGTAGGCGCGAAGGGGGTAAGCAGGGTGGTCGGTATATTTGCTTCAAACCCCACTCGAAGGCTGTTGAATAAGTTGAAATATTGGAAATATTGTGGAGGGGAAATTGATTAAATGACTGACAGTATCCATAGGTTGGTGTCAACCCCCCCCCCCCGATTGCCGCCCCATTCCTAAAGCTGGGGATCAACTGTTTTTTGTGGTAATAATAACGAGGGAGTTCGTTTAGATAGTGTATGGTTTGTGCTGGACGAATACTGGAGCTTGGTCAATATTCGCAACTCTCCGCGACCCTTTTTTGGAGGGTGGCTGAAAAATTCCCCTGGAAAATTTGAACCGCAGCCTTTTCGGGTACATTCATTAAAATTGTGAATCATTTTTCCGTTGCCATAAATCATTGATTTTTTTGCGATACATGTGTATGTACTAGTAACGGATGTCTCAAAATGACCTGGCATTTTAATTTATTAATAAAACGTATTATTTATTTAAAAAGTAGGTATATTTTTATTTTAATATAAGGTACAAATATGGAGATTATGTGTGGAACACAATATCCGATAAATGGCCGCCTTGTCCCTGTTTGCAAATGTTCACTCTTTTGACGAAATTTTCAAAAACATTTTGGCATAATTGTGGAATAATTTCATTAATGGTGCATCCAATTGCTTTCTTGAGCTCCGGAATGGTCTATGGATCATTGGCATACACTTTTCCTTTCAGAAAACTCCAAAGAAGGAAGTCAATAGCATCAAATCGTACGATCTTGATGGCTAATTCACATCGCCGTGGTGCGAGATAACACTACCATGAAACTTCGTCTGCAATAACTGCAGACGAAGTTTTGTAGTGAACTTTCACAATTTCTATGCGTTGCTCGATCGTGTAATTCTTCATGACTAAACCTCAATACTTCCTGATGCCAGTTGTCAAAGATTAGTATTCTGTGTTCGCCACAAAAAAAAAATAGCGCGCAATTTAAAATGTCAGGTCATTTTGAGACACCCTTTATATATAGTATCCAGAGAGAAAATAAACGAAGAGAGAAAAAAGTAAGATATAAAGGAAAAAAGGTAGTCATATTTCTCAGGCACGGTGGTAGACTGACTGGTTGTAAGGATTGATAAGGATTGGTAATGATTGGTAATTAATGAAAAAGTAGTAAAAAGTACCAACCTTCAACTCCAGTATCATACAATGTCATTGTTGTCTACAGAGGTATATGGCTTCGCGATATATTTCTTTATACAAGATTGTATGATTTATGGTCTTTGGCAAGCACATTTAAGTTTTGGGTACTCGATGATCTCGAACAGTCCACATGTAATTGACCATGCGACAAGCTAATCCTTTCTTAGTGCACCTCTTCGTCCATTAAGGAACATATCGTCCGAATTTCATTGAGATGAAAGAAGGCAATTCGATTTTCCCATACAAACTTCAACACCCCGTCAAACCCCTAATTTAGGATTGTTTTAAAAAATGCTAAAATGTGCATTCTATCATTTATTTTGGAGAATGTTTATACCAAGTCTCAATCTGATATACGCAAGGAATACAATTTTCCATAGAAACTTTTATACCCCATTTCACCTCTTTTAGAGTTGATTTTCGACAAATTCTTTCTTAGTGCACCTCTACACATTTAAGGCTTATATCTTTCAAATGTCATGTTTCTATCTTCAGCGATTTTGGCTGTGCGTTGTCTATATGTCAGTTAGTCAGGCAGTCAGTCACGGAACTGTTATATATATATATATATATATATATATTCATCAGAGTTTGGCGAAAAAAGGAATTTTTGTGGGTTCTTTCGCTTATTATCACAGTGGGAAATAATTTTCCCTAGGAATAAGTAAAATCGTGATCTCCCACACTTGGCTAAAGTATAGTATAATTTTGCGATGCCTCTGAAAAAATAAGAGCTCGGGCAACCAAATCTGAAGAGTGTTTAATTATTTACGCCATTTGGTCGA
This sequence comes from Ophion ventricosus, assembly GCA_963932345.1. Taxonomy (NCBI): domain Eukaryota; kingdom Metazoa; phylum Arthropoda; class Insecta; order Hymenoptera; family Ichneumonidae; genus Ophion; species Ophion ventricosus. Next base: position 24,398,126 of record OZ010715.1, on the reverse strand, counting down.
TTGAGGCTCCCCTTAAGATTTTCTATGAAGATTTCCCTGGTGCGAGAAGCAAGGGAAGACAATTGCCAATTGTAATAAAGAGTGAAAGACATGGGGAAAAATTTTAACATTTGTTTCCAAATCTAATATGTGTGCTTTCCGTTTGATTGGATCTTCGACAACTTCGAGGACGAAAACATTTGAAACGATCGCATGTACGACGAATCATACCCGAATCTCGAATAACGTTAGATCCGCATTGTTTTTGTTGCAGTGCCACCGAACACGCCGAGAATCGTGAACGAGCGTGGCGAGACGGTGAGCAGCGTCGCGGGACCGTTCGAGGAGAATGGCAGTATGAGGCTCACCTGCTTGGTTTCCGGAGGTTCGTGGATTCGTAATTAAACGTACGGGAATTAGTAGGCGCCCAATCGGTTTTCGGCTTTGGCGATCTCCCATGCCAAGTAGCGTTGGCCTGGGCCAATACGTGGATGGGTGACCGTTTAGCCGCGCACTGACTTACCTACCGTGGGTTCGGTAAGAATGAAAAGAGGTAGAAATATAAAAACTCGCAGGGTTGTACGAGGAAACATTGAAAATTCGCAAAAAAAATGATAATTCTTATGTGAACACCTTGAAGCCTACCTTGAAGCCTACCTACAAACCTCAATACATTTTTACATATTTATGGGTCTACATCTATTTCTATACGTATAATGAAACTATAAGGGGTACTTTGTCTATTTTTTATTATCTTCACAAAATTTCTTTACAGATCTTTTGTACTAAAACTAAAACAAGTAAAAATGTCTACTACAGCCAATTTTTTTTACTAACTTGATATTAACCCTTCGCGGTCACACGTTCTGGCTATAATACGCTGGTCACAGGGGGGTCGCAATGACCCCAGCCATGTTTAAACGATTGCCGCCTTGATCGTATCGTTCTGAATGACTCATAAAAATTTAGAATATTAGTTTGAACGTTCTAGTATGTGGCATTCTCGGTATTATATTTTAATCGAATTTTAAAATGGCGGAAAAAAATCAGCAAGGGGTCAATGCGTAAAAAAGCCTTTTTTTACTAAATGAATTTTTATAAAATGAATTATACTATTCTAATATAAATTTGCAATTATCCAAAGTGATCGAAAAGTTTTTACTGGTACTGTATATATAGAGTGACAATTCTAAGGTGGCTGTGTGGCTTTTTCAAGGTTCTGGTGCAGAGATTTTGCGATCGAGAAAAATATTATATTCAATGATTTTTTGAGGCCTCTACGAAAAAAAAATACAACATATTTTTGTGATGAGTAATATTTGTCAGAAAAAAAATCAGCATTCTAGAAAAAGATCGAAATTCCATTTTGCGTTTAGCAGAATAAAAACAATGAAATTCCGAATACGAAACACTCCTAAATAAAACATTTTTTTATGGTATTTAATTCCATCTATTGACTCTGAAATGCATCTTTGATACTTTTTTTCTCGATAATGGAAGTTAAAAAAAAGTTTTTCAGGAGTATTTCGTATTCGGAGTTTAATTCTCTTCATTCTGCTGCACTCAAAATGAAAGGATGATTTTTTTTCCGTAACGTTAAATTATTACTGGCAAATAATACTCTCAACAAAATATGCTATATGCTCTTTGTTCTTTGATTTCCCAAAAACAAAGTGAAAATCATATTTAAGCACAGTTGATGTACAACGCGAAACTTTTCTTGCCTCCTGTTAAATGTTCAAACTCAAGAACCATACGCACCCGAGTAATTTGTCCCGTTTAAGAATGCGAAACGCATATAAACCGTCCAGCATTTGATGCAACAAAACCGTGCGCGTTTTATGCGAATACGCGTAAAGTAACTGGTTAAAAACAGGCACTATCGCGGTAGTTGGGTACACCATGGACGCGTGGAACGAGCAAATACGATGGGTATTTGCGAATACGAATGCACGTTATCGTTGCAAACGACACCGACACACACATACACACGACCAATTTTGCTTGGGATAGTGCTCGACGAGAATTTCACCGTGCGAACAATTATTCATTCCTTCTGTGCAGTACAGAGGGAAATATATAGACGCGAAACTAATACCAAAGGGGGGTTTTATCCAGTGTTTATAAGTACATACACATATAGGCGGAGTATTTATATTTACTCATATATATATATATATATATATATATGTTCAAAAATATACCGGGTGCGTTATTAGAAACTAGCCACTCGAAAAATCCTATTAATATAGGTTTTTGGTTTAAAAAAAGGCAGAAACGAAATTTAAAGATCCTGTCAAGATCTACGTCACCTCAGTTTTTTTCTCAACGGGACTGCATAAGCTCGAGGCTCAAAAAACAGATCGATTTCAATATTTTTTTCTAATGACTGTATTAAGATGACGAGGTCGGAATTTTACACGCAATTAATACATAGTCTTGCCAAGTTAATTTTTTTTGTATTGCGGAATATTGATAAATAATGAAGTCATTATTATTTAAACAAAGTGCCGCCGTTGCTGCACGGCTAATCGGTATTGGTAGTTCTGGCAACTAGGTTGGTCCGAAGAGGAATTAGTATAGGGAAATTTAGTATACACCTAATACAAATGCGACACCTAAAATCGTGCTGATATTTATGAAACAGCAACTAAAAGACTCGCGCCAATTTTCCGACCCCATGATGTGCTGGCTCGCCACTCTCGTCGTACGCGCTGCCGTGTCCTCGCGCTAACACGCGGGATTCGCACAACGTTTCCGCGCCGCACTCGTCTCGCTTACTTCGTTACAGTTTAATTGTCGTATCGCCGCTGTGGTACTGCTCGCGAGACAGCGAGTAATAACAATAATAAATTCATGTTTATTGCCTAGCGCGCACGGTTCTGCGCGACAAAATTCATGAGTATCCTGACTCCATGACTGTGCTTTCGTCCCGTTCAACTGTGCGCTTCGCCTATCGGAATTTTTGGATATATATATATATATATATATATATATATATATATATATATATATATTAGATGAAGTAAAAAGTTTTGAGCCTTTTTTCGCTTTATTTCGACGATGAAATTAACATAGTTAGGATTATCCGATTTAAATCAAATATGCGCCGTTTTGTTCAATAAATTTTGTCTATTTTGAAGGCAATTCCATAATTCCGCGATTGAAGAAGTCCTCATCCCTATTGGTAAAAACTTGACCAGCTCATTTTCACAAGCCTCTCTTGAGGCCAGTTTTGTACCATCAAGAAAATATTGCAAGTGCTTGAAAAAGTGATAATCGCTTGGTGCCAGGTCTGGACTATACGGCGGGTGCGATAGAACCTCCCATCCAAGCTCTCGGAGCTTCTGGCGCGTCGTTAAAGATGTGTGCGGCCTGGCGTTGTCTTGATTGAACACAACACCCTTCCTATTGGCCAATTCTGGCCAATCGCCAGCTTCAATCTGGTCAGCTGTTGACAGTAGAGGTCCGAATTGAGTGTTTGGCCGGATGGGAGCAGCTCATAGTGGATGATTCCCTTCCAATCCCACCAAACGCACAGCAAAACCTTCTTGGCCGTTAATCCGGGCTTGGCGATCGTTTGGGCCGGCTCACCGCAATTGGACCACGATCTTTTTCGGCTGTTGTTCTCGTATGTGACCCATTTTTCATCGCCAGTCACCATCCGCTTAAAAAATGGGCCGATTTCGTTACATTTCAGCAAAGAATCGCAGGCATCCATTCGGTCTAAAAGGTTATGTTTCGTCAATTCGTGTGGCACCCATATATCGAGCTTCTTCTTGAGACCAGTCTTATGCAAATCGTTCCAAACGGTTTTCTGGCTAATCTTCAGTTCCTGGGCAATGGAATAAGTGCTCACATGCCGGTCCGCCTCGACGATTTCCATGATTTTATCGGCATTGTCGACGATTGGCCTACCAGAGCGTGCCCCATCTTCGACGTCCATATTACCAGAACGGAATCATTGGAACCACCGCTTTGCTGTTGCATTCGATACTGTATTGGGTCCATAAACAGCACAAATTTGTTTGGTCGCCTGCTCCGCCTTTTCACCTTGGTCGTAGTGGTACTGAAGAATGTATAGAATTTTCTCTTTTTTTACCTCCATTTTAGAACGCTGTAACACACAACTGGCTTCACCAAACACAAAACTGTCAAAGAACTTTTTTTGAAGCATACTTCAGCTGCAGATTTTTTGAAAAATAAAGCAGCGCAGTAAAATTCCCCGCAAATACTCTCCTTTTGGCACACTATTTATCATGTTTAACACTATGAAAAAAAAAAAAAAATGTACACTCCGGCGAAATGACATCCACTGAATGTCAAGCCTGCTTATAGTACCTCTTTATATATGCGTTACCATCTTAAACTACACGTACGCAGTTCTGGTAAAGCCATCTGTTGGAAAACTGCGAGAATTTATTAAGCGCCCCAATAGTTGTATGGGAAGATAACAACTACTTCTTAAAGGCCCTCACTTGGTCCCAATACTTAGGCCATAGGTTTAGTCAAGCTACCCCCTCTATCATTTCCTCTAAAGGACCCGGCCGGGCACTGTCGTAGAAATCCCTTCTAGGGCATGCCCTGGAAGAGATTTCTATGACTCGAGAAGAGGAGGAAAAAGCCCTGAATTGTCCCGATTTTTATTAGGGATGCCTTGTCGATATTTCGCACGGACCGCAGCAATTACAAGAATCACGATTCAAAAAGTGTACTGCAGTTTTCCGTGAAATGTCCCGTGTGTATGCAGGCCAATGAGAAGCTTGTGACGACGCGACCTCACCGATGAAAAATAAGGTCGAGACCCAAGGCATATATACCATCGGTTCTATGTGTGGCTCGACACGTATATATGTACGTAGGTACACACATTGTGTGTACAGCACGACAAACGCTGGGCATCCAGCTACCCCTTCCCCTCCCCTAGCCTTCCTCGGCCCTAAGAGAATTACCGACACGCAAGTACCATTATGAATTATGAATTAACGCGTACTTGCTACATAGGATGACGTGCGGAGGGGTGAAATTCGAGCCGATGGCCTCGCCAAGCACAAGACGAGGACCTGGGTCGATCTGCGCGCCTACATACGCGACTGTGTGCGTATGCCCGTGTGTGTATGTTCGTGTATATTTCTGCGTCCAACCATAAATATATGAACGACATACGGCCTTGTATTTTGCAGGCCAGCCACCTTATACAACTACGTACAATACTATAATGAATTCCTCAAATTCATCATCCCTTAAAATAACTCCCTAATTATCTCCATAGTTTACCAGTACGTGTACTACTTATATATAGTGAGTAACAAAAATATTTCGACACCACAGTATATTTAAGGTATTACTGGATGGATCGCCGGGGAAAAAGTTAGTCCAAAATGAGCGAATCGTTAATTTACAAGTCTAGATTATGTCGTACATGTTTAGCCTTATAAATAACTAATTTAAGAATAAATTAACACTTAGAAATGTTAATCTTCCACTTTTCATTATAATTGAAGTAAAATTCGACGATATTGGCGTGTGCTTGACTGAGATTTTTTCAGTGACTGTACATCTGTTTCAACTGTCCAACAAAAAAATGTCTCAATTTTTTAATTTAATCAATACGTTCAGATCATCTTATTATTATCAATATTTAGCCAAAAACTCAATATATATTGGGTTTTCCGAATAATTGCATTATTAAGAAAGGCGATATTCATCATTACTTTGATTAATTTATCGGCAATTACTCAGTCGATTTATTTGAAACTTAGCATAATCAATTGCTTGAACCTAAATCTTGATGATATAATATTTTCACAATTTACGGCGATTTAGTTCCATTCGTTTTGCAACCATTACGACTGCAAAAACTGTTTCCCATTAGCAACCGTATTAAATTCATATTTTTATAACTACTCAATTATTTAGTGAAAAACTTACCATAATTCCTATATTCTTATTCTATCAAGAAGTATCGTTTGTCAAATATTCAAGAATTTTAGCGATTTTTCAATCTGCATCCAGTAATACCTTAATTTGAGGTTTAAAAAATATGTAATCGCAATACATGTCTGTGCCAAAATTTATATTTTCACGAGTCACGTTATTTAACTCCTCAGAGATTAAAAAAATCATTATTCAATTATGAAGATAAAATCAAATTATTGAAATATATTGTAGTATCTAAATATTTTAGTTACTCACTGTATGTACACTACACGGAGAGAATTAAGAAGTAATTTTTGTCGTGAATTTCACGGTAAAAATTATCGTGATATATTTCAATGTGGTGACCGGTGAGAAAAGCATAATAATTCGTATGCGACAAGTTTTTTTACAGAAAATTTCAAATACGTAGCTAAAATTTTACTATACAAGAAGGGTAGCGCGCACGATAATTTTTACCGACGGCACAATACATTTTCCTATAACACTCATTAAATTTTAAAATAAATCTTAAAATAACTGTTATAAAGACGATACTTTTTTATAGACGTTTTTGAAAAGCATAAAATAATAAAATGCACAGTAAAATTTCGCTGCTATTATATATTTTTTAAATTTAAGTTTTGCATATTTTGTTACACATAAAAATTTACTAGAAAATCTGGTAAAATTTTCTATCTGAAGAAGAAATTTTATTTTATTTTCGTGAAAATCTGTGTTTTACTCATTGTCAGTAATAATAAGCGAAGTTTCAGGGTTGCCATCTGGTTACCGTTACTGCACGGTAATTTTTACCATTTAATTCTCTCCGTGTATGTATTCGACAAAGCCCGGGTTGGCTTTTCTGCTCAGAGAATACGCAAGTGGACAAAAACATTTTCAGAATTAAAGTCTAATATTTGTTCGGGAATGGCCTGTTTCGAAGTAATAGAACGGCTTCGTTAAAATATTAAGCTTTCTTGGTTGTCCGATGTGAATTTTCCAAAATAAACGGGTCGTCAGGGACAGACAGACAGACAGAAAGGAACCTATATGCCTGTTATGTTAGATCGATTATATTCAATCGATTTTGATAATTATGCCATCAATTATGTTGTCAATCTATTTATAGTGGTTTGCCCCAACAATGGCAAACTCCGGCAGAATCCATAAATAAGCCCTTGAAAGCCCTGAATTATATTAGGGATGCCCTGTCCATTTTTCCTCACGGGCTGTCCGAATTTTAAGTAAATCAGACGCAAATTTTTAAATACAAATTACACGGTTTCATAAAACATAACGTCGAGAAAAACGCAAAAGAAAAAAAGGTTAATCACAGCGGGATCTGACTATTCACAAAAATCATCATGACTCGGTCAATTTTTGGAATTCTTTACAAAATCTTTGTTGTAAATTAAAATTAAGACCCAGTCTTAAATAAAGTTCAGCGAAAAAATTGTATTTTTGAATTTTTAAGGTTATGCAGGCTCCTTTAACTGCGGTGTAAAAAACGGCGCTAAAAGATACATACGCAATAATAATGATTATTATTGTAAAATATAATAACATATGTCATTTTATATGGAGTAGCTTCCTTATTTACTAACAACGGTACTGATTGTATATATATGTATACTGGGTTACTAGTAACTTCGTCATTAGCTTCTTTGTTTGATGAAAATGGTACTCATTGTGTATATATATACACAATATACATACGTACAGATATATATATACACATATATATATATATATATATATATATATATATATATATAGTGGCTTCCTCATTCACGAGTAACTCGGTTACTTGTTGAGGACGACAAATTTGGAGATTATGCCACCCGATACCATTTTCTTTCCGCCAAGATTTGAGTAGAACCTTATTTTTAGAATTAAGTAAAATTTACTCGTGAACATTGTTCGGCTAATACATTTTCACTGAACTGTGATCCAAATACAAAAATCTAAATCTACGTTTTCTTTCCTTATTTTTCTTCCCTGCAGGACGACCTCAGCCCACGGTGAAATGGTGGAGGGGCGAAACCCTCATCGACTCCAAGGACGGACCTGGCGAATTCCCGAACTTAAGGAGAAACACCCTCCTGGTGAACAGCCTCACGAGATCCGACCTACACGCTGTTTTCACGTGTCAAGCGTTGAACAATAACATTAGCCAACCCGTCTCGGCATCGGTCGCCATAGAAATGCATCGTGAGTACATTGTGATAAATAATATTAAAAAATGTCTATATATATTTATGTATATATATGAATCGAAGAGCTTTGTGATATGTAATTGTCGACCAACTTTAATTTCGATCGAACGATCCGATTAAATATCGAACTTTAGTTTCGATCGAACGATTTTATTAATTATCGAACCACCAAGAAACAAAAATATCACAGGCCTGTCTTTGATTTCAATAAAAAAAAAAAACTTATCGCTTTTTAACCGAAAAAACAGTTGCCATAAATTTTAACTTTCTTGACACATATTTCTTTATTTTTGTTTTTTTAACGTCGACTAATTGGCGGATGACGTTTAATTTTTGAAAAATCATTTAAATTGATACGAAATTCGACACTCTTATTTTCTTCTGTTCTTTCATTGTTAGTAGCATTTTAAACCAGGTTCGAAATCATTCCTACATCGTAATTAAATGTGATCAAAATCACAGTTGTCATAAATTATCAATTTTCCTGACAAATATTTCTTTATTTTTGTTTTTTAAACGTCGACTAATTGGCGGATGACGTTTAACTTTTGAAAAATTATTTAAATCGATACGAAATTCGACACTCTTATTTTCTTCTGTTCTTTCATTGTTAGTATCATTTTAATCCAGGTTCGAAATCATTCCTACATCCTAATTAAATGTGATCAAAATGTTGGCGCTATTTTGGCCGATACATAAACACACATATATATATTTAAATGTACACGTACCGTAACGAGGCAAATCGTGGATTACTGTGGGATACTTTGACTCTCCTTCTCTCTCTCTCTCTCTCTCTCTCTCCCCCTCCCTGTCTCTATTTGACTTTCCTTCACCGGCACGTCAAAGATTCCGTGCGTGCACAGCGTAGTATTTGCGCGTGGATCCACCCCGCCACAAAACGGAGAGTTGAAGAGCAGATAATCACGGAAAATCTCGCTCTTAGGACAACAAATAGCAGAACAGCGGGAGACTTCGCAAGCCCTCAAAGAGAGCAAGATCTTGTGGCAAGGCAGGAATATAAAAGATACGTTTTCATCCACAAACAGTAAAAAACGGAGATTTTCTACGGTTTAGGAGGAAATTTGAATCTATGTATGCGCACAAACGGTCATAAAACCAAAAGTTTTCGAGCTTACTCAAGACCAAAGGAAATTTGTGCTCACACAGCCTTGAATTTCAAAGTTACATCGAGTACTTTTATAAGCTTCGAACATATATATATGGGGTATGCCAGCTCAACTCAAACAACTATTTCCCGCACCATCGTTGATTATAGATTCCCATAGTGGAAAAGCTCACTTCTGGTATTAAAAAAAAAACACTTGGTTTTTTCCTAATGTTTAACCCCACCTCTTGCGGCTACAAAAAATCGAAAAGCTTACTTGGGGCATTTTTAACCAAACCTCAACTTGTGTTCCGCTAACTTTTCGCTGCAGCCGCAGCGGAGAGCAAGGGATGGGGGAAAATGTTTTTAAAAAATGGGTGTTTTTTTACACCGGGAGTGAGATTTTCCATTATGGAAATCTATAATCAACTATGGTGAGGAAAATGGTTGTTCGAATTAAGCTGGAATATCCCATAGACATACACAAGAGGAGGCTGCAAAATTCTTGGCCGCAGTACTATGAGTCATTCTGTTCGCTACTTAGTAACTCAAGCCGAGAACTTTTCAGCTTCCCTTTGTGTCTGTATCACTTTTCATCCTCCCTACCCATTCACACATAATTATATACATATCAAAAGCTTGTAGGTGTAATTATTTAATATCTCTGTATGTCTCTCTCCCTCCCTCCCACTCTACAATAATTAACAATCTTCCACTTTATCAGAGTTTTTATTTCAAACATCTGTACATTACGGTCCTCGAATTTCTCCAAGTGTAAACTAAGACTTTAAGAAATAATCAAGCACAGTCGCTCTTCCACTTTTCTCTTGACGACTGAGGAAATTCTCCCGAACGTTTGCAAAAAAAAAACACAACGAAGGAGAAGAACAAATAAAGCCTAGTTCCGTTCGACATTCTCTGTAGAAGAATATTTTTCCCCTGGAATTCCGATAATTGCACGAGAATTCATGGGCGAAGAGAAATATTTGTATAAAAGAGATCGGAAAGAGAGAGAGAGAGAGAGAGAGAGAGAGAGAGAGAGAGAGAGAGAGAGAAAGAGAGAGAGAGAGAGAAGGGCTCCAAGAATATAAAAACGGTATGCGAAAAATCCTCAGAACCTTTGGAAACGCGGATGAGATGAACGACTGTGTCATTTTTTTTTCATTTTCAGCAAGAATACATGAATTTTTCAAATAGCTGTAATTTTCCTAAAAATAATAATGTCGGGATTTGAAAACAAAAATGATTTTCAAAGCTGTAAAAGTCAGCTTTGAGAGTCCTTAACCGAATTTAGAAAATATTGATTAATTATCAAATTGTTAAATCTTGAACGTAAAAAGCGATTTTTTAATATAAATCGAATGGGGAAAAAAATATTGAACGCTATCGCTTAGACTTAAGGCCTTAGGCCACTCTAGAGGCAAAAAGGGCATATTTTGTGATTTTTTTCAGCGAAACCATAAAATAAATCGGAATTACAAAATGGGGGTTTTATTATACACATAATTGACTATAGAAAATTATTTTTTCACAGCGATACACGTGAAAATGGCAACTGTGCGACATTTTTTCGATGACGCCTTTGTATCTGAAAGGTCAACGGCCAGACTAACATCTATAATTTTTGAGTTATGACGAGACACTAAAGTTTTTTCGATTATATATAAGAATAGCTATAGAAGTACATAGGATTTTTTTGATATATTGTTTTTTTGTCAAAATGGCGCATTTCTAAAACAAAAAGTATAAAATGCCAAGAGAAAATCGTCAGAAAATTGTTTATAAATAAGGAACTATGCAATATAATTAAAAAAATACTACGTAGTACCTCAGAAAATGTTATTCTAAATATTGGCGACTTGAAAAATGTAGTTTTGAGATAAACGCGTTTAAAGTTAGTAGAAAGTCACGGCATGAATCAAGAGGGGTTGCGCTAGAATTCGAAAGTCAAGTACTTAGAGATTTTTCACACCGATAATATTTTGGAATATAATTTTCTAGGTACTAAGGTACATTTTTAACAAAAAAAAATTGATTTTTGGAAAATCCTAGAGTGGCCTAAGGCCTTAAAAGTTAGAGAGCTCAAATTTGGCATGCGTTTTTCTTGTACCCAGAAGGAGAGGTCTGGGCAAAGTGAACACCTCAAGTTGTCCGTGATTATTGCCGATAATGTATAATAGAGAAAATTAAAACACTTATCTGAGATGAGTCTTTATTTAATCCACTTTCGAAACGCATTAACAATTTTCCTTAATTCTAGTTGAATTAGTCGCTATAAATCAGATAACCAAAAACATTAAAGTATCCACTTTGCCCGAGCCCCCGGATAAAGTGGATACGGCATAAGGACAAAATTGGATAACAAACAAAGAAATCTTTGGAAACGTAAGTTACTAACAAAATGATCTGTAACGTTTCGAAAAAACGTAAAAATGAACTTTTTGGTTGTTCCTTTGATGAATTCTCCAGCTTCACATAAATTGATTGCTGTTTCCATTAAGTTTACACTCCAAGAGCCTTGCGTCGTCTTTTTTTTTTGTTTTGTATTTATTCACCATCTGAATCGAAATATGCATATTATTGTATATAATGAAATTCTTTACGATCACCGGTCTAAAGGAATACGGTATTCACTTTGCTCTATTCGCTTTGCCCCACGTGGTCTTAAACTTGTCTCTTTTGTATTTTAAGAATACGTGTCGTTGTCCAAGCGGCAAGGTGTTGTCCTTTTGTTCGCCGCATAACGTGTGTTCTACTCGTTCAGCATGATATCCGTTGAGCGTATGCTTTTAGGTTCGATAGTCGCGTCTAGGGATTTTCGGCGCGTTCCCACACGACAACTGTTCTACAGAGACGTTTCACAATTTTTAAATGCCGGTACGTAAAATACCCCTTTTACGTACCGTCTACACGCACGAAAAAGCGAGAAAAACATGGTTATGGTATATAAAAACTATTACTTTGGGTCTCATTCTCTACACTGTGTATTAAGCTACGTAAACATACATTGTAAACATCCAAAAACAAAGGACTATAAATAAATAACTTTCTTGTTATTAGCAAAATCCTTACTTTGATGAATCAATATTTTTCAAGGAAAAACACAAATAATCTTCGTCTTCTGGACGGCGCGTGACACGGCCACTCACCGAAGTATTTTCCACGCACTGGGTGACGACGGGCGACGAAAGTTGCTATAGTAATGCGGCGATCGGCAAACGCATAATTTGCAAGTGGTGACGAGTATTCACTTTTCCCGGGGTATTCGCTTTACCCGGACTTCCCCTACTATTATTGGAACGAGTGAGGGATGATTTTTTTTCTGACCCACCCTAACGTAAATGGATCGATTTTCTTCTGTACTGCCTGCTCTCCATCTTTCTCTCTCGCCCTCTCTTTCCCTCCCCCACCCCCCTCCTCACTCACGACTTTTTCTCGCCCTCCACCAATCCGAGCTTTCCTTCCTGCTCGAAACAACATCGCGAGATGCTCTCGTCACGAGCAGGGCGAGACGAACTCGACAACGTCGTGCAACCCTTCGTGTACTCCAGCAACTCTCGAATTATTTATCGCGCAATCTTTCGTAAGAGGGCAGAAATAAAACTAAAGAAACGAAGAAATGGAAAAAGTCGTAGCTTTTTTTCTATTTTTTTCTATCTTTTTTTTTCTGTCTATATTTTTCTATCTATACCGCTGCTCTTTCTTTTTCAATTACTGCAGGCATGATAATTAGATTTTCCTAAGATAGATAAGTGCCAACTGCCTTGCCAAAAAAAGGCAAGGACCCCATACAAATGGAACAAATCTGAAAAGAAATAAAAAACAACAGATTCAAAACACCCACACACACATATTTGTACGTACACTGAGAGAAATGTATGGTATCGTCAACCATATTTTATATTACCCTGAATGGATAACAATACTTTATAGTAATGGTTACTACCCATAATATAGTACTGCTTATTGATATTTTAGCAGTTTCGTAAATTATGCACATATGTTAACCGCAACCAACAATCTTACAAGCATACGTTGATTGTTCAATGCTATGTAATATGGTGGGTTTGCATAAATGGATATTTTCTTACACTATAAAAAAACAACCCTATTACAATTAGAAAAAGTTCTATTATTGTTATTGTTATTGTTATTATTATTATATATAAACATATACATTTAGAATAACTAAAAATGACATAAACTGAACACTTAAGCAAAGAATATATGAATACACACATATTTGCATAAAATTTCTTTTTTTTTTTAAATATATTGCAGTAGTAGTACCTTTATTCCATGTATACTCTCGCATGGTTTTTATATTTCCCTCCATCCTCAACCTTTACCCTTATCGCTAGTTGTTAACATTATATTAACATTGCATACATATATTCCGCTAGTAGTTGTAAAAATTCTTAATATTTTACATTTACAATACTTTTCTTAATATTTTACAGTGTTTCAAGCCCTATATCTCTGTTTCCATTTATCTCCATATTGGCATTTAAGGCATCAGTCTCCATCTATTGCACATATGTTCAAGAATTTTTTTTGCATAATAAAATTTATCTCTATATTCTAATCTTTTTATACATAAAAATAGAAGTTTCAGAGTAGAAGAAAAAATTTAAAGAATTTTTTTTTTATTTATCTTTGTGTTCTGGCTGCCTTCAGTTACCCCTGCTTTCACCTTGTCAACACGAAATCTTAACATTGGAGCATCTGAAAACAAAAAGACGAGTATTTTATTATAAAGTGGAGTTGTAGTTATGACCTATACTAAAAACTTTCACCCCCGATAAAAAGAAAACATAATGGCGCACTTTTGAATTTTTCGAGAGTTTTTTACAACTTAAATTGTTTAAAAATAGGACTAAATATTAATGAATATTTATACCGTTAGTAGGAGTCGAAGAGATACATCCATAGAATAATCCCTGTAAATTGAAGCCTAATCGGTGCAAGAGTTTTTCCAAAATCATCTCGACAAGTTCGAAAAACGTTGTTTCGAGAAAAACGCGTTTAAAGTTTCTCTTGTAAAAATGTGCATAAAACATAACAAAAAGCCTCTCACCCTCAATCAGCGATGCCTGGTCCATACATTATTCCTTCAGCTTCTTCAAAAGCTTCACTTTTTTGGAATGTTTGGTTTCGAATCTCTGTTCTGCGAGCTTTGGACGCTCGACACGGCGCTTGCGCGCTGAGCGCGCAGAGACGCTTCAATTGTATCACTCTTTTTAGCCTCTTATCGATCACTCCGACCTAAATAACATTCTCTATCGTATTTCTACAGGTATGTAGAATTTTCGAAAATTTCTATTTCGAAAATTTCCGAAAATAGACTACCACTGATCCCTTTATGCTTATTGCTGCCTTCCCCTTCCTTGGTTACCTCGTTATACCTCACCCTGTCTTTTCCTCTCCTTTTTTCTCGCCAGTTTTTCAAATTGTCGCGCCATTTCACACATCCCTTCCACTGTTTCCTTCCCCTCTAATGCGTTTCTTCACCCCCCCCCCCCCCCCCCTGCTGTTCTCTTTTTTGTTGTTCCCTCCATTGTTCGAAATTTCTCAGTGCCTGTTTCGCCATTTGTTGCTTCGTCTCCTCACATTCCCAAATGTGTGCCAGCATTTTTTTATTATATACGTATTTACCATTTTTATATTTGATTAATTCTATTGTTGAGAACCTGAGCTATGAAAAGCTTACGTAACAAGAGAAGGGACTGCGATTCCGTGCTAATGCCTGGAGAAGCGCGAAATGTTTGATAATAGCACCTAAAGAATGGAACGGAAGCTTTCTACGGGAACAAAAGCAGTTCGATTGATTGATCGACAATTGAATCGAGCTTGAGAAGCGTATAACGTCGCACCCCGGTTGCGAGTTTTCGACATTTATAGGTACGTCAGCTCGGTACGTTTCGTGAGACCAATCTGTCAAAAGCACGTGGCTACGGTCTGGTTAAGTCTCGTGTAGACACAGCCGAACTGGCACGTTGTAACGAGTTGACCTCGATTGACGATCGAATTTTTCCTTCGACACAAAACATCAATAGGATCCATACTGTTTTTTTTTTTTGATAATATAATTCGGATCTTTGTTAGAGTTAAAATTTTTTTTTTAATGTTCCATTTGCGCGGAATGGTAAAGTGTAATAATTCAGAGAGATTAAAAAGATGGATATTCTTTGCGAAAAGCTCACGAGGCGAGAGTTTGTAGGACCTCGGTATCGATATCTTTACACGATAAATTTATATTACCTCCCTGAGTTATTTCTTTCTGCCAGTGCTGGTACACGCGGTAGAGATCATGAATATTAAATATTTTACAATATGGCCGCGTTCGTGTTTCCCTCCAGAAAATCCGTGTAATGTCTGTCTTTCGTTTATATATCTTATAGACGGAAATATTCGGAATATGCGCGAGAAATGAGAACGCTCGAAAACTTCCATTTTTTTTCTTCCAAAAGTTAAATATAAACTCCTGAGTATGCGGGGAAAATTCATCCATTCGTTTAAGCCGAACGAGAAAGATAATGAGGAAGTAGCCTGACAATACGGGACGAACTGACAACGTAACGAGAACGAGCAGGATTTATTTTTGGAAAATTAATCTACCTCACAATGACTTAACATTTTTAACATTTCGCCCTCGTGTCAAGAGACTTTACTTCTACGTTGATACGGCCAAAGGGGAAATTAATTTGCCAATTTTATCACTACGGTCAACTCATTTTGGGTGAACATTTCAATAACTTTGCATATCGAATAATTAATTTGTTGAATCAATTATAGCTATATCTTTATTTAGCATAATTAATTATCTGGTGTCGAGACACCGTCACGTCTCTCCGTTCGTAAGTGTGTGTATGTGCAATGAATAGCGCCGCTGATATTGTACAACATTAATTAAGCGCTGCCTGTAGGGAAAATTAAATTACGAGGAGACGTATATTCATAACACGGCCTTTGACATGTTCTTCACCAAGAAAGTATCGAACTCGCACGACTACCATGCACTCGAAAGTTAATATAGATAAAAATAAATCTCCATTGATGTTCAAGAACACATTTTCGCCTCCTCGATAATAATATTAACCACCAAGACCTCGTAATTTTCTTTTACTAATTCACATCAGACTTGACTTTTTGTAGTTTATTTCAATTTCAGTTAGTTTATTTATATTTAGTTGATATGCGACTGGAGAACCGTGAACAACGTCTAAACGAAAAATAGGAAAGGAGTCTAATCGAGGGAGAAATTATGGAAAATCAAAGTCTAAAGAGCAGGTCGATTTTTAATATTTTTTTCTGATGACAGTGTTGGGATGATGAGGTCGGAATTCTAGACACAATTAAAACATAATTTTGCAGAGTTTTTGTATTGAAATATATTCATAAGCAATGAAATTATTGTTATTTGAACAAAGGAACAACGTTGCTGCATGGCCAATCGCTGTAGGTGGTTCTGACAGCTAGAGTTATCTACAATGAAAAATAAAAGAGTACTTTTAATATAACAGTTAAGCTTTCGTATGGCCGGATACTTATACAAAATTCTGAAAATGACGAAAACGCCAAATCGACGAGAAGGCCGGTTTTCGATTAAAAAAACAACTCTAATCTTTTGTTATTAACAAATAGGTAGGCATATTGAAAAACGATCCGGTCATACAACAGAAAATGATATAAACCATGCTCTGTCTAAATTTAAAGTGAATTGAACGAATAGATTTTGAAATACGACTTGCACCTTTTCACAAAATATAGTTTCAAAAAAAAAGCGCAAAAAGAAAAAGGCTAAACCGCAGCGATGGGCGATCTGAGCTTCCAAGAAAATCGCCACAACTCATTCAATTTTCTGAATTGAATAAGTTAAGAAAATTTACGGAATTAACTGAAATTAAAGTTAAGATCCCGGGCTATAAAACTAACCGATAAAAAAAATTGTATTTCCAAAAAATTTCAAGTTTACGATACTCCTTAACCGCCCACCCTTTTCCTACACGATTTTCGCGAAGTTTACGCCAATCCGTTGAAAGGGCCCTTTTGGTGTGTCCAATTTTAATGGGCTCACCCCGTATATCGGGGGTGTACCCGAGAGAGTTCTTGTATATACATCGGCGATGCTTAAAGTAGGATAGGGGAGTCCGATAGCCGGGTCCTAAGTAGGTTGGCTCTCGTACGTTCGCCACGAGTGCTCGTTAAAAAAGCGAGAAGCTCTTGGCACAGAAGCACTGCTGTTTTCTATATATTATCGCCAAATGTACGAGTACGTGTATCATGTACGTGTGTGTATGTGTATGTGTGTATGTGTGTGTGTGTGTTAGTGTCCGGTATCGGTGTAATGTGTCCCCCGAGTGAGTACTGAGGCAGCGGCGAGCATTGACTTTCAACGTTATCGCGACTTCCTGTTTGACGATGAGAAGTTAACCAACGCTAAGGGCTTCATTGGCCACATTGGCCCGGTGCACTTCACCGCCACCTCGTGGTACTCGAGCAGTAAACGCGTACACCATCCCGCTTTATATTTGTTTCATATACATATATGTGCATCCAAATATATATATATATTTATAAACCGTCACTGGTGAATGGGCGATCAGGCTTCGACTCCAGCGGTATTTGGAGTGAAGCAACGTTGTGCATAGCCGATACTCGGAGCGGTGATCGCTCATACGTGCACCGGCGTTAACCAGTCAACGGAAGGCCACTACTACTGATACCTTGGTGTAGATACCTACTTGAGTAAAAAGTCTTTGCACCAAAGAATAAGACGAATATAGGACCGTCTATACCGGTACGGGTTTTCCACAGTTTTCCTGTACCCTCGGCAAATGCGGTATAACGAAGCTTAAGACGGCTGTGGACGCAACGGAAGTTAGGTTAGATTAGCGAAGTGCGGGTAGGAATTGATAGGGAAGGGTTCAATTGGAATTGAATCTGTGGATCATTGGCATATACTTTTCCTTTCAGAAAACCCCAAAGAAAGAAGTCCAATGGCGTCAAATCGCACAATCTTGGTGGCCAATTCACATCGCCGCGGCGCGAGATAACACGACCACGAAACTTGGTTTGCAATAACTGCATTGTTTCGCAGTGAATTTTCACAATTTCTATGCGTTGCTCGATCGTCTAATTCTCTGTGACTAAACCTCAATACTTCCTGATGCCAGTTGTCAAAGATTAGTACTCTATGGCAAAGTAACTATAAAATGGCCCTCAATTAAAAATGTCAGGTCATTTTGAGACACCCTTTCCCGAGACTTCGTCCGCGTAGACTTTAGGATTTGATCCAGATAGGAGGCTAAACAAACAGCGAAAAAAAATAAGAAATAAAGAAAAACGACAGGGTGTCATATTTCTCAGGCACATTGGTAAACTGACTGACTGCGGTAAGGATTGGTAAGTAATGAAATACAGCCAAACGCGGTTACAACGACATTGAAGGGACCCTGCAGTACCGACGTTATAGCCGATAGCCCTTATAAGCAATGTCGTTATAATCGGTTTCGACTGTAGTGGTATAAAATTGCCAACCTTCAACTCTAGTATCATACAATGCCATTGTTGTGGCTTGCAATGTGGCTTTGCAATATAGTTCTGTAGACAACATTTTATGATTCATAGTATTCGGCAAACACATTCAAGTTTTGGGCACTCGATACTCTCGTACGGCCCACGTACAATGCGAAAAGCTAATCCTTTCTAGTGCACCTCTACGCCCTTTGAGGAATATATATCTTTCGAATTTCATTTAAATAAATGCAGGAAATTCGATGTTCCCATACAAGTTTCAATACTCCGTTGCACCCCTAATTAGGAATTGTTTTAAAAAATCCTAAAATATGCATTTTATTATTTGTTTTGAAGAATATTTATACCAAGTTTCAAGTTGACACACGCAAGGAATACAACTTTCCATATAAACTTCTACACCCCATTTCACCCTCCTAGGAGTTGATTTGATAAAAATCCCTTCTTAGTGCAACTTCTAAGGAACATATCTTCTGAATTTCATGTTCTCCATCTTCCTTGGTTTAGGCTATGCGTTACCTATATGTCATCAGTCAGTAGGCCAGTTACGCAACTTTTTTTTATAACTATAGAAGATATACATACACACACACCCACATATATATATATACAAAAGATACGTAGCAAACGTATGAACACTCGTGAACAACCCATACGCCTTTTTCTCACTTCCATCCTGGTAATATGTATCTACGAAATGATTGCAAAAGTGTATGTGTTTGTGTGTATGCGTTTTGAGAGCTTTTCCATCATAGAAACTTGCAGGTCGGTCACTTCGTCGCTGCTTTAATTTGTGTGTACCTTTGACGCGCGTTCGTTTATATCGTTAAGTTTACTTTAGCTGGGGGAGCGTGGAAGGGGGATCGCTATAACAGTTTGCCAGGGATTCATGGATAGAGCACGAGTCGCTCGAGCCGCACTTTTTACTGGTGGAAAGGGGGGGTTTATTAGAGAATCGCGCGTACACCCCGTATATGGGCACTTTGACCTCTTAAGCTTTTATCGTAACACATTAACGTTTCAACGTTTTCTAGCTACTCTCTCTCTCTCTCTCTCTCTCTCTCTCTCTCTCTCTCTCACACTCTCTCTCTCCACAGCCGTAAAGCCTCACCAAAGGCATCGGTTATTGGCCCCTGAAGGTGCGTGACGACGATACAACCTTTTTCTTTCACTTTATACCCGCGATACTTGAAACGCGCGCGACTCCAACGACGAACGATCCCGTCTTTCCGCAGAATCGTTTTCATTTTTCATTTTAGCACCACGTATTAGCGATCTCGTCGAAAGAAATTGGCGGATAAAAAATTGTTGGACGGGAGAATTCTGTGAACGACGATGACGACGAATCGTCGTCGTTAATTTACGGTGAAGCGCGGAAATTGGAAAACGTGGAGAATCAATTATTCGTCGCAGAGAGAATTCATCAAACGATTTCTACGTAATCTCTCTCCGTCCCTCTCATTATACCGCTCTCTCGCTCTCTGTCCCTAATTGCTTAATCGTAAAGCGAATTTGCGTTTACTCAGCGTCGGACTACGGACGTACGACATGTGAAAAAAAGCGTTTTGCTCGCAATGACACACCCTATATGCTCACCAAGGGAACCCTAATAGTTCAGAATCACCTAATAGTTGTGAATCATATATGTATTTGCGAGATTAGAAACTACGAATTAATTTGTCGAAAATGAGACGCTGCAAAAGCTTTACGTATCATTCGTAAATTATTGCATAGACGTTATGCGCAGAATGGTCGGAGACATAGTTCGTGACAAACCCTCCGGATTTTATTTGTGACGTTTTTTTGTCTAAAATCAATATTGAAAAGGGTTTTCGAGTGTCTAATTTCTGGTGGGTCACCCGGTATATATATAAGGGTGTCTCAAAATGACCTGACATTTTAATTTATTAAGGCAGTAGTCTGCTTTAGGAGCCGAAAAAAAAGCGTTTTTTCAACAATTTTTTTGAAAGGGAAGGAAATGATTGCGGTAAACGAAATTTTGAGACGATAGTATATTATATTCAAGCTTTAAAAAACAATTTTTATTATTACAAATTATTGAAATTTGCCAAAGTTGTAACGATTTTTCTGGGGCGCCTGGAGTGTGCACTCGTAAATCGGTGCCGGTGATGGAGGTCGTGCGATGCATCTGAAACAGTGGAACCAAATTTTTTTTTAGTTTTTATAAGTTCCTTTTCTATATGAACTAAAAAAATACCGAAGAAATGACGAAATTCCAAATTTTTTCCAAGTTTGAAAAAAAAATTCACTTTTTTGAAAAAAAAAATTCACTTTAAGTTGCAAAACAAGTAATTTAAATAGTACTTTTGTCCAACTTTTTTAGTTCAAATAGAAGATAATTCAATACTGAAGCTAGATCACTTTGGTTTTTTTCGATCGGACATATATTGTTTTTACTATCGCCGGCACCGTTTTCCAAAACTTGTGAAAATGAAAACTCGAGAAAACGGGCTGTAAAGTTCTGCCCGAGCATTCGCACCTGCTCGACGCTCGGCCACTAAAACTGATCTAGCTTCGAAAATATGTCGAATTGGCCTCTAAAATTTTGAACACATATTCTTGGATAGTTTTGGAATAGATTTAAGACAAAAACGAAAAATCGATTTTTTGAAGCCTGTAAAGCAGACTACTGCCTTAATAAAACGTATTATTTATTTGAAAAGTATGAATATTTTTATTTTAATATAAGGTACAAACATGGAGGTTATGTGTGGAACACAATATCCGATAAATGGCCGCCTTGTCCCTGCTTGCAAACGTTCACTCCTTTGACGAAATTTTCAATAACATATTGGCATACTAATTTCATGAATGGTGTATGCAAATTGCTTTCTTGAACTCCGGAATGGTCTGTGGATCATTGGCATACACTTTTCCTTTCAGAAAACCCTAAAGCTTTGAGTCCAATGGCGTTAAATCTCACGATCTTGGTGGCCAATTCACATCGCCGCGGCGCGGGATAACACGACCATGAAACTTCGTCTGCAATAACTGCATTGTTTCACAGTGAATTTTCTATGCGTTGCTCGATCGATTCTCCAAGACTAAACCTCAATACTCCCTGATGCCAGTTGTCAAAGATTAATACTCTATGTTCGTCACAAAAAAAATGGCGCGCAATTTAAAATGTCAGTTCATTTTGAGACACCCTTTATATATATATATATATATGTATATATATGCACATAAGAGATTTGCAGAGAAGAAAACTCCGTTCTTTGCACGTTGAACTTGAGCTCCCTTGCTTACCCGAACCCTCCGAAAGCCTCGACGAGAAAACGGGTACCACAGTCTCCAGAGGCATTACAGACAGGGGTGAGGCAGACAGCAGTAAGCACCAACGATCGTGAGTGAGATTTTAAGCAGTGCTACATGAAAGCAGAGAGATATAGAGAGAGAGGAAGAGAGAGAGAGAGAGAGAGAGAGCGAGGAGCTCTCTCGAATTCCATAAAGGATTAAAGCTCATAACTTTTGCGGTGCACTGGGTAGAATTATCGGTATACCGTCTTACAACCCACCTTTCTCGCGCTCATCTTTCCATTCTACTTCTCGTCCTTCTACAAACCTCGCCCGTAGGTACTCACGCTTACTTCTCAGTCTCATCTGCCCTTCGCACTTTCTCTCCCCATGTAGTACAATTCGTGAATCGCCCCGTTTCACCCTTAGTGTGCTCTCCATCTGAGGCCATGATACCAGCGTCTCACGCAGACGAATTCACGTAAAAAAGAACGGAAATTTGTCAAAGGTAGTTTCCGAAAAATGTGTGCTGCACGAATTTCATAGGGTGCTCCATATGCTTCCGCTAATTTACGATGGAATGTCGGCGATAGCGGAAATACCTGCTGACAGATCGCAAAAAGAACGTGCAAGAGAGGCTCGCTGGGTAGGGGTTACCTCTTCCATTGTGATAAATCACGCTGTGATAAATCACTGCGAGAAGGGCTATTTAAATACCTCATCGTGACTTTCTCGTCACACGTATCGACCATGCGAAGCTTTTGGTCCCCCTTTTCCTTCCTATGCGACCACCCTCATCGTCTCTTCCTCTCTCGCCCCCCCCCCCCCCCTCGCTCTCTCTCTCTCTCTGTTTCTTCTCCTTCTTTGCTAATTTAGTTTACATGATTTCTGTATTTTATTCTTTTATATACCTAGTTTACTATTTTCATTAGTACGAACAACTTTCATTTTATCGTCATTCACTTTACTTAGATTACTGTGTTTTTTGTATTTTTATTTTTTATTTTTGACACGCATCTGTGGGATCTAAAATATTTAAAAAAAAGAAAAGAAATAAGGTCAAAAGAAATGAGGATAATTTTTAAGTGAAACGAGTGGAAAGTCTGAGAGTGCCGGAGATTGGTCGCCAAAGAGAAGTTTAACAAATTTGGAAGAAAGGAGACGAGAAAAAAGAAAGAGATCGGAGAGAGACGATCAAATGGAAGAAGATTAATGAACGATATCGCTAACAAATATTTGCGGTCAATTTTTCAATTATTAATTTTATCAATTTTTCTATTTATACTAATGTTTTTATTTACTTGATCATCTAGCCTTTATTATTTTATTATTATTTATTTCATGTTTTTAAACGTTGTTGAATTATTATATAGAATATTATTTTCGGTTGTGGTAATAATTTAATTAATTTTCAACGTGTTCAATTATATTGACCTTTAAGCAAATTCATACAGGAGTACGCTCCTATTAAGGTATTCCTTTCACGAACCCAAATATCTAACAGTTAACTAATTTTCGTCTACAATCAAGTAAAAGTACATTCCAGTATACTAGTAAAATTTCAAGCCATGTTACCGAACATTTAACAAAAAATTACAGCTTTGAAAAATCATTTAATTTATACAGCACTTTATGGAGATGACATGCTGGCCACATTTCTATCTGATAACTTAAATACTAAATAACTCGAGATGTCTGAGATAAACTGCTCTGAGCATGTAAAAATTCTGAAGATTCCGTAACGATAATAAAGAAAGGTGGTCACCGAATGTTTAAAGAAAATATTAACAACTAGCTGTCTGCCCGCGGCTTCGCTCGCTGAAACTATAAGATTTGAACAGTTTTTTCATTTTATTCGATGATGTATGTCCATCGATATGTTGTTATGTCCATTGTTGTTCATTCATAAACCAACAAACTGTACAAACAGTGCATACCAAATTTACGCGAATAAAGCTGCGGACAGAAAGCTGGACTTTAATACAGCACTATTTTGTATGTCACATTCCAATATGCTGGTAAAATTTGAAGCCAAGTTACCGGAGTACAGAAGTTACAAAAAATGACGACTTTAAAAATCGTCTAATTTATACAGCACTCTATGGAGATGACATGCTGACCTGATAATTTATATTCTCCATAACCCTAGATCTCTGATATAAACTGTTCCAAGCATGTAAAAAATTCTAACGATTCTGTCACAACAATAAACATAGGGGATCACCAAATGTTCGAAGAAAATATTAATGATAAAACTTATATAAATGCGACCAGCAGAAGAATTTTCCTAACTGTATCTTCTCACAGAACATGTAAAAATATCTGAATGTACAAAATGTATGCGAATGTTTTCATTCCAGTTCATTGTTGGGTATAATAATTGATTGCAACTTATTTTCATTAAGCTCCACTGTAATTTACTAATGATTCAAGAAGGCTCTGGTTTATGCGCCACAAAATACGCCCTCCGGAAAAGGAATAACTTAATCCTTCGCGGTCACACGTTCTGGCTACAAAACGCTGGTCACGGGGGGTCGCAATGACCCCAGCCATGTTTAAACGATTGCCTCGTTGACCGTATCGTTTCGAACGACTCATAAAAATTCAAGATATTAGATTGAATATTCTAGAATGTGGCATCCTCGGTATTATATTTTAATATAATTTTACAAATGGCGGAAAAAAATCAGCAAGGGCTCAATGCGTAAATGAAGCCTTTTTTACTAAAAAAAAATCATAACTCTTGCAATTTTTTTTCATAAAATTTTAGGGTGATACTCTTGAGATATGATAGTTTAAAGAAAAAAATAGCTCTATAGTGGGTGTTTCGAAAATAGTATTTATTCTTATGTCTAAGGAGCCATTTCAAAATGTAAAATAAAATGTAAAATATAAAATGTCAAAATATAAAAATGATTTATTATAAAAAGTGGCCGCTAACAATTTATAGTGATTTTGGCTTGAAGATGCGCTTCGGGTTATTTTGATCCAGGGTGACCGCGAAGGGTTGAACTTTGAAAAACACCGAAGTACGTGTTTTATTAATTGTGTCAAAGAGTATTAATACTAAGTTTCAAATAAATTTGACCATAAAAATATTATTTCCCATACAAACTTTGTCACCTCCTTTCACCATTTTAAGGGCTGAATTTTGAAAAACGCCGAAATACGTGTTTTATTAATTATATCAATGAGCATTAATACCAAGTTTCAAGTAAATTCGACCATAAAAATATTATTTCCCATACAAACTTTGCCACCCCCTTAGGGTTTGAAATTCGAGAAATCCCTTCTTAAACGATGCCTCCAATATAAAATTAACACCCTCCCCAAATTTCACGTTTCTAGCTTTAGCGGTTTAGGCTGGGCGATGATGAGTCAATCTGTCAGAACTTTGCCGTTTGTATATATATATATATTAAGTGTAGTAAAAAGAAATCCATTATTTTTGCAATAGATGGTAATCTGTATCTCGCGTTGGATAAGTGCGATCGGATTACGCTAGATGGCGTTAGAAAGATAAGATTTCCTACTAAAATAAACATTTCAGACTGTTTTGTGATTGCTTAAATCAATATTTTTTGAGCGCGCGTCAAAGATGGCCACCAGCAAAGTGAAAATACGCCATATTTTACAGTTTTTCTTCGATAAAGGCGAAAACGCAACCCAGGCGGCTGAAAATGTGAATATTGTTTATGGTCCTGATACTGTAACAACCAATCACGCGCAATTTTGGTTTCGTCGATTCCGTTCCGGTAATTTTGGTGTCAATGATGCACCACGCTCTGAAAGGCCAATTGTCGAAAATGTCGATAAAATAATGGAAATCGTCGAGTCCGACCGTCATGTAAGTACTGTTTCGATTACCCAGGAGCTAAACATTGCACAAAAAACCGTTTGGAACCACTCGAATAAGGCTGGATACAAAAAGAAGCTCGATTTATGGGTGCCACACGAGTTAACGCAAAAAAACCTCATGGACCGAATTTCCATCTGCGAATCGCTGCTGAATCGCAACAAAATCGACCCATTTCTGAAGCGGATGATGACTGGTGATGAAAAGTGGGTCACTTACGACAACGTCAAGCGAAAACGGTCGTGGTCGAATCGCGGTGAGCCGGCGCAAACGGTGGCCAAGCCAGGATTGACGGTCAGGAAGATTTTACTGTGTGGTTGGTGGGATTGGCAGGGAATCATCTACTATGAGCTGCTCCCCTATGGCCAAACTCTTAATTCGGACCTGTACTGTCAATAATTGGACCGTCTGTAGGAAGCAATCGCCCAGAAGCGGCCAGCTTTGGCCAATAGAAGAGGAATTGTGTTCCATCAGGACAACGTCAGGCCACACACACCGATAGTGACTTGCCAGAAGCTCCGGGAGCTTGGTTGGGAGGTTCTTATGCATCCACCTTATAGTCGGGATCTGGCACCAAGTGATTACCACCTGTTCCTGTCTATGGCGAATGATTTTGCTGTTGAAAAATTCGCCTCAAGAGAAGCTTGTGAAAATCGACTGTCCCAGTTTTTTGCCAATAGAGACGAGGGTTTCCATGAGAAAGGCATAATAAAATTACCTTCAAAGCGGCAACAAGTTATCGATCAAAACAGTGCATATTAGACCTAAATCGGATCATTCTAACTATGCTAAATAAAGCCTTCAATTTCATGCAAAAATAATGGATTTCTTTTTACTACACCTTATATATATATATATATATATATATAAAACTTAGAAAACCGCGACTTCTCATAAAACATGTAAAAATGTCTAAATCTTCCAAATTTATGCGAAATTTTTCATTCCAGTTCATCGTTGAGAATAATAATCGGTTGTAACTTTTTTTTATTAAGCGCCTCTGTAATTTACTAATGATTTGAAAGGGCTCTGGCTTTTGCGCCCACCCAATACAGCCCTCCGCGAAAGGAATACCTTAAGAATTATCGCGATCATGATGAATTAATCATAAATGGATTTTGTAGAAGTTACTTTACGAAAGCACGAAGGACGTTCATTAGTTGTGTGAACTCTGTAATTTTATTTCAATTTTATTTGGTTTCACTTTATTTTGCGTCGTCGAATTTACATTGAATTTTTCTCTTGCGCCGTCGAACCATTATTATTTTCTCACTTGAACTGTTATTATTGTACATATTGAATTTTATTCATTTGTAATAGTATCTCTCTCTTTTTCTCTCTTTCTCTCTCGTCACAGACAACAAATTACCTATAAATACGTTCCCGCCCTGGATTAAAATATTCAATATCGAATGAATTATGAGTTCCGCGATGAAAAAAATTAGTGTGGATATCGCAAAGGTAAAATTCGTCCACAGATGACCAACAATGATAATTTACAGAAGTGCCGCAACGAACGAGTGACTGAAGCCGCTTACGTAGATCTTTTGTACCTCTTCCTTCCTGCCATAGAATGAACAAGCAAATGCGAAGTGGTTAACGAAGTGTGCGCCGCCCACGCGCCCAGCCAAGAAGATATTGGCTCGAAAAGTTGAGAATCAATGCTTCTTTATCCGCGGCCGTTGGGGGTGAAACGAAAAGGAAAAGACGCGAGTTCGAAAAATGATAAAATAGAGAACATGCTGCTGAACATTTGTTAGAAATAGGCTTACACTTATTGTGCTATAGCGGAGCAGAGTGCAAGAAACTCTGCGGCGAAGTTCGCAAAGAGAGAGAGAGCAACAGAGAGAGAGAGAGAGAGAGAGAGAGAGAGAAACGGAGCGTAAGAGAGAGAGACTCCTCGAGAGAGAAAAGATTTTCCACTGTCAGGAGAGACAAAGAAGCGGAAAAAGAAAGGCCAAACGAGTCGAATAGTGGGAGAGCAAAAGGACGGGACGATTTGCGGAAGAACGATTTTGAAATTGAATTGGCGCGCCCGATGTGACCTCAAGGAGAGAGAAATTAGAGAGTTCGAAGCGATTGCGCTTCGGTTGAAGGTAAAGCGTTTGAGCAATGTGTACGTGTGTGCGTGTATTGTAGGAAGAGAGACAAGAGGCAGGAGTTAGAGGGCGAGGGGGCGAACTCTATAGGAATGCTTTCCGGTCTTGTTCAGGGGCTGCCGAACCCTTTCTCATTTTCCGCAGAGAACCGGAGAATACTAGCCGTCCCGTAACCTCCTGCCGACCTACATATAGATATACATATATTTACAGACTGGTCTCCACCCTTTGCTCCATACCCTACCTACCTAATCGAGCTTGACTAATTAGAGGCCAGTTGGCTGGTAATGGAGTCAGCAAGCGAAATTGGGTAATGCTATGCCTGATTTGCACAGGGACAGAGAGGGTATGAGATCGAGAGAGAGAGATGGGAACTAGGAAATTGTGTAATGCTGAGTTACTCTTGGATTCTAACGTCGAGGCCGATTTTCTGCGCATAGCTACTGACACCATTGTTGGTAGCAGTTACTACTAGCATCACATCTAGGTTGGAGGTTGGCGGAGGGCTCCGTCGATCGGCTAAGTCGTTCCAGCTGGCTAGATGAAAACGTTCCAACGAACCATCGAAGAGTTCGCCGGTTCACTCGTTTACCGAAAACCCAGAGAGAGAGTGAGAGAGAGAGAGAGAGAGAGAGAGAGAGAGAGAGAGAGAGAGAGAGAGAGAGAGAATCACATCAGCAAAAGCCTGAGGGAACGAGAAAGATTCGTTCGCGGGAATGAAGACAAAAAAGAAGAGAGAGGTCGAAATCGCCGGTGCCCGGAAATCCGTTGGATTCGCCGATCGAGGTGCCCCCGATCCTTCGCGCGGATCACGAAAAGAGAAAAACCTACGGGCAAAATGGAAGAACGGCGAGACGAGAAGGCGCGAGAATGGAGAAAGAGACAAAATAAGAGGGAAAAGGAAAACAATGGAGAGCCAGGTGAATGGCCGGAATTCTCGATTGAATATTATCGATAGATTAAAAAAGCTGCGCGGACTATGGACGATATCGTGGCATTGAAGTTATAGTGTAATGCCATTAGCAAAACTCCACCAGAGGGAGAAGCAGAGAAATGGAAATTCCCGCTGACGAACAATTCACCGGCGCAACTGTGCAATGCGTACTCATCGCGTACATAACGCAATACACGTTCCACTGTATATTGAAAAATGAAATTAAAACATCCGCCAAGGCCGGAGTAATTTATGCGCATGCATTAAGTTGACTGTATTGTTGCTCGGTAATTATGCATGTATGCGATAAAGAAAAGGTACGATTGGAATATAGACGTATGAAAATGGAAAGAATATGGATTTTGAGAAGAAAAAAATACGGAGGCCGTTTTTCATCTCGCTGTTAAGTATTTTCAATGCTGCTTTACATTTATCGGGTAAATAATGCTTAACGCATAACATAATACATTTTTGTACGCGGTCTTAAAATGCGAAAAGGGAGGTACGAATTCTTCACTGTATTAGGTAAATTAAATATCAAATATGAGGCATAAACTAAAAAAAATATAAAATATAAAATACAAAATAAAAAATATGAAATACAAAATATAAAATACTAGCTTCTACCCGCGACTTAATTTGCGTGGATCTCCCAATTTGTGTTAAAATACCCCTTAATGTATTTTTTTTAAAGGCTGTCATACGTCATTCATAATTTAGTAAAATGTGTGATACTATATTAGATTCTATTCGATATTGATTATATTTTAGTCGTTCGTATTCTATGAGAATTAAAATTTCATCAGTAGATTTTTTAAAATATTATAATTAGAAAAATATTAGACATTAGATTTCATCAAATTTAAATTATATTTGATTCGTTGTATTTTATAATAATTTGAATTTGATAATTACATTAGATTTGACACGAATGTTATAATTAGAAAAATATTAGATATATTTATAATAGATTTGATATTATATTATTATCTATTTTAATTAGATTTGATTTGTTTGTATCCTATAATAAGAATTATATAAGACTGATAATTTCATCATTATATTAGATTCGAGTCGAATATTAAAATTAGAAAAATATTAGATGTATTTTTCATAGCCTATGTGTAATTTGAAGCAACCCTCTACATGTGTGCCAAATTTCATCAAAATCGGATCAGCCGTTTAGGCGTGATAGTGGAACACAAATCAGGCATACAGATTAGAAAAGTAGTAGATATTATAATTAGAATGAAAAGTATCCTATGTGTCATAAGCTATCTACTTTTTCAATTTCATTGATTATATAATAATTTGAATTTCATAATTAGCTTAGATTTGAGTATATAATATTGTAATTAGATAAATATTAGATATTAGAATGAAAAGTATCCTATGTCTCAACCCAGGCCATAAGCTATCTACATGTAAAATTTCGTTGAAATCGATCAAGCCGTTTCGGCGTGATTGAGTAACAAACATGCAGACAGACAAAAAGTCAGATTTATAATATTAGTTTGGATAAAATGTAAAATATAAAATGTAACATATAAAAAATAAAATATAAAATATAAAATATAAAATCAAAAATATATAAAATATAAAACCCAAAAGTGTCTAAGAATTCAAGTAAAATGGAGCTGAATCTGATTTCTGAATTCCGAATCTGATCCGATGGGAGAAAGAGATAAATTAGATTTCAACGTTGAGAAAGCCTTGAGCGATTGAACAACTAGATTTTATTTTAGAAAAATACTTATCTACTGTTAATAAAATTGCTATATATTTTATACGCCCTGCTCTATAAGTTTCCATAATTTTAATTCAAGTATAACAAATAACGCAAATAAAATAGCGAAACAGAGTGCTTTATTCCCTCGGTCTACGACTACATTAAAAGCTGCAAAAAAACGCGTAATTTCAATCCAAAACAAAATAACGACGACACCAATAATAATAATAATATATTTCCCGGGATATCGTCAGCAAAATTTAACTCAAGCTTCAAAGACGCCGTTCGCCATGAACTAATTTCCTCAATCAGATTGCTACCCATACGCAAACACACTTTTTCCAACGCCTTTAAAATACCCCTCGATTCTCTTTTCTTTCTCCTTTCACCCGGTATAAAAAGTAAGTCGCAGATTGCGTTTTCTGCCTTCACTTTTTTTTTCAAAGAAAGCGACAAAATAGACTCAGTCGTAGCCGCGGGCTGCGTTGGAAACGCCGGTATGCGAGTTCCACAGCGAGTATCGGAATAAAAGTACGAAGTCCTCGATTTTCCGAGGAAAAAACAAATACGAGACGGGGAGAAAGAGTTGTCGGATGTATGGGTGCACAAGTTCACGGTGAAGCGAAAAAGCGGAGAAAGAACATGTGCACGCGTGAAGACAAGAATACGAGAGACAAGGATCTTACGCCTCGTCCAGGATCTCCTCTCGCATACCCTCCGGATACGAAAACTCCTTTCGCGTTTCACTATCGCGCGCGCGAAGCTTTTCGTACGAGTAAAACAAGCCAACCGAGAAAATAATGGTACGTTCTTTTCCCGAGTGAACAAAAAACTATAGATAAGAAAAAAGAAACTAGAGAATAGAAAAATTGGTGACACACACACATATATATATATATATATGTCACGGATTTTATACTATATCTATATATATATAAAATAGCCAGAGGGTTGAAAGTACAAAAAGAATGAACCAGCAGTCTCACGGGATGACTTTCCCAAACCATCCGAAACCAAGTAGCGAAAAGCAGCGAAACACAGAGAGGCCAAAAACTAAAAGGTGCTCGAACCCTTTTCCGTCTTCGTGCAACCGAAAAA